>JABANP010000106.1:0-137045 GCA_013115135.1 Perkinsus olseni | reverse complement strand
CCGGACCTCATAGACAACCAAAAAACCCCTTCTTTGGTTGGCGTCACTAATCGTCGTAGTATGCCACTGGGATTCGGCCGAGATGACCCAGTAGCTACCATCATCGCCTCGCCACAACTGAGCATCCTTCACGTCCCGAGGATCAGCCTTCAGGCGACCGTCCGGAAAATTGATGCTGCCGCACTTCGCCATCGATAATAGTCGAGGGCCCAGTCCCTCGTAGCCGGCGAATATACAATCGCGCGTTCCACGACGGAAATTGAGAACCACCGTCACCGGATGGGAGCCCTCGCCCAGCAACGCGTTGGGCAGGCGCTTGCCGTCCAACTGGGGCCGCCATTCTCTCCCTGGACCCATAATAAATCTGACATCCGCATTCTTAGAAGATGCCAAGTAGAGCGGAAAGGACTCAACGACTCCTGACTGATAACCTAAAGTAGCCGTGAAGCCACAGTCGGCGATCATGTTGTGATGGCGGACATCTGAGCGACGAAGGTGTATCCACGCCACCTGCTCCCCTTCAACGGGCATCCCCGTATGCGGGACGATAGCGAAAGCCATCAAAACGAAAAAAAACTAAGGAGTGACAGGGGTCTCCATTGGAGGTCCTCCAAGAAGGGCGGTCTAGTGGCCAGACGTGACGACAAAGAACATCCAGAGTGACCTTAACCGACCCGTGACCAGCCACATGATGAGCTAATGCAACGACCTCGTGTAAGGGAGCCGGAATAGGTCAATGTCCGTTGAACACAGTGGTGTATAACAAAGCCAGCTACCCGCCAGATGGCGTCAGAAAACCTCCTCTCGCTGATACGGAATGTTACTCAAGCCGCATCGATTCGCTCAGCCTGAGCCCACACATACAATTCGCAGCAGCTTAGCCCCGGGTCAGTTTGTGTCCCCTCTGTAACGTCTCCTTCTGTTGTTGAAAAACAGCAACGGCAATGGTAAGGACTTCAATTTGAACGCTGCTGTGTGTCGAACTTCACGCAACTCTATCATGCGTAGAAACGGTGACGTGGGGTGAAGCGATGTTAGGAACGCTACATAGCAACGACGCTTGCCAGTAATGGTTTACTATACAGTGCGTTATCTTCTCTTCTTGTTTCCTTGTGCAAGCTTCTGGAGGATCATTTGGTGCTGCCGCTTTTTGCCGCCTCGCCCGCCCTTCTTGCCAGCCAGGGCTCTGAAACAAACCGAACATTGCCCCTAGATCCCGAGCCAACACTCCCGAAGTTACTCTTTAATATCTTCCTCTTGCTCGCGCATCTCTAGCTGCGTCGAGCCTACAAGGCAAACGCTCAGTACCACTCCACCACCGCAACGCGTCTTGATAGACTCACGCAAAGCCTCCAAGACCTTCTCCTGCAAAGACATGGCGTTCTCCTCGTTAACCTCGGATAGCTCTTCCATCTTCTTGCCTACCAACGCTAAGTCGCTAGCCACGACTCTTGCCATCACCAGCCACCAACCTTGCTTGTTTTCAATCCTTTGGAAGGGCTCTATGTCGTACTGCGTAACCAGGGTGACAGATCGGCCAGTGCGACCAGCCCGCGCAGTACGTCCCACTCGGTGGATATACTCCTGGTCAGGAACTCACAGGACGCTCACCCGAGGGGCCTATCCTACCTCAGGGTTTTTAGGAACATCAAAGTTGATAACAACATCTACGCTGGGAATATCCAAGCCTCGCGCCGCCACATCGGTCGCCACAAGAATCGATCGGGTACCTACGCCAGGCCTGTCGAACACAGTGACGATAAAGATAACTTCTCACCGGCACGGAACTGGTTCAGCGCTCCCAGTCGGTGCGTCTGCGTCATTTTGCCGTGCAAACACACGCAGTTGTGACCGAGGTGCCTCAAAGTAGTGGCCATACGCTGAGCGTTGAGGCAGGTATCGACGAAGATCATCACAGTACCTGCCATCAAGATAGCGTACTCCAACTAATCCTCGCCCCAGGACAGAGCGTACTGAGCTTATAATGCGCCAGAAGAGCTGCCAAGTAAGCATGCTTGTGCTTATGCGGGACAAACATATAGTTCTGTACCAGTCCCTTCGCAACATCGAACCTTGCAAGAAAATCCTGAAAGCGCTCGAACCCTATACCGGTAAGTACTTCCGCGCGACCTCGCACTTCACAGGCCGAGTCAGCGATGCTCGTTGCAGCTGCGACACCTTATCTACCGCAAGAAAGCCAGCCAATGACTCGGCAGTAGCAACGACAGTAGAACAACTCACTGGTCATGGTCGCAGAGAAAAGGAAAGTTTGGCGGTCCCGAGGGCAGGACTGGACGATCTTGTTAAGGGCATCTTCAAAGTCCATACCTGGATAGGAACTATTCCAAAATGGCGGCTTAGAGTGCCTTCAAAGGCTCAGCCTCATCTATACTCGTCTGGCACTAGCCAAAGCGCTATGTCAAGGCTCAATGGGCCCCATTGATCTCAACTACTCAGTCGAGGACCAATAACATCATTTGCAACTGAGAATCTTGGATAGGAGCTAGCGATGACTGAATCTCGCAGAGGATATTCGAATTGAGACCAAGTCCCAAGGTGAAAATAGCGTAGACAAATACAACCAGCTGTTCAGCGGTACCGACATTTCGCGACAGCACAACCCCTCACTACCAAGCAGCCGATCGGCCTCATCCATGACTAGGAACTTGATAGTCTTCAAGTGGAAGCCTTTAGTGTTCTCAAGATGGTCCACAAGACGGCCAGGAGACGCTACTATGATATGGGGCTTCTTTGACAGAGACATAGCCTGTAAAGGGGAGTGTGCAAGATTAGCATGAGCGACGAGCTTTTTGCTTCGTACCTGTGTGACCATATCGAGACCACCGACGATGGTAGCAGTAGTGAGGTTAATGCTGGCACCAAGACCTTCGAACTGCTGGCCGATCTGACAAGTAGCGTTTCTCCTGCACCCTTTGGTTATCAAGCAGTGCTGATTACTTGCACGCAGAGCTCTCGTGTTGGGGCGAGTACGCAGGCCCAGGTGAGCTTCCGATGGGGAGCCGCATCGAGGAGCTTCTGGATGATCGGGATGGCAAATGCTCCTGCAAAAAACCCACTTGGCCACCTCGGAGGGTAGTCCCAAAAATTCAAGGGAGATGGTCAAATTCCAAGGAAGCATCTTCGGGGATCTGTTTGCCCTGGATAACAGCTCGGGTTTCTGGCTGCTACAGAACGGCGAGAAGGGACGCCCAGCTGATTTTAAAGCTTCATGCCCTGTACTACCGGTCTTTCCACTGCCCGTCTCAGCCAGGGCGATGAGATCCCTCCCTTGCAAGGCGTAGGGGATCGTTTCCTCCTGAATCCTGGAGGGGTGCTTCCACTGCAGGACATCACAGGCCTTGCACAGTTCAGGGCATACACCGAGGGACTCGAAGGTTGCAGGCTGCTCAGCCTCGGACCCCTGGGTGGAGCCCGTCTGGCTCTCGGGAGTGCTGGGGTCCGTCTTCGACGTTGACTCCGACATGACAGCGAGAAATAAAGGAAAGCCTAGGGTGAATCAACTCAGAGCGATACAATATTTGCCAAACGTGATTTTAGAGCGGAAACTAATACATACACGTCTGGTGTGGTACCTAAGAGCAACTCCACGCTGCAGGAGAACGTCGGGGCCGGGACCTTCACGTTGATCACTTTCGGAAGAAGCATCGTCAATCGCGCGCGCCCGATTAATCTATTCGTGGAGTCTGGTCCGTTGAACATTAACCAACATGTCCTTGCTCCCCGGACAGAATCCTGCTACTCGACAGGGCCTTACCGGGGCGGCCGGCTATCCACCCCCTCCGGGCTATACAGCGGGCAAGGGCCGCGGAGCCGGCGGCTTCCATGTGGCAACCCGAGCAGAGTTCGCAGGGCTGCCTCAGTTCCCACCCATCGCCCCGGGAACTCTAGGGTCGCATAGTAGGGCCTTCCAGAAAAGCAAGTTGGCCAGGGACTCGACAGCTGGGGCTGGGCAGCACTCTATACACGGAAGTGGGGCGCGCCGCCCGCCGGGGTATATACCTGGACGAGGGACGAGGAGCCACTGGGTTCACTGGCGGCGTGAGTCGAGATGATGCTAGTAGTAGCGAGATCACGCCCATACAAGACGAAGAGAACCAGGACCTGGGCGACAGCAACTTCGATGAGTTCGCTGGGTAGCGTTGCAGGCCTTTGCACCTGAATGGTGAGAGTAACCGTCTTGCAGGTACGGCGGTTCGCTATTCCAGAATACGGTTTATGACGAGGATGATAAGGAGGCTGATGAGATGTACGAACAGGTGGACGAGAGGCTCGATGAGAAGCGGAAGAAGGTAGTATCCTGGATTTTGTGACATGCCACCTTCGACCTAAGATATTTTGAACATCACTTTAGTGGCGCGAGGAGCGGATGCGCGATGAGTTGTTGAAGATGAGAGATGAGCGTCCGACTATCTCACAGCAGCTGCTGCCCTTCAAGCGCGATCTGGCTAAGGTTTCTGCGGAAGAGTGGGACGCCATTCCGGAAGCTCAGGAGCATCTCAAGGTACCATGGGCTGCGGGTGGGGGTTGGACAGTTCTATGCGATATCAGACGAAGAAGCGTCGTCGAGAAACGCTGGCGGCCGCATCGGACTCATTGCTGCTGTCGGCCCGGAGCGCGGGGACCTTCGGAACGACCGACCAGAGCGGGGGTATGTCGACCCCTATGACCGGAATGTCTACGCCTATGGGTAATAGCGATGGGGAAGGCCTTCGAGAAGGGAGCTTCGGCTGTGGTTAGGTTTCGGCACGGGAGGGCTGTCCACTCCGATCGGTATGGGCCTATCGACCCCTATGGGTCTAGGTCTGTCCACCCCTATGGGGCTTGGTGGGGGCCTGTCCACGCCTATGGGCATGTCTACTCCGCTGGGCATGGGTGGCCTTGCTACTCCCATGGGTGTTGGAGGCCTCAGTACCCCTATGGGTATGGCGACCCCTATGGGCCTCTCTACCCCGATGGGCCTGGCCACCCCTGCTACTGGAGGCTCTGGAGCAGCTGGCAGTGTGAATGAGTTGGGCCAGGCCAAGGCGGCTGTCCTTGCTGTGCAGTTGGATAAGCTGCAAGATTCCATCACGGGACAGTCTGTGATGGACCCTAAGGGGTATCTGACTGATCTGGCTGCGGCATCCCGGATAGGAGCAGCAGCGGGAGTGGGCGTGGATACCGATGTTAATGAGGTGAAGAAGGCTAGGTAGTGAGGTGCCTTCCAGCGGTACCGTATCCGAGTTTTTTTTCCCTCAGGTTGCTGTTCAAGTCAGTGACTCGCAGTAACCCTCATCACGCAGCAGGCTGGATAGCAGCAGCACGATTGGAGGAGATGACAGGGAACCTCGGGCAGGCTAGGGAGTTGGTGGCGAAGGGTGTGCAGCACTGTCCTAAGAGTGAAGACCTCTGGCTTGAAGTAGTCCTACGCAGACCGCACGATCAGACCGAGCAGCGTGCGTTACTGTTAGGCTGCAAGGCTGGAGAAGCCCGAGAACGCCAAGGCTGTGTTGGCTAAGGCGGTGAGGGAGCTGCCAAGGTCCACCAAGATATGGATCGATGCGGCCAATCGGGAGGTGAGAAGGGAAGGGCTTTTAAGTAGGTGGTCAAGTGGTTATGGACAGACCGCTGTCGACGCGAAGAGGCAAGTGCTGCGTAAGGCCCTTGGAAAAAGCTCCTTCGAGCGTCCAATTGTGGAAGATGGCGGTATCTTTGGAGAAGCCAGCTGACGCTAAGATTCTTCTACGCCGTGCGACTGAGTGTTGCCCGAAGAGCGAGGAGCTGTGGTTGGCATTGGCGAGGCTAAGTGAATATCATGAGGCTCAGAAGGTAGTGGCGGGCAAGTCCTCCAGTGGTGGATTAGGGCGTGGTTGTGACAGGTGTTGAACCAAGCACGCAAGAACGTCCCGACGAGTGCGCTAATTTGGGTGACGGCTGCTCGGCTGCAAGAGAGCAGTGGGAATACTTCGGGCATCCGAAAGATCATACAGAGGGCCATGGACTCACTGAGGGCTAATGGTGTGAAGATTGACAGAAGGCAGTGGCTGCAGATGGCTGAGGACTCGGAGAATCTAGGGTACACGGCTACTACTGATGCTTTGGTGGACCTCACTATTGACACCAATATGGACATGACGGACTCAAAGGTACTGCCCAGAGGACCCGGGTTCGAACCTATGTTAGAGCTTTTTAACGATTGCGTGCTTGTGATTCACCTCATTGCGGTGAGAGGCGCAATCGTGGAGGCGGGTCTGGCTTCTTGATCTTGGGTCGAATAATCGGCTAAGTCGTTCGAACCAATCGTGAGGGTGTATTGCGATGTGTTGAAGGGGTGGTATTGATCAGGCTTGCAAGCGTGAATGGGTGGCAGACGCTGATGCAGCGCTGTCGCGGCATAGGCCTCACACGGCGAGGGCTCTGTATGCCAGTGCTACCGCTAAGTTCCCGAACAAGAAGGGATTGTGGAAGCGGTGGGCGCAGCTGGAAGCTAGGCACGGTACTGCGGCCCAGATGGACCAAGTGAGAAAACAGTAGAAGGAGCTTCGCTCCGCTACATGTTTTGTCTTTTTCAGGTGTTGGCAGCTGCCGTGGAGGCATGCCCCTTGGCTCCTCAATTGTGGCTCATATCTGCCAAACAGAAGTTGCTGCGTGGCGATGTCGATGGCGCTAGGGCAATCCTGCAACAGGCGGCGCAGGCTGTCGGGTCTACTAGTGAGGATGTCCATCTGGCTGCAGCTAAGATTGAGGTAGTAGTGTCTAAGGGTCTTCGGGTTCCATATTTGCTGGAGTTGGTGTAGGTCAGTAACGGTGATATCCAGAGGGCTCGGCAGCTGTTGGCTGCGGCTCGGAGACAGGCTGAGTTCTCCAAGGAACCTTGCGAACGTATATGGATGCAAAGCGTTCAGCTAGAACGGGAATCAGGCCATACCAATCAGGTGGGTCAAAGGGGGACTGAGGCATTACATAGTCGGCCCTTGCGGGTGGTGCCTCGGAATTGAGCGTCTCCATCCACCTCAGGCCCTGGCCCTATGTAAGGACGCCATCGTACAGTATCCACACTTCGCTAAGCTGTATATGATCGGAGCGCATATTAACATGGAAAGTGGTGATGTTAAGGAGGCGGAGCGATGGGCGTCGGACGGCCTTGAGAAGTGCCCCCGCAGCGTCCACTTGTGGATAGTAGCGGCCGATGTAGCTGCTAAGATGGACAAGCTGCCGTTGGCCCGCAGTATCCTGGAACGCGGACGGCTGCGGAATTCGACCATCACGGAGGCCGCTGGTGCCGTGGGGGCTGCCCAGGCAACCTTGGGAGCGGCAGCTAAGCAGCACCCTCACCTTGATGAGCTGTGGTTGAAGTCCATCCAGCTGGAGGAGACGCGTGCTCAGGCGCGTCACATGCTCAACAGAGCGTTGCAGCAGTGCCCGAGGTAGTCTCCCTAAGCTGCTGTTCATTCGGTGGTTGACGTGCTTTCTGTAGGTCGGGGTTGCTGTGGGCTAAGGCAGTGGAATTGGAGCCTAAGGAGACTCGTCACGCCAAGACGGTTGATGCATTGAAACACTGCGAGAATGACGTCCATGCGGTAATGGCGGTGGCGAAGTTCTTCTGGAAGGATAAGGGTGATAGCCTTTGGGCTGGACTGCGAGCGTTCGACGGCGCGGTTGATCAGGTATGATCGCGAAGGCGAGAAAGTGGTATCAAAATGCTACTAGCATCAACTCCTGCAACGGTGACTTGTGGGGAGAATTCTTCGCCTTCGAGCTGGCTGAGGGTGACGGAGCGACGCAGGTGGGAACAGGTGTTGTCGGAGGGTAGGGGACTCGGATGTCTTTTATGCAGGTCAAGGTGGCGAGGGCCTATGCTCGACTGCAACATGAGCAGCAGATCAACCGCGGCTTGAAGTGGAATGCTATACAGAAGCGGGTCGCTAATTGGCATCTGACGGCCACGGAGCGCATGAAGGCGTTCTTGACGGAGCATTATCCGGAGGTGTTGGGGAAGCTGGAGGGCAACCAGGAGGTAGCTAGGATGGCTCGGTGCTTGCGGCTGCGGGTGGATCATCGTTGTGAAGGTACTGGACGCACTGGCGAGTGGCGCTAGTCGTTTTAAGGCGGCGACCACCGGCGGCAGCGCTGGTGTGGAGACCAAGGCGAAGGCTGATGGTGGGACTGCTGACAGCGAGACTTCAGAGGAGCCCATTAACGATATCCGTAACACTAAGATGGAGTGAGGCCTTCTAGTAGTAGTGTCAGCTAGTGAGTTATACGTTGCTTTCAATACAACAATCCTTTGGCCTTCTTCGTGTCGAGTTTGCGAGTCACAAAGGGTGGGGTGGGGGCGATTCACTTGTGACCTGCCCGAACTTCTTGCTAGCCGCCCCTGTGCTCTTTGACACGGCGGAGTATCGGACGGGCAAGCTGCCTGTAGTGCATTTTGTTGACCCGTCCTGATGTCATCGAGCGAGGCCTCCTCGACTCCGTCTCGAAGTCCATGCCCGTCGTCACCAGCATCGTCATCATCGACGGTCGGTGTGAAACCTGGCGCCTCCAGTGAGAGCCCGACTAAGCAGCAACAGGAGCCCGGAGCTCCTCCTGTCTACCTGTTGAACATGTCGCTGAATCAGGACCATAGCGGACTCTGTCTGGCGACCACCAAAGACTTTCGTGAGACCCCCTGCGGCTCAGATAATTCCTCTTAGTGTCGGAAGTCTCCCATCATCGTAGGTACATTTTTTCTGTACTCCCAAGCTCAGAGCGACAACTTCGTAGAGTTTCGCCGACGGTTGATGGCGGCACCAGTAGCAGCGGCGGTGATGCTGTACAAGACCAACATCAGGGCCATAGTCAGTGCGGCAGAGCCGACGAGGGTAGGGATCTCTTGTGCCGACGGCTTGGTCAGGCTGTGACGCTGTAGGTGCTGCTGTGGGACGACAAGACTGGCACGGCGCCTCACGCGCTGTGTTCGAGGCCGGAGGTTCTTAGTGTGCAGATGAGACGAGATGTCATCGCAGTGGTGACCGAGTATAAGGCAAGGCTGTTGTCTGGCTTGGCCAGTGCCGTGTATTTTGCGGTTTTTCTATCAGATTTACGTCTACAGCCTTCCCGAGTTGGACGTTATGCTGCACTTGGACACTCACGGGAACAGCAGAGGCGTGTGCACTCTCAACTGTGATGTTCATCGGGAGACGGTTATGTGCTGTCCGGACCAACAGAGGGGAGGGATTCGGGTACTGAGGAGGCTGTCTACCGGAGGGAAGTTTCATCCCCGCCGCCCAGGTTCAATTCCTTGGTCGACCAAATGGCCTGACAGGGGCGTCGACGGGGGTGAGCAGCCACCTGTCCTCACACTCCATCTTTAGGGAGCCCACAACAGCGCGATCATGGCCTTGCAGCTGAACGTTAGCGGGACTCTGGTAAGGACGGTGGAGCTTCGACTCGGTGATGCCTCGTGGATCAGGTTGCCTCGGCTGGCGAGAGCGGTACTGTCATCAAAGTGTGGGCTAGCGAGGACGGACAGCTGCTGCATGAATTAAGGAGGGGCACCACCAATACCCTCATCTGCTGTCTCAGTTTTAGTAGGCCCGTCCGTCGGGGTGGGGTTGAGAATTCACCATTGCTGCAGGGGACGATGACCAGTATCTGGTATCATCCTCGAGCTCTAACACCGTACATGTGTTCCGCCTGGCGTCAGCTCGGCACAGGCGGTCTGGCAGCGATTCTCAAGGTGCGCCTGCTGCTGCTGTCGAGTAGTATCGTCATGAGGCTCCTATCAGGCTCACAGCTGCCAGTGACATTAGGACCGACGCCACCTGAGGGATCTCCGCCCCCACCAAGGCCTCGGGCGACTTCAACCACAGCCGCGTAGAATGGACACATGGGTGTTTTCTGGGGGACTGTTTCCGCCCGCTGTAGGTCTTTCTCGTCTACACTGCTGTCGTATGCTACATCGGCTGTGAACTACGTGGAGCAGCAAACGACCACCCTGTTGCAACTAGGGGGCGGCACTCCGGAACAAACCCAGGCCGCTAAGCAATCCCTGACCAACACCTTGCCGATCGGGTAGGGCTAGCGGTTGTTGGCTGCTCAGTTGTGGTCGGTGGGAGTTCTGTCCTGATGAAGGTACTTCAAGTCAGCAAGATCCATAGCCCAGTTTCACCTTCCCGATATCGATCCCGCCACCGGCAGAACTTCTGTAGACCTTCGCGCCGTGTCGGGCCAAGGCTTGACCAAGGCTAACATCGGAGAAGGCGTTCCCATCAGTGGTGGGCTCTGCGGCTGTCGATGCGCCTCAGGCTGGTCCTTGGTCAGGGCCGTTGGTGTGCTTCTCAAAGACCCACCCAAGCCGGATATACGTCTTCCATTACAATGGCTTGCGATATGAATGTGAGTTTGACGATGATGGCGGAGTCGAGACGGCATTGACAAGTGGTTCTGGAGAAGGTGGGCAGCGACCTGGATGTTGGTATTGAACCTGCGCGGGTTTCCTCTCAGTCCCTGCCGCGACAGCGATGCGCCTGATACAGGCGATAACCTTCTTCGCCTCGCGGCCGGACTTCCACATGGAGAATGCGGCGGCCAAGAGCGATCCGCCGGTAGACGTCGGCGAGGGGCCTTGGCAGGTCGTGTAGAATTGTCGAACGAATGAAGGAAATTGCTAAATGTCATTTTGTCAGTTTGAATCGAGGTGTGACATTCTGCCTAATTTTTCAAAGTTTGTGGAGGTGTTGAGTTCAACGTCACACTCGCGGCGAGCCTCTCCGTTCTGGGTCGTCAATCAGGCTCTGCAGTGGCAACCGCGCCTGGAGTATAGTTTTCACTTTTCGCAATTCTATATCCTGCTGCGAAGGTCGACACTCGGCTGTTCACGACGGTGGCCAGCCAGGCTTTGTCCGCGGGGCACACAACACGTCCTCGGCCACGGTGGTCCTCGCAGGGAGATGGCAAGGTACCCGAATTCTCATGAAACTACGAGTGACAGAATTTCGTGATGGAGTGCCCGGAAGTCGCGGAGGCAGTAGAGACGAAGAAATTTTCTGAATGTTCATAATATACAATCATTTCTGTTCGCCGTTGTTGAAAGCTTGATGCTATGAAAAGCTCGTTGCCATGATGCGATAAGAAGCCTGATAAAAACGGGCTATTGTTCACACTTCCGTCGGGCCAACGCGCGTCTGCGTACAGAAGGGACGTTGCATTGGTCGCTCTCATACTCGGGCTGAATTGCGGGTGGGTTACGTTTAGTGGTGGTTAGCAGCACTGAAAGGCAACCCCATAGGGTGGGGATGAAAGTATTGACCTGGGACTTCAGACTCTTGGGAATTTCAGCTGGCGGATCTTCTGCACCTTCCCCAAACTCCCTAGATTCTACGCGCGTAACGCGTAATCGTTCCGTATCAGAGCTCACAGGGCAACGGTTCTCTCTTCCAGTTCCACAAATCGGTCACCAAAGACATTTCCGTTCAATCCTACGCTGTTGTCAGGCGAATCGCAGTCGATACGACCCTGTGGCGGAGTACACGGTGAAGCAGCCGCCCCCGGAGGCAGTAGGGATCACCCAGTTCGTCAATCCCCTATCGCTTGGCGGTGAACTCCGAGTCAAGGTGAGGACATTTTCGACTGAACCGCCGCGTACCTCGGTCTCTCTCTTCGTGGGTGGTTCCGCCCGGTCACGATTCCGAGTTTTTGTCTACCTCGTGGGCCTGCAGATAAAGGACTGGGAAGTACGAGAAGTGGGCACAGACTTCTCTGTGGCCCGCTTGGCAGACGAGCCCTTGCTGGCTTGGTGGGCCGAAGTGGAGAGAAGCATCTCTGCGGAGGCTAAGAATGAGTAGGGTTTATGTCGGGTGATTGGCGTATCTTTCGAGCTTCGACCTCTTTTGAATCTTGCCAGGTTGGACATCGACCCCTCAGAGGAGTTGTCATTTCCAGCGCTGGAGGACTCGGATAAAACGAAAGCCGTGGAGAATGCACATTGGGAAGGGTAGGCACGCCGCTGTTGGTTTCCTTCTCTTGCATCGATCAAGCTCAGCGTTTTTAGTTTTGCATTGAATGCAGCAGACGCTCGTGAGCTAATAAGGGATAGATTGGGTGATGCCGCAATCACGCGACTGGATGCCTTCCTTCACAAGGCTGCAGTGAGAGTCGGGAGGGTTACAACGATAATCATGCTAATTGTTCCTCCCTGCTGTTGGCTCAGTCTAGGTCACATGAGGCCGGTGTTGTGCGGGCCAAACTAGGCGAAGGCATAATGGGCGATGAAGATGCCTATCGTCTCCGTGGGGCTATCGTCGCGGCGACTAAGCATGTAAGTATCGATGGAAGAGGCTCACTAGAGGTGTACATCGGAGGCCCATTCCGCGTAGACGAATCCTGACCAGCGGTTCGCGGGAAAAGTGACCCGTGGCTCTCCGGTCGGATGTTGTGCCCTCCTGCTTGGGCGTCTTTGGGCCTTCTATGGTCTTTTACTGTGTTTCCTGTTGTTCAGATGCTAGTGAACATACCGTGCAAGTTCGAAGGAAGAGAGCACCGAGTCTTCTACGTTGCCGAGAATCGAGGGTTCAAGAAACTACTGCTGCAGCATATGAACCTGAGCGACGCTCAACGCCTCATCGGCCTCATCACCTGCGGGTAAGACATAGCTTATCATCTACAAGGCGCTAATGGATTTCGGATGCGTTGGATGCCACCTCAAAACGTGAATCTCGAATGATTTGGAAGTCACCGCTGAGCTGCCCTCGATCCAGTCTCGTGCTGGGTATTGATATTACTGTGTGGAGTGTCGTGGTGAATCACCTTTTCTGCATCCGATGAATCGGTAGGTATGGTCACAGGGAGGTTGAGTTCACCTTCCGATCATCTGGCCACGACGTCGTGGCGAACCTCGCCAGCTTCTCTGAGGAGGTCGCCAAGTACTGGCGCGACTTGACATTTGAGATAGTCAGCGCCGACGCAGTTGAGGTTGGCTTGATGCCGGGCCGCTTTCAATTGTGGAGGGCTGCCTGTTGTTGCAGAGAGATGGGACACCAGTTCGGGTGTCCTGGTCGCGAGTGTACTCCCAGAGGGGACTTCACGGAGGGAAGCGGTGGAGATGCGTGCTTCATAAGGCGAATCTCGATACACCCAGAGTCCTTGCCCTGCTGGAGAAGAAGCTGCGTTTGCCTCGGGAATCCATACATTATGCAGGGCTTAAGGATAAACGGGGACTAACCTACCAGTAACGAGGGTCCTGCTCGTATGGATGAGCCAGTCTCGACGCTCTTCTCTACGAATAATTGGATACAGCTTGCGAATTCTGCGAATCTGATCATACAACTTCTCCTTAGCAAGCAAAGAGTGAGACGAGAGCTCATCTAAATGCCGACTGACGGTCCTTTGCGCCTCTGGCTCAGCGCCGCGGAGCGATTATCGCTTCTCTCGTTTAAAATCGCAGAATTGCCGGTTTTCGAATCCTACTGCTCCACTTACGCCTAGCAGGTATGTGACCATACCAGCAACACATAGTCCGGAGGAGATAAGGTCAGCTTTGAAGGAGGCCTGTGGAGATGCATCTCGTGGATGGGCATCTCTCGACAACTTCCAGCTCCATCAGTCACCTGAGAAGAAGTTCAAATGCGGAACACTCTACGGGTGATGACGCCCTCACTGCGGGATTCCCAGAGTGTCTTCTCCGGCTCAGTAATTGCTTCCGAATCCGCCTGCGCGGAATTGAACCAGGGTCGAGCTCGGAAGTTGGGTCCTTGCGAGACACCGGTTTTATCAACTACTTTGGACTACAGAGATTCGGTTGGGATAAGGGTGACGGGCAGTCCAGCCATGTAGGACCAGCCGCCCCCCGGTTATTCGGAATCTGGGCTGCCATTTCCTCAATTCCAGAAGCGTGACGTCGTTCCGCAGTACGAGAACTCGTGCCTTCCACTCTAGCTCTAGCATACACGTATCCGGAGCAACTGCGGCAGTGCTTAGGTCCGCACTGGTGGTGCTATCATTACTCGAGATTTTCGCGGAGCAGTCCGATCTTATTTGCGGCCCTTGGCAGATGACGTCTCCGAGGACGCTGAAGTAAGCGAGAGGGGTGGGGTTTTTAGTATCCAGATAGGTTATCGGTGGCCGTAGATACGCCGAGAATGGCTCGAGACTGGTGATGCGGAGAGAGCGACGAAAGCCTTGAGTAAAGCAAGCACTCGTGACAACCGTGACATCACGCTGTAGGACTTCGAAAGGGATATTCCGTAGCGGACTATACACTGCAGGTACCAGACTATGCTGTCAGAGTTGGCCACATGCCGTGATAGAGGCCGCCGGGCGATGATGCTGATACCGAGGACGCTGTGGCACCTTTTAGCAGCGGCCTATGTGTCTTGTCTGTGGAATCGATTGGCCAGCCGGTACCGTATCTGCGCAGGGCCGTCTCTGCAGAGATCACGTCTCAGTCGTATTCGGGAAGGTGGCCTCCGTGTTGTGATCGGCGATCTGGTGAAAGAGCCGAGAAGTCGGGAGCTACGTCTGATTCGGTCCGAAGAGGCCGCAAAGAGGTGAGGCCTCTCCATTCCAACCGTCTTCCTGTTGGTACTGCTTGTATTGGGAAAGGTACACCATCCACGATGTTCGGCTGCCGCAGCTCGGAGAGCAGGTGGAAGGCGAATGCAGGATTTTGAATGCGGGACTGAACGTTGAGGAGCTGTACGCCCTAGGCAGGGGTGCTGTGGCAGCTCGGTATGACGGACGGTTCATGACAGATACTCGGATTTGATAAAGGATTCCGAAGAGCGTGGGGAGATTCGTCCAGGCTCATGGCTGGATGCGAGATATAGTTTCTCTGACCTAGGATTCAACCAAAAACTCACTACGATCCCGAGACGTCTCATAGTGCGCCCTACAGTGCTTTTGGCAGCGGAGGAATCGAACGGTGATCGGCTGCCAGATAAAAACAATCTCTTGCTTGACGTAAGTGAAGGACCTGGCATCAGTTGTATGTTCTCTCATCCTCAGTTCCATCTCCCACGGGGATCGTACGCTACAATGCTGCTCAGAGAAATTGTGGAGGGAGGAAATTGACAATTGCATGTTTCACCATCACAGTTTCTGTCAACGCTCGTTTCACACTGAGTTGGGGATGGTGTTGACTTTTTAGTGGGCGTTAGTGGGCACACCCATATTGTCTCCCAGAAGGCGCCTTGGCGGTACGCCTACCTCGAATCACAGCAACCCGGACAACCTCGTATTCAATCAACGCGGAGATGATCCGAGCGCTGTTTAACTAAACAAATAGAGGGCTGGGCTCGGTGCTGTTTCTCTCTGCTTCTGGGACCCTGATAGCTCTTCGCTGTCTCCCTCGAACGCGCGCGCATGACTCCTATACGAAGATGAACGGACACCTCTCTAGTCACATTGACTTCAATTCAAGCGAGTGCCTGACTGTCTCATTAAAGACCCTCAACAATGCAGCATGGCCCATGCTTCCCTCTACCAGTTGTGAAAGGCGGTGTGCCACCTTTACCGCGGGTGTTTCTGGGTGGTACCCTTTCTATGGACGTCTTACCATTTGTAGTAGATGCTGTTCTTTTGAGGTGCCACGGGATCTGTGTCCTGTACCCTGACCATCTATCATTCGCCTTCTCGTTGATGAGCCCAGGAAAAGGCCAGAATGTCGCTCCCTTGCAATACCCAGTGGCGCAAAGTTCATGCGTGCGACTCCACAGGCACAGTGAGACGCGATTGATGATTTTAGAGCTGAAAGCAGGCCGAATGGGAGATCTTCTTTTCGCCTCCCCTCCGCTGCAAGCGGCGAGTTGGACAAATCGGACCTCAGTATCCCCACTCTTCATTCATTGCAGAATCCGATTCTAGCAGGCTCGTTCCTTGGATCTAAACCGTTCAATCTGAAAATGCGCCTCCTCGTCAACGTCGTCCTTATTGCTTCTGCAGTTACCCCGAAGCCAGGTCCCTGCACCGAAGCTGACAGGCTCAAACTCGCGGGTGACTCATTCCCCGGCTTCCTCTACCACTGTATTAAGGAGGATCCGTGGGACGTCGGAGTGTGTCTCATAGATGGTTGTGACATAGACTTGGATTGTGCCGCCTGCTTCAACAAATATGCCGAGTGCTTCACGCTTTGTTGCTCGATTCAGTGTGGGTCTCTTCCTGAAAATAAAACCTGTGTAGACTGCTTGCAACTCTATGAGTGCAACTCCGGGGTCCTGAGCTGCACAGGCCTGACTAAACTGCCCCCTCCCGCTACGCAAGAGAGTGACACGTGTGAATCGTACGCCCATTATCAAGGGTGATAAGCTCACAGGAGGGCTTTCGCTTATGGTCGGCGGCTATGTGTCGGCGATGACCAGCGGTAAGCGCTACTAGGGATGGTCGACTTTAGTTCTCGTCCACCTGGGTCAGTTACGGCAATCGGTCTCAGTCAGTCCTCTTTCACAAGAACATCCAGCATTTCATCTGATCCAACGCTGCAACAGGCATGCGTCTTCTGCTCGGGCAGAGCTATGGCCGTCTCCTTTTTTGCGCGGTACATGGGTCACTCAAGGCCGGAACTAGAGTTGAGCACGGTCGCCTCCGTAGGAGATGGAGGATGCTCTTAAGCCCGTACGTGGTCCGCACGCCCTGCCTTTACCCCATTCGTCTATGCGGGCATCCCTATTTATAGTCTATTATTTCGCCAAGAATAGTAGCTGGTATACTGAGGGGGTACTAAGATTCAGATTTTTTCAACGCTTTTGAGCTTAATATGGTATCGTGTTCGGCAGTCGGGGAGCGTGCATCGTACCCAAGTTGGGTAGCCCAACCGAACATCGTTGTACTTTCTCTTAACTTAGTTGAGCCAACAAGATGATTGTTAACGATGGTGGAGGCGAGTAAGACCGTCGGGCTTCGCCGGGCCTGTGTACATGCATGCACATGAGTTCGGTCGATCTCTGCGAGTTAGAGTTTTCTTGCCGTTCCCATTATTCGGTGTATCGCCTCGTGCCGGCCTGTTTCGTTCGTCAATCGCGGAGTCACTTTCCGACCACTATGGCCCTATCGTTAGTGCTCTCTTCCTCATTCGAGGGCGCCAGGAGTGAACTTGATCTTGTAAAGCAGGTCCAATGACTGGCTTCATTAGGGACGAGCAGCGTCCCAGCTTCTCCAATTCTTCCGGGATCAGCCCAGAAGGCGCCCCAGCTCCCCTCGTAGAGATCCGCCACCCCTCGTCGACGTCCAGTCCTCCTCTTAGAGCGAGATTGGCCTTCCTAGACCGACCATGGCGACTATCTTCAGCTGTTCTCGCGTGGTCGTCAACAGATTCCTTGCTCAGGCTTACGTTTATTGTCAAGTCGTCTGAGTTACGCTTTGCGCTCCGGCCCTACCTCTCCTCATCTTATATTGCATCCCCGGTCCCGTCCGACAGCGACCCATCTCTGCAGTAGGTTGAGTTTCAGATGATCGACGATGGCTCTCTGGCGACTACGGTGTGTGGGGCGGTTAGACAACATCACTCGCCCCCCATGAGAACGCTTTGTGGGCTCACCGACAAAGCTATCACCACCCTGTTCAGCGAGCTAGAAGAGTGCGAACGCTCTGCGGACCTATCCGGGGGCGTCGCACAGCCCCATCTGTCGGATTTGGTTACCGAGAAAGCTGCGACCTTTTTCGGACGTCGGGATTCAAAGCCAGAATTGACAGTTACCTTCGACCACTCGTTGTACGACCTACTTTTTCCCGCGCAGTTGAGGAAAGCAATGGAATCAATACAAACAATGCAATACGAAGCAAAGTGGGTTAGCTTGTCTTGAACGGAATTTTGGAGGCGGAAGCCATCCCGCGCTTTTTGGTAGTTCTATCTGCCGACAGTTTCATTCGGTACTATGCTCTTGAGAGAGGTCATGGACTGTCCTTGATAGAGCAAGTACTGTTCGAAAACATTATAGCGTCCGTCATCGTTCGTTTCACCCACAGTGGAAGCTGCGTTATGTCTTTCGTGTACGCCTGTACGCGTTCTCGCTGTCGCGGAATCGCCTGGATGTTACGCCTAGCTCGAATGGCAGCAGCGATAACACCATCGTGTTCGATGAGCATGAAGGTGTTGTCGTCCTCAGAGCCTCTTCCGAAATTACGATCCGAACGCTGTCCTGCGAAGGTCAGAGCGGTCGATGCCAGACATGCGGATGACGGTCACCTTCTCCATCGCCTCACGCGGGGCACGGGTTCTCCTCTATCCCGGGCGGAGAGGGCGCGCCTCGCCAACTCAGACGAGGACAAGATATTAGCGCCCGGTGTCAATAGCCAACAAATGTGGTGATTCACAAGTTCTGAGAGGTTAGAGAGACACAAACTCACTGAACATGCTTACCGTTATCGGTCAGCCATCTGTCCCTTCGCCCTGCACCATGATTGAGCCTCAAGCAAAAACCTTTGAATGTGTAATTATGTGAGCGTGAACAGATGTACTGTCGTTCGATACTGGGAGTAGTCGATGACAGCAACTCTGGTGACGCAATTCGAGAGCCGAATACAGATCTAGGATGGCACTTCGACAGCGCAAGTTGACCTGTAGTCGATGAAGTTTGTAGAGATCATCAAAACCGCTCTCGGGAGACACTTTCTCAATAGGTCGTTAAACGCGTACACACACCTGTAACATACGAGCTAAGCCCAACTCATCGCCGCTAGCCCAATGTCTATCAGCGTAGACACAAGGAACGGCAACTTGGTATCATCAAGCTGGCATATAAGAACAGCGCAACTAAAACCAATGGCTCTACGGATATACGATCTAGCATATCCAACCTCATGCCCTCGTACTACGTTGCAAGTGAAGAGAACGAATCCAACAGGCTGAGACCAGGGGCATTGGATTGGTTTAGGCTACGTACGCGCTTCGCTAAAATACAGCCTGAAACGCTCCCTCGTCACGGAGATCCCTTGCGATGGCGGGCAAGCGAAAGCAGTTTATCAACGAAGATTTCAAACTCTCTCATTTTCTCACTGAAGTCTCGCGGAATGTTCAAATAAAGCCATCATGATCCAGTTCACGAATACACGATTGAAATGGACACTGATAGTGGTAGCGACTGGAACCCAGGTAGCTCTTCGCTGTCTACCTCGCGCACGCGCGCATTATCACTCCTGTACGTAGATGAAACGGCATCCCTCTAGTTCACACCTCTTCTTGAAAGGTCTGGATCTCATAGGCATGCAAAGTATGTACTTCCAGCGTGCAGCAATGCCATTCACGGTGCAATGCCTTCTCACACGACGATCGCATTCTCAATGGGGACTCTCAAATATGCAGCTTGGTCCATGCTTGTGCTAGCGTCATTCCTGACGTCGCAGCCACTCCCTCCGTTGCTGTCTATCGGTGTCCGCTCTAGAGGCGTCTTTTATCATAGTGTCAGCATAGCATATGTTGCCCGCTGAGGGGGCACACACTCAATGCCTTGTGGTCTAACAATCTATTGTGGTCCTCCTTGTCGATGGGCCGGGCAAAAAGTCGAAATGTGGCTCAATCCCTACGACTGGTGGCGCAAAGTTCATGCGTGTTACCTGGCCCCGTGTCTCCGTAGCCAATCGATTGTAACATAGCTGAAAAGCAGCCCAAATCGAAGAGATTATTCGTTCTAACATCTTCTACCACCGTCAATCTGAGGCATATCGGACGTTTGAAACCCCAAAGTCGTAGAATTCTCACTGCTCGGTCAGTCGTAGAATCTGATTCTCGTAGGTCCGCTGTTGATTTCGCACCCATCTATCTACAAATGCGCCTCCTCGTCAACGCCGTGGTTATTGCCCTTGCCGTTGCTAGTGATGTCTGCAGCAATGTTGAGAAACAGACGCTCATGGGTGACTTCTTCCCCGGCTTTCTCTACCACTGTAGCCAGCAGGCCTTAGACGATCCATCCAACGCCACGCCGTGTCTCGAGACGGGTTGTGATCTGAGCCCCGATTGTGCCGACTGCTTCGCCGACTACGGCCGGTGCATCCAGCGCAACTGTTCGGTCGAATGTGGCTCTACTCCTGGTAGTCTACAATGTGTACTCTGCTCGCGCTTCTCGGGTTGCAACCGCGAGCTCCTGACCTGCACAGGCTTGACAAGATTCCCCCTTCACCCCACCCAAGAGAGTGATACGTGTTTTTAAGTGAGAAGTTGTGCGCCTGCATCATGCATTCTCTTAAGTGGCTGATACAAGGCGTACTGTACGACCATCATAAAGGATAGACACTGTGACGGTTTACCTAGAGAGCCAGATGCTTCTTTCTGGCACATAAAGATTGTTGAAGGTGTTCGTTCACAAGTTGTCTTCTGCATATCTCGCTTCTTTGTCGGTCTCTACTCGTCGGTTGTACATCTATAGGGTTCAACCAGCGGTAAGCGCTACCTCGGATTGTCCTCTGCGGGCATCCTCCGCCTGGGTCCGTCGTCGTCAACAGTCTCGGTCAGTCTCCTTTCAAAAGGGCCTTCAGCATTTGCTGTGATAGAACGCTGCAACAGGCATGCGTATTCTGCTCGGGCCGAGCTATGGCCGTCATTCTTTTTTACTGGGCGCGTAGGTCCCAAGAGGCCTAGAGTTGACTGCGATCGGTTTCTACTTCCTCACCCCAACTAGATATTTGTTATCAGTGGTGGAGGTTGGTAGAGCCGCCAGTTTTCGAGACGCTATTCGTATGCGTACACGAGTGTGGTCGATATCTGCAAGTTGGCTGTTCTTGCAGTCCTCACTTTTCCATTCATCAGCCTGTCTTGTTCCTCAATTGTGGAGTGGGCAGATATCCCTCAACGCAGTGAGTAATATACTCAATTGAGCAGGACTCAATCCGAACGACCATTCCTGCCGATCTGTAATTGAAGGAAACTTCGAAAAATCGCAGTTGAAAATTGCTTCCAATAGTTAGTTCGCTATTGGAGCACTTCCAAGTGCTCCTTGTGCGCTGCCGTGACTGAGGCCTTTCGTGGTTTCGCCCTCTAATTCTCTTTCTTGACTATCTGATACAATTCACTGGACTGAATCCATCCTTCTTTCGCCTTTATTCTTCTTCCAGCGGCCAAGAGCGAACCACCAGTAGACGTCGGCAAGGGTCCCTGGCACGTTTTGTAGGATATTTGAACGACTAAACGGAATTGCTGTATGTTAGCTATTATGTTCAGTTCGAGCAGGAGTGTTGCTATATTGCGTCTATCTTTCCATAGCACCATGCATGGAGGGGCTGATGATCCAGCTCGAGTAGAAATACGTTCCGCTCCGCCTCTTCTCTGCCTGTGAGGCGCCTCCACTGTTCTCTTGTTCGTGCCGCACGAATCGTGTGTATGAGATTTGATGGTCAAGACCGAATGCTGCCATAGGCATGCGTATTTTGCTCGGGCCAAGCTATGGCCCTCAGCACTTGTCGATGCTTCAGATTATCTCCCCCATGATCATCCGATTGAGATATCATTGTCAGATCAATCTAATCAGGTCGCCGATCTCAGTTGTTGCGTTTTAGTTGAGAAGGAATCAGCGACGCCAGGTGGCTGACCTCATCGTAGGACTGGTTGTCAAGTTACACACAAAACTCACAAACTCACAAGTAGCCCTCACGAAACTCATTTGCAGAAGGATGCTTGTTGTGGGGCTCAAGCCATCAGCGAAAGAAATGTGGACGGCGCTAACCCCCTCTCTAGCCTCTCGGGGAAAACGGTCGCTCGACACCCTATCTCGCATGGAAAAGGCTCCGAGACCAATAGGAGAAAAGGTGGGAACGCCCTTCGTTGGGAGTAGCAGTGAGGCAATGTGGTTGCGCATAAACTCGGTGATGGGTATTTCAGGATGGGCTCGGAGGAGAATTCGTACGGGCCTTGGGCATACATCGGCGGCTCACTGCAGAGGAGACGAATCGTGAGGAATTCCGAAGGTTCAGTGACCGAGTTGGCATACAGGAATACATCAGTCCAAAAGGGAGCGGAGGATTTCTCAGAGGCCGGGTGACTGAATGGGTGTCGTAGCCTCAAGCAGCATGTGAAGGGTTTTGTGTAGATGACTGATTGGGAGGTGAGAAAAGTAGGGATGGATGGTAAAGTGGTACGCCTACGCGTTGAACCGGTTTCTGAGTCTTGGACGGCGGTAGAGAGACGGTGTGCCGACCATTTGAGGTAGGTAGAAGGAACTGAAGCGTGATCCCACCGATAGCTGTGCACCTTCGCGTCAGCTCGGCTCCTGCAATTGATTCACGAACGACATTCAAGGCAGTTGATAGGACGCACGGTCTACTCATGGCATTCGAGGAAGGGTAGGAAAACTCGACTGTTTCAAGATCTAAGGCTGGGGCCTCGGACGCTGAGGGACTCGGGTCCAAGATTTCAGAACCCTTCTAAAAGCCAACGCTGTGCATTTCCTCACCGCTAGTGTCATGCAGGTACGAGCTTGGTGATATGGGTGCGGCACCCTTCTTGGAGCGGCATTGTGGTGCACATGCTGTTTCAGAGGTCCAAAAGTTCCTCCACCGCACAGCCGTAATGGACTTTAGGGTCAGGCCCGTGTTCCGTCCAGTCTCTCAATGTCAGTCGAAGAACTACACTCGCAATGCTCGGGGGCTGGTGTGCCGCTTCCCGCGGGTTGATGGTGACGACGATCTCGAGATAGTGTACAAGATCCGAGGAACGATAGCCTGGATGATCCGGAAGGTGACGCGCCGCCGCTCACGGCTACGCAATAGAGCCCTTGTCCCGACCCTTGTTCCGAATACCCTCGCTGTGATACCAATGAAGATCTTGTCTCATGAAGTGCTGTTTTATGCAGCTGCAGAGGGCAGTAGGAACAAGTGTCTCCTCGACACTATGCCACGGGAGAAGGCGATAGAACTCATGCGGTTCGTCCTAAGAGGGTAGCAGCTGTCGCTTGAGCCACCGGCGATGATTTCGATTCAGATTCAACGACGGTGGTATGACGATTCGACTCAACCGTGGAAGCAATGGAGAGGTGTTTTGTCAAAAATTGAAAACGCATTTCGAGAACCTCGAGATGGCCACTGCGAAGAGGACTACTGTAAGTGGCTTGCGCTGCGCTCAGTTGGTGAATGAACATAAAATCGCTCAGCAACCGGTACAGGTGCTGCTGAGCTGGAAAAGGAAACACTCTCCCGCTGGGCTCTTCAACTCCCGTCGTTGGAAATTTGTGCTGAAAAAGACCGGTTGGGACACCAGCGCCTTGCAGCGTGCCATAGAGCAAAAACTGCAGCCACCCAATAAGAGTCTCCATTATGGAGGGACAAAAGATCGTTTCGGAGTGACCTACCAGTAAGAGCGCGTGAGCGCTACCTCCTCCTCATCCGAGGCTACAATACGTATGCTGGATCTTTCGTCACGTATATGACACTACCGGCAACCCATGACGAGCAACAAATACGCGAGGCGTTCGATGACATCAGCGCCGGGCCGATGAAAAAGTGTGAAGTCGATAATTTTGTCGTTAACACGGGTCCAACGAAACTACGCCAGGGCCTCGGGTAGGTCTCTCGGGTAGGAGTGCACGATGTGAGTGTGCCTCTGCTTGTGATTGTGAGTTCGCTTCAGTAATTGTTTTCGAGTACGGATTAGAGGTGCGAAACGCGGTGTCGTGGAAGCGCTGTCCTCCATTGATAGCAGTGATTTCATCAACTACTATAGACTACAGCGCTTCGGCATCAATCCGAACCATGAGGTGACAAGGCATTGTAACGTTAGTCACTTTCAAGGCTGCTTCGGGCGCCATTAGCCGTGGGGCTACACCGTTCGCAGAATCGACTTATGTCAGGTCGACATTGGCGGCGCTATCATATCGGGCCAGTATGAAAAAGCCTTACGGCTAATCATGTCTCCAGTGAGCAGTGATCGCACACCCGCAGCCGAGGTAAGCCGGCAGAGAAGCGACCAAGCTCGATATGTGACATGCCCAGCTCGTTGAATATACCGTATGTTCCCAAAGCAAGCCCTGCCCTGGAGAGGCGGTCGGCGGCCATGGGTTCCTTTCTACTCTCCATGGTACCGGTCTTAAAATACTCAGGTTGTGCGACAGTGGAGTCAGGATCGCGACGACTCCAGAGCACTTGATAGTCTTGAAGAAGTCCACCAGAAGGACTCTAACGCACGAATGTAATCAATCGATGCGTCGAGTACAAGGGCGCGCCCGGATTTGAACCGAGGACCTGCTGATCTGCAGTCAGCCGCTCTACCACTGAGCTACACACCCGTGGAATTGTCTTTTAATTTCCCTTACTTGTCTCAGTTGGGCGAATATTTTATTGCAACTTGCTAAGAATCGTGGGTCGGACCGCTACCGAATGGCACTGAGAGGCGGTATCCCACGGAATTTTCTGCTGCTCTACTTGAGTGCGTACCAATCGTACTTATGGAACCAGCTAGCTCCAGAGTGAGACAGGTGAAATAGAGGGTCCGTCATGTTGATTCCTCAGTCGTATTCGCCGAGGTGGTCTCAGCGTTATGCCGGGCGACCTTGTCTTGCGCGACGGCTCCAATGAGCCGCAGCAGGTTGGGACGAATGACAGCGAAGCTGGGTGTGTGGGAGGGCTTCGATTTCCCGGGACTCCGAGTAGAAGCTTCTGCACGTGATGTCCTGGTTCGCCGGCTGGTCGCTATGCAGCTGACCAGTAGCTATGATTGACGTCTCAGTTACACATTACACGACGTCATCCTACCTACTTGGGGGCACTTGATAGAGGGCAACTCGTCAACCTTAGCGAACCTCGGTCCCGCACCGTATGAAACGTATGGTCGCTGCGATGACTACCTCTCGCTCCTAACTAGAACAACAGGTATCGCTGCATTCTCGAAAATTCTTTACAGAGAGGAGAAATAACCGAATCGGTCCTCAAGAACCCTGAAAGCTGCGACCTTTTCTCGGACGTCGGGGTTCAGAGCAAGAATTGACAGTTATCTAAGACCACTCGTTGTACGACCTACTTTTTCCCGCGCAGTTGAGGAAAGCAATGGAACCAATACAAACAATGCAATGCAATATACAAGGCAAAGAAGATTAGCTTGTCTTGAACGGAATTTTGGCGGCGGAAGCCATCCCGCGCTTTTCGGTAGTTCTATCTGCCAGCCGCTTCATTTGGTACTATGCTCTTGAGAGAGGTCATGGACGGTCCTTGATAGTGCAAGTATTATTCAAAAACAGTTTAGTGTCCGTCATCGTTCGTTTCACCCGCAGTGGAAGCTGCGTTATGTCTTTCGTGTCCTCACCTTGCTGTCGCGGAATCGCCTGGATGTTACGCCTAGCTCGAATGGCAACAGCGATAACACCATCGTGTTCGATGAACATGAAGGTGTTGTCGTCCTCAGAGCCTCTTCCGAAATTAAAATCCGAACGCTGTCCTGCGAACGTCGGAGCGGTCGATTCCAGACTTACTCTCAGCTTACTCAGACGAGGACGGGATATTAGCGCTTGGTATCGGTAGTCAACAATTGTGGTGATCCACAAGTTCTGAGAGGTTAGAGAGACACAAACCCACTGAAAATGCTCACCGTTATCGGTCAGCCATCTGTCCCTTGAAGGGACAGATGTGAGCGTGACCCGATGTACTGTCGTTTGATACTGGATGTAGTCGATGACAGCAACTCTGGTGACGCAATTCGAGGGGCTAATACAGATTCAAGATGTCACTTCGACAGCGCAAGTTGATCTGGGGCCTATTTCAAAATTTTCTTTAAAGAAGCATTCTCGAGCTTCTTACGCGTGAAACCGCCAAATTTCGCCTTAACGGCTTCCAAAATCCTCCTTTAAGAACCTTAAGAAGGATTCTTTAAACCTTCAGCTTCTTGAGGTTCAAGAACCCTTCTTAAAGGAGCCATTCATTAAGGAAGGCTCTATACAATCTAGCATATCCAACCTCATGCCCTCGTACTACGTTGCAAATGAAGAGAACGAATCCAACAGGCTGAGACCAGGGCCATCGGATTGGCTTAGGCTACGTACGCGCTATGCTAAACTACAGCCTGAAACACACCCTCATCATGGGAACGGCGGGTGCCACGTCACGGAGATCCGTTGCGATGGCGGGTAAGGGAAAGCTGATTATTAACGGAGATTCCAAACTCTCTAGTGATCTCACTGAGGTTTTGCGGAACGCCAAGGTAAAGCCATTATGTTCTAGTTCACGAATACACGGCTGGAATGGACACTGATAGTGGTTGCGACTAGAACCCGGGTAGCTCGTCGCTGTCTACCTCGCGCACGCGCGCACTATTACCCCTCTACGTGGATGAAGCGGCATCCACACCTCTTCTTGAAAGGTCCGGATCTCATGGGGATGCAAAGCATGCAATGCCATTCATGATGGAATGCCGTCTCACACGACGATCGCATTCTCAATGGAGACTCTCAAATATGCAGCTTGATCCATGCTGGTGCTAGCGTCATTCCTGACGTCGCAGCCACTCCCTCCGTTCCTGTCTCTCGGAGCCCATTCCAGAGGAGTCTTTTATCATAGTGTCCGCATAGCATATGTTGCCCGCTGAGGGGGCACACACTCAATGCCTTGTGGTCTAACAATCTATCATGGTCCTCCTTGTCGATGGGCCGAGGAGAAGGTCGAAATATGGCTCCATCGCTACGACTAGTGGCGCAAAGTTCATGCGTGTTACCTGGCCCCGTGTCTCTGTAGCCAATCGATTGTAACATAGCCGAAAAGCAGCCCGAATCGAAGAGATTATTCGTTTCTCCTTCGTCAACCACCGTCGATCAGAGGCATATCGGACGTTTGGAACCCCGCTCCTCGGTCAGTCGTAGAATCTGATTCTCGCAGGTTCGCTGTTGATTTCGCACCCATCTATCTACAAATGCGCCTCCTCGTCAACGCCGTGGTTATTGCCCTTGCCGTTGCTAGTGATGTCTGCAGCAATGTTGAGAAACAGACGCTCATGGGTGACTCCTTCCCCGGCTTTCTCTACCACTGTAGCCAGCAGGCCTTAGACGATCCATCCAACGCCACGCCGTGTCTCGAGACGGGTTGTGATCTAAGCCCTGATTGTGCTGACTGCTTCGCCGACTATGGCCGGTGCGTCCAGCGCAACTGTTCGGTCGAATGTGGTTCTACTCCTGGAAGTCTACAATGTGTACTCTGCTCGCGCTTCTCGGGTTGCAACCGCGAGCTCCTGACCTGCACAGGCTTGACTAGATTCCCCCTTCACCCCACCCAAGAGAGTGATACGTGTTTTTAAGTAAGAAGTTGTGCGCCTGCATCATGCATTCTCTCAAGTGGCTGATACAAGGCGTACTGTATGACCATCATTAAGGATAGACATTGTGACGGTTTACCTAGAGAGCCAGATGCTTCTTTCTGGCACATGAAGATTGTTGAAGGTGTTCGTTCACAAGTTGTCTTCTGCATATCTCGCTTCTTTGTCGGTCTCTACTCGTCGGTTGTATATCAATAGGATTCAACCAGCGGTAAGCGCTACCTCGGATTGTCCTCTGCAGGCATCCTCCGCCTGGGTCCGTCGTCGTCAACAGTCTCGGTCAGTCTCCTTTCAAAAGGGCCTTCAGCATTTGCTGTGATAGAACGCTGCAATAGGCATGCGTATTCTGCTCGGGCCGAGCTATGGCCGTCATTCTTCTCTACTGGGCGCGTAGGTCCCAAGAGGCCTAGAGTTAACTGCGGTCGGCTCCTACTCTCCCCAACTAGATACTTGTTGTCAGTGGTGGAGGTTGGTAGAGCCGTCAGGGTTCGGGGCGCTATTCGTATGCGTAAACGAGTGCGGTCGATATCTGCAGGTTGGCTGTCCTCGCAGTCCCCACTTTTCCAGCTGTCGGCCTGTCTTGTTCCTCAATTGTGGAGTGGGCATATTTACTCAATGCAGTTACTGCATTGCAGTAAGCAACGTACTCGATTGAGCTGTACTCAACTCGAACGACCGTCCCTGCAAGTCTGTAACTGAAGGAAAATCCAGGCTGATACAATCCACTGGATTGAATCCACAACTCGGGTCCGAGAAGTCAGAGGCCTTTTGAAGGCCAACTCAGTGCATTTCCTCGCCGATGGTGACGTGCAGATACGAGCTTGGTGATATAAGTGCGACACTTTTCGTGGAGCGGCACTGTGGTGCACAAGCCGTTTCAGAGGTCCAAAAATTCCTCGACCGCACAGCCGTAATGGACTTCAGGGTCTGGTCGGTGTTTCGTCCAGTCACTCAATTTCAGTCGAAGAACTCCACTCGCAACGCTCGGGGATCGCTGTGCCGCTTCCCGCGAGTGGATGGTGACGACGACCTCGAGACAGTGTACTGTGTAAGATCCGAGGAGTGCTAACCTGGGTGATCCGGAGGGTGACGAGCCGCCGCTCACGGCTAGTAGCTGTCGGCTACGCAATAGAGCCCTTGTTCCGACCGCAGACCCTCGCTGTCATACCAGTGAAGATCTTGCCTCATGCAGTGCTGTTCTATGCAGCCGCAGAGGCCAGTAGGAACAAGTGTCTCCTCGACACTATGCCGCGGGGGAAGGCGATAGAGCTCATGCGGTTCGTACTTGGAGGGCAGCAGCTGTCGCTCGAGCCACCTGCGATGATTTCGATTCAGATTCAATGACGGTGGTATGACGACTCGCTTCAACCGTGGAAGCAATGCTGAGGCATTCTGTCGAGAATTAAAGAAGTATTTCGAGAACCTCGAGATGGCCACGGTGAAGGAGACTTGGGCTGCACTCCGTTGGTGAATGAAGATCAAATCGCCGAGCGACCGGTGCAGGTGCTGCTGAGCTGGAGGAGGGAACAATTCCCTGTTGGGCTCTTCAGCTCCCAGCGTTGGCAATGTGTGCCAATTCGGCACTGCCAAAGGAGACCGGTTGGGACACGAACGTCCTTCAGCTTGCCATAGAGCAAAAACTGCAGCTATCAAATAACAGCCTCCATAATGGAGGCTCCATTATGGAGGGACAAAAGATCGTTTCGGGGCGACCCACTAGTAGGGGTGCGTAAGCGCTATCTCCTCTTCTCCGTCGTTGGGTTCCTCGCTCGAGAGACTGGCGACACTCCACTGATGTTCGTGGATTTCCCCACTCATACAGAGCCTCCCTCCTGTTCTCGAATGCCCAGAGTAGACTATTCTGAGTAGTTCCCTTGGGAGCTGTCGCAAGAACATGTCAATCAGGTAGCTAATTATGTCGAGAACTCAAGTTTCTCTGACTCTGCCGGTCGAGTCTGGACAAGTTTCGGGTTGAAATAGGAGGGAGAGAATTTGGAAATGGATCAACATACGTGGCACTGTCCAGAGCCAAGAAGTTGTCGAGTCTTGCAGTTGACTGCGCCGATTTACGGCTAAGTCGATGGCAGAAAACTGGCCGTGACGAGAATGCTGAGCAAAGGAAAAGGTCCGAACTAATGCTGGGACATGTTGGAACCCGAGAGACCACGAACGACTTTTGCATGATTTAGTATGGATTCTGATGTGATGCATTTTACTGCTATTATTCTTTCGTTCTAGCTTCAACGACGCGCAACCTAACTCCTTAAACCAAACGCCATCGCTGAGCGAGCCCCGCCACTTCGTCACGAAGGCCTAGTACGTATGCTGGTTCTTCGTCACGTATATGACACTACCGGCAACCCATGACGAGCAACGTTGTTGCTGCAACAAATACGCGAGGCGTTCGATGACATGATCGCCGGGCCGATGATTAAGTTCGAAGTCGATAATTTTGTCCTAAACACGGATCCCTGGAAACTACGCCAGGGCCTCTCTCTCCGGTAGGACCGCAAGATGTGAGTGTGCCACTGCTTGTGATTGTGAGTTCGCTTCAGTCAACTACTACGGACTACAGCGCTTCGGCATCAACCCGAAGCCCGGGGGTGACAAGGCGTTGTAATGTAAGTCACTTCAGCGCTGTTTCGGGTGACATCAGCTGTGGGGCCACACCGTTCGCAGAGTCGACGTATCTCAGATCGACATTGACGGCACTATCGTATAGGGCCAGTATGAAAAAGCCTTACGGCTGATCATGTCTCCAGTGAGCGGTGATCGCACAGCCGCAGCCGAGGTAAGCTGGCAGAGAAGTTACTAAAGTCGATATGTAACATACCCAGCTCGTTGAACATACCGTATGTTCCCAAAGCAAGCTGGAGGAACCTTCGGCGGCCACGGCTTCCTTGCTGCTCTCCATGATACCGGTTTTGGAATACTCAGGTTGTGCGATAATGGAATCAGGATCGCGACGACTCTAACTCACGAATGCAGCCAAACAATTCGTGGAGTATAAGGGCGCGCCCTGATTTGAACCGAGGACCTGCTGATCTGCAGTCAGCCGCTCTACCACTGAGCTACACACCCTTAAGTACGGTCTCAAATTTCCCTTTCTTATCTCAGGTGTGCGAGTACTTTATTACAACTTGCTAAGCATCGTCGATCTGACCGCTACCGAATGGCACTGAGAGGCGGTATTCCACGAAATGGTCTGCTGCTCTACTTAAACAGATTAAAACGTTCCTTAATAACGAGCGATACATGAATTAGTCATCACGTCTTCCTGCTCTAAGGCTTCGACCGACTTCTTCTGCATCTTCCTCCATCCTCGCGGTCAACGTCCCAGTCGCCAGTCCTCTGACGCTTGCTCCCGCTGCTGCTATCTATTTTTTTATGATAGCAAGTATTCAATGGTGGGCCTCGTACAAAACAGAGGCGAAAAAAGTTGTGCCTGCCCGGCACTACAATAAGCCCCTGCGAGCATCGAGATACTGCATGAGAGCCGAACAAAGTTGATTGAAGGAAATCAATTGCGTCGCTTCAAATCAACAATTAGTTTATATAAATGGTAGGGGACACCACCTTTGACCCTATTCCTAGCCTGCTGCAGGAGCGGACAGGAGAGGAGGTAGTGCCGCGTGTTCCGCACCGGCGCCCCACAGTCGCACTCTGGCGAGTTGACCACCCCGCATCTATAGAGATGGGCTGGGGTTGGGGCCCTTCCTAATACAACGGCACTGCTAGCTGTCGTGACTTCCCCGCGGATCCACAAACGAGCGTGTGAAGCGCAGTAAAAGAAGTCGTTGACAGAAGTGCCCAGGCTGGCTCTCTTGTCTGACCACCACTTGCGCAGTGACAGACGGCCAGCTTCTCCTTGATACCGCCGAAGAGTCCTCACACTGATTTCCGTCTCCGCAGAGACTTCCCTCATGGAGGCACCCTTGGCTGCCAGCTCATCGGCCCGTTCGTTGGCACTGATGGAACTGTGCCCCGGTACCCATCGAAGGGATACCCTACCAGGGATTTCGGACAAGGACAGATAGATCTGTCTCGCCTTATCCCACCGGGCCGTGGATGCACGGGACGACAGGATCTTGAGTACTGCCTGAGAGTCCGTGAAGATCTCCCAGGCCTCGTCACCCGCTGTCGACACAATCCAGCGGACTGCTTCCAGAATTCCTAGGAATTCGCAATCCGTAATAGTAGCGTAGGGGGAGAGCTTCCAGAAATTGGAGTTACTCCAATTTCTGGAAGCTCTCCAGTTACTCCAATGGAGTAGACCTCTGCCTAACTTGGCTTTGGCTTCGGCACATTTAACCTTGATGTGGTGTTGGAACGATAAGCGCCGATCGATGAAAACACCAAGCACCCGGACAACCTTGACGATGTCAACGGGTGTTCCATCGAGGGACAAAACATCGTCCCCGATGGTCCTAGGCAGGAGCGCCTGGCTCTTGGCCGGCTCGTAGGACACTCCAGCATCGGCAGCCCAGGCCAGCAGCAGAGCCTCTGCTGACCGCCACCTTTTAACCAACGACGGGCCAGTACCGGCGGACACCCCCACCGACGTGTCGTCCGCGTAGAGGGTGAGGCTTACGCCTTTTTCCTCCATACCCGAAAACACGTCGACTAGTGGTAGGGTGCTCAGCAAAAACAGGAAGGGGCCTAACTTAGGCCGCCTAAGGCACTGCTTTGAGGCACCCCTCTTTCCAAACCTACCGTGGCCTCATCGCTACCGTAGGTAGCAGCCACACTCTGTCCCTCGAGATAGCTCTCGACGATGTCGGTAAGATATCGTGGCACGTCGTATCGAGCCAGGGTTGCCAGAATGTGGCTGTGCTTGACCGAGGGAAACGCATTTAAAATGCGGCATTTTGCACATCGAGCTGGATGAGAGCTACTGGTGCGCGTTTACTTCTCTTCCTGCCAGCCCTGAACGCGTTAATGATGCGCAGGGCGGCAGTGTCGACCGATTTGCCCTTGCAGAAACCGTGGACCACTGGAGACTCCAAGCGGTCACGGATCTGCGGGCACGAGGCAAGCCGTTCGAGGATCACTCGCTCGAACAGCTTGCTACCAGTAGTGACCAAACAGATGGGACGCCAGCCATTGGGGCGAGCTGGGATCGGCCACTTTTATGGATAAACACCCCCTTCGAGTGTTTCCACTCTTGGGGGAATACACCAGCTTCGAGGGCTGCAATAAGCTGGACGGACCAGCTGTCCTTTAGCACCTCGAGCGTATCAAGGACTATGTCATTACTGACGTGCTCTTACTGACTGCTGCTCTACTTGAGTGCGTACGCATCGTACTTATGGAACCAGCTAGCTTCGGAGTGACACAGGTGAAATAGACGGTCCGTCATGTTGATTTCTCAGCAGTACTCGCCGAGGTGGTCTCAGGGTTATGCCGGGCGACCTTGTCTTGCGGGATGACTCGAATGAGCCGCAGAAGGTTGGGACAAATGGCAGCGAGACTGTGTGCGTGGAAGCGCTTCGATCTTTTTGAGACTCGTAGTTGAAGTTTCCGCATCTCCTAGTTCGCGGGCTGGTCGCTATGCAACTGACCGGTATCTCTGGCTGACGTCTCAGTTTCACGTTGCGAGACGTCATTCTACTCACTTTGGGATACTTGATGGAGGGCAAGTCATCGGCCTTGACGAGCTTCGGTCTTGCATCGCATGACATGTATGATCACTGCTTTGACTACCTCTAGCTCCGAGCTAGAACAATAGGTATCGCTGCATTCTCGATAATTCTCGATAGAAAGGAGAAATAACCGAGGCGGTCCTCAAGCACCCTGAGAGCTGCGACCTTTCTCGGGGCTTTGGATTGTAAGTCAGAATGGACAGTTACCTTCGACCGCTTGTTGTACGACCTACTTTTTCCCGCCCAGTTGAGGAAAGCTCCAGTTGGTACCTCCATCTGCCAGCCGGCTCATTCGCGACCATGCTCTTGAGGGAGGTCATGGTCAGTCCATGATGGTGCAAATAATGATCCTTCCGTATCTGTTGAAAGTATCCGTTGTTGAGTCTACTAAGTGGGGAACTATTACTGTCATAGTGTGACTGTTAGACACTAAATTTGGGGCTTTCGACGAAAACCCCACAATTGGAGTTTGACGAGAACTTAGACTAATCGATGCTCCTCGATCGTTTGATTGTGAGTCGCAAGCGCTGAAAAGGCTATCCTCCCGGGCATACGATTCCAACTCAATCAACGCAAACTCGTTAAGCATCTCCGTAGAGGGTCTCTTGCTTTATGATTCCGCGACGTTGTCGCTTTAGAAATGCAACTGATCTGAGAAGCTACGAAATGAGGAGGGTTTACCCGACGCCCAGACTCAAGAAAGAGAGGCTGGCAGTAGTTGACTGCACGATACTACGGCATCAGAATGAGAGATCGCCAGTACTAGGCAGAGACCACGGAAAGCGTCACTTCGAATGCAAGCACCAGAGCGTCGGTACTCCTAGCTCCATACGAAGTGGGATATTCGTAAGAACCAAGAAAATCGTCGTTAGCCAAAGCGGTAGACTAACTTACGTCGAGTAAGAGAGAAATGATATACTGTTGAACCGGTGAACTTGATTTCCGATTACTTGTCCACATCGAAGGCATCATTGCCACGGAGGGCCCTTGGTCTCGATGACAGCCAACTGATGGCGTGCTGCACAGTTCTTAGTGCATTAATTGCTCCGCCTCTTATAGTTTGGGGCATCAAAACGGGCATCTCACACTCGACAGGATCCACGTTCGCCAGTATCAGCCGCTTAACCATCGACGGCTCAACATCCATTGATAATAGGATAGCGGCAAGACCGGCGACGATCGGAGTGGCGGCTGATGAACCGTTGAAGTACTTCGGATTACCGTTCTTGTCGAAGCCAGTGAAGATATTCTTACCGTAAGCTGCGACGTCAACCCGCTCACCGTAGCCTGAAAAGGTGTCGAGCACATTCCGAGTTTTATTATCCTGCATATAAGCTACACACATACCGAGTGGACCGCCGTACCAACAAGGGAAATCGAATTCACGCCTACTGGTGTAATAGCCGGAGGCGGAAACGAGTAAAATTCCGCTCTCCTGCGCAACTCGGAGGGCTTCCCACAGCCGCCGAAACTGCGCAGTTGTGTTAGATCGATAGTTGACGAAATAGTATCCCACAGACATTGATATGATATCCACTTCTAGATCGATGGCCATATTGAGAGCAGCTAAGAACTTAGACAGAGGCATCTTCTTGTTGTCATCAACCATCTGCAGCGGCACCAATCGAACATTGGGGGCGACGCCAGCTATGCCAACCGAGTTGTTACTCTTGGCTGCGAGGACTTTACAAACTTCAGTTCCGTGAGGGTCTTTGTACGTCAAAATGGAAGAGTTGGTGAAAAAGTTCCAACCTCCTTCCAAGTAGCCGCCGCTCTTCTTCTTCAGCGTCCCTTTCAAGGGAGCGAAGTCGGGGTCAGTCCAGTCGATACCGGAGTCCGTAACGGCCACCTTCACAGTTCGGGTTACATGAGGTGAAGAGAGACGCCAAACCTCACCCATCTTCATCCATTCGAGATGCTTCTGATAGCGGGCATCAGCATCGTTCACTTGCAGGGTACTATCGGTCAGACCAAAAGCATCGCCATCGACATCTTCACCGCATTCCGATTGCAATGAGAGCTGGTTGCTAGCCATAGCGACGAAGCTGCAGAGAGTCTCGCTGTCGACGGTGACGGCTGAAGTCTGAACCACTTGCGAGTGGACGTAACCGAGCGTGGTAATTTTAGCGGTGTCCAGGAAAGAGACGATCTTCTGGTCGGGCATGTAAGCAGCATCCCTCAGCATACGAGGCAGACGAAGTATGTTAACATCTTCAACGCCAGACTTGATGGAAACGATGGTGTCGCTTGTAGAAACCGTAGAGGCGATTAGAGCGGTGAGAGAGGTTGCATGAAGGATGCGCATTGGGCTGTTCACCAGCCGCTGATAGGAGATCACGAGAAACTACAGTTTTACCGGTATCTCTGGCGGCCCGGGAAGGACGATGGCCCCATTCATTGGACCATTCGTGAGTCACTCGAGATAACGCGTGATTTCGGCAAGCAAGCTTGAGACAGGCACGCCGGTGAGACGGCAAAGGCAGCGCAGTCTCGTCCTCCGGTGTGACCGTCTCGCGCGTAGGTGGCGTCATCTACGCTCCCTCCGGTGACCACAACGACGATTGATGGTTGAAGGATATCCCGTCTCAGCTCAGAGCGAAACCAAAATTGGCGCACTTGTATTCATTTAACCTGCGTACGCTTATGCCTCACTGTTGGCCCGTCGCAGCTCAGAACAAAACCAAAATTGGCGCACTTGTATTATATAACCTGCGTACGCTCATGCCTCACTGTTGGTCGGTGCGCTGGTGCAGAGAGATAAAACTCTGGTTCTCGGGAGAAGTTCGGACGCGTGCGATCGGAGGCGTTTTTTGTGCCGTCATGCACCCGAACAGGTATCAAGTTTGAATTTCCAACCACAGTAAAGGAAACCTTGCCTTGGCCTATCATCCTGAGCCGTGGTACACGCATGGATAACGCCGAATCGACGATGGGTCGAGTCCGCAGCTCGCACAGTTACTTGTTTGCCCTTGCGGTTGCCAATGTCGATGTCTGCAGCAATGTTGGAAAACAGACGCTCATGGGTGACTCCTTCCCCGGCTTTCTCTACCACTGTAGCCAGCAGGCCTTAGACGATCCATCCAACGCCACGCCGTGTCTCGAGACGGGTTGTGCCGACTATGGACGGTGTATGCATCGCTCAAGATAGAAGATCCTCCGGAGGTGAAAGCTGTTAGCATCAAGTACGGTTGGAGGTTACCAGGAAGTCTCGCCGTCACCAGGAAACTCGGAAACTTCGAGTTGGAAATGATAGCAGCATGCAAATAGTCTATAGGCAGTGCATACATGATGCTGAGGCCTGTCACACAGGAGCATCATTCCAGTTCCCCAGCGATGTGGTGGAGGTTAATGCACAGCTGATCGCCACATAGCATCCTGAGAGAGTAAGAACTTCCAGGTACGATCAGGACAGATGAGGGCGAAAGACTGAGTTCTTCACTGCCAAGCATTTCTTCGATCGATGCGTATGTCCGTAATGCCAATCGGAAGCCCGTGTTGCTTTTCGAGGAGCTCTCACCTGAAGGGCTGCTTGGGCAACTGCATGAGCAATTCGAATGACTCGTTAGTGGCGAAGAAGAAAACCAGTACACGACTGACGAATGCTTCGCTCTCCTCGTTCTCGTTCGGCTTGACGAGCTGAACAACACAACTTTCCGACGCCGGGCAGCTTCACCGAACAAGGGTAGATTATACCCGAATCTGAGCGTGCCTTATTCCCTGATCATGCTCGTCTTGCGACAATTCGCCATGCCACCGAACGCACTTGTCACCTCTGAGCGGAGGTGAATGGAAACGGTAATACGACGTGGGATCGTGGAAGTCCTACCCTAGGATAGGATCGCTCTCTTTGTCAATGCTGAGAGCAATCGACCGGAGGACCTGAATGACGAGAATGAATTATCAAGATAACCGAACCGGGGAGAAGGGTCACCTACTTTAATCATCCTCTCATGGCTCTGGAAGAAGTCACGAGCTCTCGGATGGACTTTCGTCGCCCAAGCTGAGTAAGGATGATGGCTCAATTTCTTTAAAGATTCATTCGTCCCGGAGCACCAATGCCGCAGCCCGACAGCAAATGGGGAGGCCAACCGCTATAATAAAATGTGACATTCTCACTCTTGGCCAGCATCGATACTTCAGCCTCGGATCTAGGGGAGAAATCATCTTTTCGAGACCTATCCAAGAGATCTGGGCCCTCGGGTTGGGAGTTTCGGCTCTGATTGCCGTCAGTAGTCGATCTGCTCGTATTGTGCTCATCTGAACTGACGCGATTATCGCGAATAACACAGGAGGATTTGCCTGATGCTTTCCTCGCTCCAAGGCACTTCGCTCGGATGATATCCCACAACGGGTCGTCTGTGGAGCACACCCGGCCAGGGGACATTTCAACAGTGGCTTGTGAATTGCTGAGGAATTTGTCATTCCTCCGCCTGTTTAAACGAACGGCTCTCTCGTCAAACATACTAACGTAACTGTCCGGGATCTTGGGCTGTGTCCTGTCTCGTGAAGCATGAGACAGAGCACAGCTCGAGGTCATGAGTCATGCTGAGGACGGAGATACGAACCCAACACCATAGACAGTTTATGAACAACAACCCCTTCTAAAGCCCTCGGAAACTAATAGACAGCCCGCGGGGGACACACTAGGTGTCACCGAATGAACCGTCATGTAGTGTTCTCCGAGTTGGGGCTACCCTCGTTGGAGCTTCTTCTACAATGGCTCAGAGACACCGCCATTATCGGGAATCCTTTCGAAAGAGAGAGTTCGATCCGTTCACGGCCTACTTCAACCTCATCAAGTCGCAGGCTGATTTCAGTTTACCTCAGCTCAGCGAGCTGTGTGGTTCGGAGCGCGCTGACAGACGGTCGTACACCATATCAACCGCCTTCCCCCGCGGCAACTCCCATCATCGCTGCCTGTAAGGCAAAGATTCCTACCACAGGAGCATCACTATCACTGATAGAGATGATAGGTAGTCTATCAGTCCCCGTTTCGCCATCCGCTTGTGTCTCTCATCATTCGCCGCCTTGTACCCGCGTTCATGGGTATGCGTTCTAAATTACACAGCGTAATTTACGCTAGAGATCACACCATAATCACATCTCATCGCCAAATGTTTCTCGTTGCGGTAGCGGGTGAAGGGCAGCTCCCCATAGCCGACTTTTACATACTCTTTCATGTCTAGCCTGCGCTGTTTCGTTCTGGCCTCACGCAGTCTAGTGAACTGGGAGCTCCGATAGGACCTCCAACACGAGTGTTTGAGAATCTCACTTTTAAGTTCTCGATCCACCCCTTTCGCATCCCTCGACCTGCAAATGCGCTTCTTCGCCAACTACTTCTTGATGACCCTCCTCGTGGTTGTTGATGGTACTTGTAGCGAGGCCGAGAAGGAGAAGATCACCGGCAGGTTGTTCCCAAACTTTCTCTACAAATGTAGCCTCGCGGCCAAGTTGGACACTTCCGCCATCGCGCCATGCCTCGAGGGGCCGTGTCAGATCTCCTCTGGGTGTGCCAACTGTTTCAATAACTTTGGAGCGTGCGCTTCCAAGAATTGCGGTTGGCTTTGCTTCTGGCATGGAACTTTGAGTTCAACATGCAAGGATTGTGTGGCTAACGCCTGCAATGCTCCACTTTCGAAGTGTACAGGCTTGACCAAGCCTCTATCTGCTCCTACTGGAGAGGGTGATAAGTGTTTAGAGTGAGAGGCTGCAACTGTACCACGCCTTCGCCCCACTGGTTGGTACCGCATAACCGAGGTTAAGGACTACATCATCTGAAGAGGAGTGCGCGAGTAGAGCGACTATGTTCTCTCCATGCTTTTCTTTGTTGAAGACCCATGACGGGTCACCTATCTGTCGGCACTTCATTATTGGCTCTATTCCGGATGATCGCTTGAAGGCGTCGTCTGCGAGATCAACTAACGATTATCGCTATTCCTCTGCCTCCTACGTAAGGAGCTTCTCAGCACATTGGTGCTCGAACGCTGCCACAGGCATACGCGTTTTGCTCGGGCCGAGCTGTGGCCGTCAGTCTTATTTCAGTCGGAGATCGAGTTGCAGCCTGCAAGTTGAACTTGCAGGAGACTCGTGCAGGAGTGGCGTTTTTCGACACCGCAAGTTTTCGATGCTCACTCTGGAGAAGTTGTCATTACGACAGCGGTCTTCCTCGAGCCGTGCGTCTCAGCTGTTGTGTTTCTGTAGTCCGGCGTTACAAGTATTTGACTCATTGATCCCGCAAAGCCGAGGTTAACTCAGATCTCTTCCTGCACCGTCATCCCCGCATTCTAATACAGAGCAGAGTATAGTACTCTTCACGATGAAGCCTCCATACCATTTAGAAGACCATTCGGTGCGTCACTTGCCCATCGTGAACATGAGGTTGGTGCTGGGGTCGAGATAGGTGTACTAAATCCGCGAGAAGGGTGGTCAGTCCAGCCGCGGGCTTCGAGTAGGGAGTTAAATCTCTGGTGATGGTCTCCATTTCAAACAAGGAGAACCATTTCGCCGAAAAGGACGTCAATCTTGGAGATCAGTCACACGAAGGCGAGATTGATAGTCAGTGTCCCGTCACGGGGGATTCCGTGTAGTTCGCTCCCATCTAAACCCGCGATGGGACAGACCATCGTGACATTTTAATGGGGCGCCCATCGGCATCCCTGGGTGCAAAAGCGTTAGATAAAACTAGCACAGCGACGTAGTTTCACAACCACGCAACCACAGCTCATGCTGGCTGCCCGAGCTGAAGGGTAACCCCAGGAGGGTTGGAGTTTGTCCTTACCGGGGAAGGGCTCCGCGGGCCATGAACGCCACCGCACGCCACGCCCGCAGGATCTAGTTAGGGTGGTTGGTGGCTACTGAGCGGCGCCACAGAGATGATCACTCTGACAATCACCCGCCGACCAGAAATTGCTACGCGGTTACACACGATGCTTCATTTGAGGCAAGACTGATTCAACTGACAAGCATACAGTTCGAACCGGAGCAATCACATCCGCATACGCATCGACTGTCACGTCACGCAGGTACGGCGGGATGGTGGACAAGAGGGAGCTTCCGATGAGCGGCTGTCATGCACCCCTTGAAGGCCCTCCAGGTCTTCTTATGGAGTGCCCAGACATTCTGATTGGGTCTAGCCTATGACGAGACTGGATAATACTTGTCTTTGCTGTCGACTGTCTGACGTGCCTTAAGTGTCTACGTCGAACGCGTGTGCATTATTGTTACTCTTTCGCGCAGATGATACTGCAAATCCCGAGTAAACAGTTGCTGCGGTGAGGTTATTCGCGCACGAGCACGCATACCACTCGTTTCTGTGTGTGATACCAAGTGTGTGATAGCATAGCTCATCAGAACCTCCCAATCATGCTCCTCCGTAGGCGCGCGTGGAGGCGCTGTCCCTGGGACAGTGTCCCTTCTTTCAGTTGGGGACGTCCGGCGGGAATTCCAGTGTGGGCGTCGGCACTATGCAGTACTGCCAAACACTCCCTACTGGTACAGCCACCGGCCTGCAGGGCATCGCTACACCCACTCTCACTGCCATGGCATACAACTAGACTTGAGCAACCCTTATTGAACCCTCCTCTGCGCCTCCGAACTCGCGTGGTTTGTGCATACGTTCAAGATCACGCTATAGAACGCGTTGTAGATTCTTTCTTCTCTACCGCGTCGAGTCCAGTTAGGCTGCTCTGAAGACCTGTCTCAACTGGACTCTGAGCAGTAGCGCATGGCTCAGAAGCTGACGCTGAACTTCCGTCCTCAGGCCCAGTCACTTTGAACCCTTCAATCTGAGAATGCGCTCCCTCGTCCCTCTTCGTGGTCTTCGCCCTTGTGTCCGCCGACAACGCTTGTACCGACACTGACAAGCAGAAGATCAAAACCGTTTCGTTCTCCAACTTTTTTCACAAGTGTGGCGCCGACAACCGCCTCTCCCTCGGGAGGATCCCATTGTGCCTCACGACCGGTTGTGGCCTCAGTGCCGGATGCGCATCCTGTTTCGGAGACGTGGCGCAGTGCGGCGGCATACACTGCTTCGCCAAGTGCTTCTTCAATAACCTGGCTCCTGCATGCGAGGATTGTGTCACCAAGAACTGCCAAGACGCTTACTTCAGTTGCACAGGCACGACCGAGCCCCTCGCTCCTGCTACAAAACTCGGTGATAAGTGTCTCTAAGCGAGGTGTTGTATACCTGTACCCTGACTACGCTCTAGTGGTTGGTTTCGTGTGGTCATCGTCAAGGACTAGAGCTTTTGGTTCGCATGACGGTCTGCGTACAGCTCTTTCTTGGAAGCTCAAAAGCTAATTTCTGGCCGGTGATGAAGCGTCGAGTAGTCCACCTTCATCTGCTCAGTATTTTCTCGCTTCTTCGTCTATCATCCGTTGGCCCCGTTCAGTGATGAACACTTCTCGGATGACCGCCTGAAGGCATCGTCTACGAGATCTAGGGACGATTGTCAGTATTCATCTACCTCTTTCACAAGGAGCTTCTCAGTCGCTCCCATGTTTGAACGCTGCCACAGGCACGCACATTTTGCTCGGGCCGAGCTATGGCCGTCAGTCTTATTTCACTCACTGGTCGGGTGGCAGGAGACCCGTGCTGGTCTCGAGTGAACTTTTTCGCAGTTTCATTTTCAATCATTATCCCGGAAGTAGTTCAGATGGATCGTTATCGTGACCCTCCGTAGGGCCGTGAATTCCGGTTCTTGCGTTCTTGAGAGTCTGGCGTAGGGCTCGGGCGAGGCCACGGGAAGGGAACTCATCGAAGCAGTCTCTGTCGGTTCTTCACTCCGTCAACCCACATCTGCAAGAATCACACACAACCTGTTAATCTAGGAAAAACTCGCCAGGGAAAACTCCTCCGCTTGCATTAGAAGGTTGGCCGATCTGGATTTCTATATCCCGCAACAATGTTAACTGACGGCTGGAGGCGTCAGTTCCAGTATGTCCGATATATTTGACCTCCCTTGACCCTGGCTTCAGTTGCAGCGAAGACTGACATCCAGTTTGGACTGGCAGGTAGTAGGCCAGGTAGGACTCGGCGAGGGAGTCTGAGATTACCCAAGGACGGCACTCACGCCCTCGTTCCTACAATCGCGATGTACCCGAAATCACCCCAAATATCGACAGAAATCACGAGGAAGTCGTCACCGAAAGTGAAGCCCTGGTCCCTCATTCCCGTGTTCGCCGTCCGACGCCTTCACTCTAGATCTCGGTGGTCCATAATCCAGCGAGGATCGATAGGTTACTGCACTGCCAAAGAAACAAGAGACAGCAGAAGAGCGTGGCTTATCAATACACACATCAGACGATACACAATGACAACACAGATACGACGCAAGAGCTCCGAGGGCGTAGTTTGGCCCTGGAGGAGCCAGGTGCCAGTGTATCGAGTTGTTCTTCTACAATCAGCCTCGGCGCGCTTCATCCGGGAAATTGTCGCAGGGAAGGTCGCCTGGGGAGGCCGTGGTCGATGCTTGGTCAGGTGGAGAACCTCGTTCGAGAAGTGCGCCGGAACATTGATGAGGCCATACTAAGGCCGTAGCGAGTCCGGGACAGTACTCGCTCAGTTCCCTTCGCGCGCTAGAGCGTCAGCTCACATCAGAGAACCCCAACTTTACGACAACGCCACAATCTCGAGGGTATCAGTCAACATCAGTTCAAGAAGTACTGCAATAGAGGCGTGCCACAGACGAAACAATCTGGGACAGTTCTACCGTTACCCAGCCAGAGCAAGACCTGGTGAAGAGGTGCCATGAGGAGGGCACAGATTAGGGCTCTTCGGGTACCTCGCAACGGCTCGATATTCCCTTCCTTCTCGGCGGAGCGGTGCAGCCTTTTAATCTCTCGAAGCCTGGAATTCGCCACTCTTGCCGCCCTCTCGGCATGCTTGACTGAGCCCGAGAGCTCCGAGATTCTGCATTGGAGGTCCTGAACAGTGACCACCGAGATCGGTTATCGAGCACAGTACGAGCTAGCGCAGGCACCACGAACGGCAGCAAAAAAATCAGGTAGTACTCAGCAACAGTTGCGTAGTTGATATACTGTAGTCGGATAGTTCTCCCCTGAATAGCGCTGCGCGGGCACCTCCAGGAGGGTCTCAGAGCAGATATGATGCCACCACTGACCTCACAACGACTACCAATCCTGGTAGAGGGAGTCAGAACCCGTCCTCACACTCCGATCGGCAGCAAAATGCCAGCCTTCTATCCTATAGCCGTAGACTACTGGAGTTGAGCTACTCATACGTGTCGATGCCCACACTCACGTCAAGTATCTCAACCCGCGTCTTCATGTCGCTTCGGTCACGGGACTCTACTGCCTGTCGCTTGGCCGCCAGATCGGATCTGTACGCTTCGAGCTCTTCTACTTCTCGATTCAGCCTCTTCGCCCTACTGTCGCCGCGACCACTAAGCAGAGCGCGGTACCTGGCGTCAACTGGGACGGACCGGTACGATGACCTCGGCAGGCCATCGGAGACGAGAATTGAGTCATCACTGGTAGTCCAGGTCCATGATGCCTTCTCTCAGGGCTCGCATTCGGTTGATGTTGACAGTAAGAGCGGCTTGAGCATGACGGTATCTGCTCTCGAAGTTCGACGATCTCGAAATTTCAACAATCCGAGGTTCTGATCACAGGTGACTGAGTCGACGCGCTCGAGAGGAATAGTCGAATCGAAAAGCTGTACAGTCACCAGTCAATGCCGAGCTCGGCTCCGTTGGGCTCGGAAGTGGTTGTACAGGGTGGTGCAACATAAATCACACAATTTAAAGCTGCTCGCGAGAGGGCTTGCAGAAAAAAGGTCAACCCAAACGGACTTCGGAATTGGAGTAAGCACCATCTAAAACCTCTAAACCCCCAAAGTCTCGGCCGCGGTTGCTCAACAGCTTAAAATTGCGTGCTTTATGTTGCACCACCCTGTATGTAGCACGAACACAAGCCAGGCTGTTGCTTTATAGGTTGGGTGAGTGCTCCGAACACTCACTCTGTCCGCTGTTTCCTTATGTACTGCTTCAACTGGTCGTTCATGCGAGCTGTCTGCCTCTGTGTTTACCCCTATCTCCGCCAGAGCCCGACGCTGTCGCGCAGCCTGCAGCTCGAGGGCCCGTAACTGAATACAGTGGTACCATCAGCATCGACTGCCACAGAACAGACTTCGTCGTGCTGTAGCCCTCAGGAAATGCCTGTTAGGCTGAGCCAGCGAGTCGAGTATCTCACTCCCCGAGCTCCTGGCAGATTGGCGTCAGCGTGCCGCGCTCGCACTCACCTCTTCTCTCAATGCGGCGGCCTCTCTGCGCTTGTCGATGACAATATTCACCCGGTTCCCGCGAGGTTGAACCGGCCCGCGAGGTCCCGGCTCATTCTTCGATCGCCTTCGAAAGCCTTGCTTCGTGTTTCGCGTCTACCAAACACACACGTCGTTCAGCGGGAGCAGCCTGAAGTGCTGCCAAGCCTCACATGCTGGATGCTCTTCTTTCCCCGAGAGGTAGTTCTCTGCCGCGTCATCAGCGCCCGCCTCTCACAGCACACAAAGGCGTCCTCGAAAGCATCGATCATGTCGTGGACTCGGCACCGAATGTCTGCGTTTTCGTCTAGTAACCTCTCTAAGGACCCACTTACAAATCTGACGGACAAGACTCCACTCTTCGTCCCAAGGCAATCTCGGCTACCTCAGATCTTCACTGCCTGTAGACCGGGCGGGCGAATACAAATCAGTGTCGATCGGCGGGGGGCGACCTTTCCTCCTCTTACCCAAGTTCATGGCAACCCACACACTGCAGTAGCAATCCGCAACCATCATTCTTGCCCTGCCCCACCTCCATCATCCGACGTGTTTTCAATCGAGTTCAACCATAACCTCCTCACTCACTCTATAATAGAGTCTCTATTTACTAGTTTCAGTACAGCGAACAAGCATAAGGTTGAAACTCCGTTCAGATGTCATTCGATCTACATGAAAAAATCATGCGAGTTGATTCACAACTACCTAAACTCGTTTACTCTCCCAGATTGCAAACTCCAGTCCCGCCTCTCTAACCCACATCCTAATCGCCAACACTGCGCCTCAGAGTCTTGAAAACACAACTTATGAGAGCCCACTCTTGAACTACGAAAGCCCTCTTAAAGCTACTCATATCAATAGAGGAAGAGCCTAATCCATTTCGGAAGGACAATAAACGGGTGAACTGTCATCACACTTATCACCCTCAGCAGGTTCATAGCAAAGATGAGGCTTGTCGGAATGATACAATCCGAAGCACACATAGGGGCCGGGCTGGTCAACATACTTCTTGCAATAGGATCCCCACTTGGAATTCTTGCACTTGGGGGTCTCAGCGCAAAGATCCTCGCAAGTCTTATCAACGACCGGACATGAGACCGGGCTGTAGACCTTGTCGCTGCAGTAACCACCGTTGAAACCATCAGTCGGCTCGAAACAATAGCCGCCATCACCCATATCGAGAAGGCCGAAGCAGACACCGTTACCCTTGCAATAGGAACCCCAACCATAGCACTTGCAACCAGGGGTAGCATCACACAGGTCCTGGCAGTAGCTCCAATCAGCCGTGACTGAGCCTAGCACGAGCAACGAGGCGAGGAGGCGCATCATTGGAGAGTCAAAATTTCAAAAAAACCTGACAAATTTCTGATATAGCAAACTCCCAATCGATTGACCGAGGACAAACCGACAAGTGACTTTCTCGTCCATAGCAGGACCGATAGACTGCTAGCATAGCGCTTGTGCGCATCGACTACGCCTGTGTGCTGTCTTCTAGAAGCTCGGTAGCGCAGCTGGCTCATAGTGCGGTCGCTCGGCGTTTCACTCCGAACCTGATTGTAACCAAGGAGTCTTGGACCTGATAGCTGCTGTCGAGCAAGGTAAAACCTCTTCTCTCTCGGCCAAGACCACGTCGAAAAGATTTCATATATGGCTAAGTGAGTACCTACAAGCCGAAATAACAATTTCTACCAGAGGAATACACGAACAGTCAGTGATTGGCAGATCATTTGCGAAGCCTGAACTCTGTTGAGTGAACACTGAAGGAGATCGGTAGATTAGCGCTCACTTTTGGCTTTGTTTTTCAGGAGCGCATCCGCTTTGTGACGATGAGGACGCCTGATGTGGTCAATCTGACTAGTGACTGATCTGACCGCAAATTATACCTACTCGTCGAGCGGGACGCGGCGTGCATTTCCTGTTTGCCAGCACTACACGCAGCTCGTTTCGAATATCACCAAATATGCCCCCACCAAGCGAGCTAGAGCGGAAACATGGTCAAGACCTGTGAGTTATGAGCCTCGATACACCACATCGTCGGTAGACGAACCACCATTGATCCCCACTCCAAGGTGCAATACAATGGCTGAGAATTGTGGAATGTTTGGTATTCAGAACTATCATCTAGCTCGCGTTTTCCTCGCCACCTCGCGAGATTCTAGTGATTTGAACGAGAAGCCAGTGAATGTTGATGAAAGCTCAGATGATTGTCAGGCCTATCTCGTCATGCAAGCCGGAGAATCTCTACGACTCGAACCTTCCACATACCTAGTTGTTACTGTGACTGAGACCAGCCAACCAACGAACACCGGCAGGGTAAAACATGCTAGCGGCCAGAGTGGACTCAACGGCATCGAGCAACACTAGCGACTAAACTCATGTAGACTAAGAGGCGTGCAGCTCTATACATAAGCTTCTTCGTACAGCGCTGTACACGCGAGATGGTTGGGGCTCAGACTTTTACGTGCATCAGACCGAACCAGATGACCAAGACATACCTGATATTAACAGCAACACAACGCCGCAAATCACATAACAGGTGGATATCACAACTCACAATGAATCGAGGGCCTTAAAATACACTATTATAGCTAACTACACCACCTGGAAATCAAAAATCAATAGTAAGTAGCAATTTAGTCCATCTCTGTCGGACAATAGACGGGTGAACTCTCGTCACACTTATCACCCTCAACAGGTTCATAGCAAAGATGAGGCTTGTCGGAATGATACAATCCGAAGCACTTGTAGGGGCCGGGCTGGCCGACATAATTCTTGCAATAGGAACCCCACTTGGAATTCTTGCACTTGGGGGTCTCAGCGCAAAGATCCTCACAGGTCTTATCAACGACCGGACATGAGACGGGGCTGTAGACCTTGTCGCTGCAGTAACCACCGTTGAAACCATCAGTCGGCTCGAAACAATAGCCGCCATCACCCATATCGAGCAGGCCGAAGCAGACGCCGTTACCCTTGCAATAGGAACCCCAACCATAGCTCTTGCAACCAGGGCGTAGCATCACACAGGTCCTGGCAGTAGCTCCAATCAGCCGTGACTGAGCCGAGCACGAACAACGAAGAGAGGAGGCGCATCATTTTCAAGTGACTGGAGGTGTCAAAAATTTCAACTGCTCAAAACATATGCACAAGGCCTTTGGAAATGCGATCACATTGATCCCGTGACTCACTAGTACTACTAGCATTGAGTGACCCCAAACCCTAGCTATCAGATATCCTAGCGTGAATTTGTGTACTCTGTCTTGCGTGACGCACTGTCTGCGTCATCCAGGGCAGTGCAGGCTCGCTGTGGAAAGAGGAAAGATCATATTCCTCTTTGCACACGGAAAGTGCTCTCTAGGAGCGACTCCTAGAGGCCTGCACAGTACAGGAATGTCCGGCCGCCTGGCCCTCATGCTTCGGGACAGTTACTGTGTTGTGAGCGGAACGAGTTCTCCTCAATACAAAGAAGTAGTTCAGTTGAAGATTGTAAAGCAGCTACAGGTCTAACAGTCGCTCTCCAAAAGCATTCTCATTGACAACCCAACCACACTGACTAGCGAGATCAATTTTCACAAAGTAGGTGCTGCATCTACTGGCTCTTCTACCTCCAATCTTCAACATGACGGAGGCAGCAATGGCGGGTAAACAGGAAGTAACTGCAGCTCCTGGGTCGAGCTTCTCAATCTTATGGGGGAAGTACTAGTGTGCTCGAAAGGGTATAGTAATGGTGATGATGATAATGCTCCCAGTCGGGAGCCTGTCATGTCGTTCATCTGTTCAAAAGACGCTGAGCGTCGAGAGGAGCATAACAAAGCGTAGACAAGAATACATAGATATACAAGACGCATAACAACCATTGGTCGACACCTCAAAAAGGGGCCTCCTTTGATAGCATGTTTGGATGGTAACGGAGACACTCATCGGCAGGCTCCTCATCAATGTGGATGAAAGTACGTTTCACTGTCAACATTTCTTCAGGGTAACCAGGCTTCGCGTGATGTGGTTCAGGGGACTTCCCGGACTGTGGTACCGCAGCAGCCTTCTCGGGCCTCGTAACTTGCGACGGCGGTGGTGGTGCCGCTGCTGCTGCTACTGCTGCTGCTTCTGTTGCCGCCGCCTTTGCTGCAGCCTGACGACGAGCCGCGCGCCTTGGAGACATCAACGCGGACACTTTAGGGCCTTCAGAGGCATTCGATGCCGAGCCTTTCTTCGCCCTTGATTTTCTGACTGTATGCCATTCGCCACTGTGGGCAACATCTCGGTGTTCACTGGTCGTCATAGAAGGCCGCCGAGTCTGCGGTCGCAGCGGAAGCGTCGGCCCCCCGCCCGCATAGCGGGCACCCGACTCAAGATCGGATAACATCGAAGACAACGACGTCTCCGATGAGGAGTCATCCGAGGTCATCATCACGTTGAACAAGAATGAGGCAATCGAAGACGAACTTGAGGAGGAGGATGATGAGCTGCTACTTGATGAGGACGAACGAGAGGTGGAAGAGGAGGAAGACGTCCGTGATTTCGAGCGGGCCCTGCGAGCAGCCGATGGTTCTGATTTCGCACCAACCGACGGGAGAGTAGCTCCATTTTTCGGTTCAAGAATAGTAGTTGGTGGTCGCTTAGCCGGGGCGGTCTTCGGCTTCGGTTTCTTCTTGGACTGGGCTGTTCGAGACCGCTGTTGCTGCTGATCCTCGAAGTCAGTGGATACCGAACCGTTAGACTTCCTCTGGGGTTCCTTGCCGGGTGTGGGGGACGCCTCCTCGTATTTGCTCCGAAGGGACGCAAACTTGTCTTTATAGTACTCGCTCAGGATACGCTGAAAAACAACAGAACGCATCATTGCTACGACCGGGGGCCATTTCTCCTTACGAATTCGACAGCCTGGGCAACAATACCATCCGACCACCACATGCCTTGGGTCGCTCGTGGCGAAGTCCGTCAGTCGATACCACAGCTGAGGGAAGAAAGAACCGCAGTCTACGACCGAAATGATCAAGCGACGCCGGCTGTTTTGGATGGTCAACGACTATCAGTCATGATCTTCTGCGAACCGCTCGTTTCTTCTGTGGCTTGGAGTTGGAAGCACGGGAGTCCTACCTCTGTTCGCCGTACAATCCTCGAGCGCATTCTCTTAGTATTGGAGAGAAAATCTTCGCATCGTTCTTGGATGAACTGATAGAATGGAGTTCGCAAGACGGGCATACTGATACAGATGCTTACCGGCAGCAAGGTATCGCCGAGCACCGTGTGATACTTGGGCTGCATCACATCGGGCTTGACGCTACGATCGTGAGCGAGGGCTGAGACCGGGCTACGGTGACACGGGGACATCTAATGGGCTTCGCCCTCACCTTGCACTCCCGAAGAATCGAGAATTCCTTGCATGAGTTTGGTGCTGTTGAACGCATAGAAGGCTGACAGGCCCACAAGCCTCTTGGGCTTGGGATGCTGCCGTATCACGCGGAGGTCCTCCTTCTTTGCATTCTGAAAGAGAAGATTCCACCCCGGCCACACTCAGCGTCAGGCCTACCATATCGATCTCGTTTATCCGAGACACCAAATCTGCATCGACGATGGTGAGGAGCTCCTGCTTGGCATTGGTAGGAAGTCCTCGGTACGCTTGAAGGACATCCCCCTTGTTCACCTGCTTCGAAAAATGACCGTGCGTGAAGCGAGCTGAACAACCGTCTCGGCCTACCAGCGGCACGGTCTTCTCGACCTTCGCCATATACCCCGGTACAAGAACCGTGACCATAGCGCCCTTCTTGTGTGGACTCTCGTAGTACGTCAGCGCTCGAACCGGCTCCGCCCCTGCTGCAGCCCCTCCTGCGCCGGAGCGTCGTGCCATGTAGTGGAATTCAACTGCTTATCGATTGATCAAGCCATTCACTCCTGCAACCCCCAACCGGTATCACCCCAATACTCAATACAACTCGGAAGAACAGCGGGTAACTCCTGCCAGAGCATATCACATGCATAGCAACATTCTTGTCAACTCAAGACCAATCTAGTCCAGTAGTAAGCCTTTGCTGGATACGCCTCAGCCGGGTTGATCCCGTCGAACCATTTGCCACCCACGAAGTATCCGAGGGTGCGAGAATACGATGTTCGTGAGCAGGGGTTCCTTTTTCCGAGTATCCCCAGACAAGTCGTTCATACACTGACCAGCCGAAAAAAACCCCGCGACTCCTCAGAAAGTCTACTCAGATCCTCGTGAAACCAACGACCATTCCGTGGACGCCGAATGGTCCTCGGCGATCACTGAGCACAACACACGGCGGTGAACAACATTGCCGGCTGAGTTGATAATGATACATGCGTGACGGTTGCGGCCATCAAGTGGAGCAAGCCTTCTCCGTTCTTCATTCATCTTCGGAAGAAACATACGACTCGAGGCTGCTGCACGTTGTAGTCGAGTCGCGGCGAGAAGAGGCTTCCGTTGATTGACACTCTGGAGACGTCGGATATTCCCCCTTCTCTACGACCGGGTGTCCAACTCGATCAGTATGGGAACCAGGACCCTGGCCTAGTCCGACCGCGCGAGCGGGCTCAGGAGCACACCTGTAGATCGGAGGCTGCACTGCTTGGGTTCCTCCTAGCTACCATAGCAAGCCGGGCCAGTCACATTACTCCTCGCTAACGTCCTCATTGGCGTGGGAGGATGCCGCTCCTACACTCGAAGGGCTGCTTCCTGTGTCACCATCCGATCGGTAGGACGTCAAGTCGCTACACGTGGCGAGCGAACGCCTGGCCAAAGCCACTTCAGGTTCCTCGTCCTCCTCGAGGGAGCAGAGGTTTGCATAAGATAGACTCGAGCTGGTTCCGCTAGCGCCCTACAATGCAATAGGAGCTGTACCGGAGAATCCCGAATCCTGTACTACCACCGAGCTGTGCAGCAAAGGTGAATATCTATCCGAAGTCCCAACTGCTGCCAATTCACCAGGCTCCCTGTCCAGTCGATTATTCTCCCTGGAGAAAGGCTGGTCCGCCTCATAAGCGTCCACGACACTGTAGGCATCGAGTGCGTCGCATTGTGGCGGCGATAGTGCATTCTTCGTCACAGGGGCCCTATTAATTTCCTCAACGACGGGGGTTATGTTAATCTCCTCAACGACGGGGCTCCTGTCAATCTCCTCCGCGACGGGAGTTCTGTCAATCTCCTCAACGACAGGAGTCCTGCTGATATTTTCCACGACAGGAGTAGTGGTGATATCATCGGCCTCTTCGTAGACCGTTTCCAATGGTGAGCGTGGTCTGCTAATGGAAGAGCCCCTTCGGAAACTCATCGAAGGCGGCCGCCCAGACGCGAGTGTGGTACGAAGGTTCGCAAAGAATAGTGATCTGAGACGGGCAGTAGCCTGCAGGGGATCTGCCCCTGCCCAGCGTGGCTGTCTACGACATCAAATCAACGCCAAAAAGAGCTTCACAGTACTACTTTAACTGAGCATACTCCTTCACGAGTTGTTCATGGTCCTTCCGTAACCGCGTGGTATCTAAGGCCCCAGAGCTCCGGCGCCCATCAGCCTCAGCACTACAGTTCTCATAATCTTCGATCTTCCATGAGCTTCGTCGCCGACTCTCCACCGTCATGAGACGAGCACTTGCAAGAGAGACAATAATCAAAGCAAACTACCGCCGTCACCCAACTCCTCTGCGGCTGAATAAGAATTCAGCTTAACGCAATGACCTTAGCTTTCTGGAATCGACCAATACCGAGATTACCTCACTCTTCATAATGTCGAGCATGTACAGACAATAGACTAGATCCGGTCAACGAATTGCAGTGGCTATCACTGTACTGCCGAAAACCTCCTCGGCAGACTCGAACTCAACGCATAGCAGTTCAGAAACTGCCTCCACCAGAGGAGCCCCACATCATGCCTTGTGGGCCCTCGGCCAATTGCCGATCTTCCATCGGCGGCGATGCTTCTGCTCGTTCAACGTCATGATCGGGAAGTGATTGAACTTCCGTCCGCCCACCGCCTTCAACGCTGTCACCTTCCGCAAACGATATTCATCAGGCACTGGCGGCCACTTCTCCTCCCTGACACAAACGAACGGCACTACGCCGAACCGACCACCCCAGAGCGCTGGACCAACTCCGTCCGCCACTACCATGCACAAGACCGCACTCGAGACTCCATCGATCCTACCTGACGATCTTCGGTCCAGAGAAGTTGCAAAACACCGCCACTCTCCGCCATCCCCCATCGACGCTGTGGACGAAACCGCCCATTCATAGCCTCCGACGCATGGACGGCCTGCAACACAGGTACAGCAGGTCAGCCGATGAGTGCTGCCCCCGTCCACCTCCTCAGGATTCTCGAACGTGACCCAAGCTCGACCAGTGAAGAACGGAGTCCCCTTGTCTCGCGATGTCGGCGCCGCCAACTGCACCCCGCCAACTTGGGGGATCGACTTGTAATCTGACACCACTAGCTGTCCTTCAACGAGTAGCGAGGCCGTGCAGGCCAGGGAGCCGAGCCTGACTACCTCTGAAGAGAGCCCGTACATCCGCCACCGTCGTGCCGTAGTGCAAGCCAGTGACGTTGACGCGGAAGGGGTGTATGTGGTCACCAACTAGCTCCGCCAGAAGACCTCGAGATCGCCGCAAAATCATTAAAAATGCCACTGCGATGGAGTCTTCCGGACGGAAAGCCGTGTATACAGACTATCAGGTTCTTTAACCACTTTCAAGAGACCAGCAGAAAACGCAACACGAAGACAGTGCAGCGAAAGGCCTGTTGCGCATTGCGGCCAAGGAACGGGAGATAATAGTAGTAATAGTGATTGAGGGCCGACAGTCTGTCGGAGACAAACCCTGTCATCTTTTTGCAGGGCCGCCTTGCGAGTGAATTTAGAATTTTTCACCAGTCTACTTCCGTCCACTTGCTCGAGTCTACATGCTATTACTATTCACAACTTGGATACAACACCCCCAAAACCCTTGAAGAGGTCGTCGTGACGACCGTTCTGAAAGCAATCAAGTATTCAACACCACTATGATGAGCCCAGAGACTTCCCCTACTACCAGAGAGATCTCTCCGCGGATAGACATGTTGAAGGCGCTCCTGATCTGACTAGGCGAGAGTCCCCGTCCCAGAAGGTAGCTGAGCTTGGTAACGGCAGCCTCGCAAGTCATATCGCCGCCGGAAATCACTCCGATGGACGACAGCTGGGACCCAACTGCATAAGCGTTCAGCTCCACCGTCCCTCGCACACATTGGGAGCATGCGATCACTGCCACTCCACGGTCGATCAACCTGATACATGACAGAACCCTCAACCAGCGCCGAACTGCCCGAACGAGAATTCCAAGAGAAAATTCTCAATACAATAGCGATAGCGTCACCAGCCTTCTCAGGCCGAGGGATTAGTTCGAAGCTCGGGGTACTAATTGAGCGTTTCCAGCGAGAATACCACACTTTCAGCATTCTATCGTACTTTATAGATATGGCCGGACTGGGGATTCCCCAATGGAGAAGAAGAGAGAAGCGCGATAGATGGACAGAGCGCCTCTCCAGTAGGATGTGGCGCTAGCGACTAGCATAGATATATCGCTTGGCTATTTTGAACAATCGCAATCACGCCTAGCGGAAATTGGTGTTCACGACTGGCGAAGGGCCAATCCGCTACCTCTCCAACCAAGACACGAAGTTCTTCTTGCGAGCAGGAGCATTCCCTGTGCCATAGAGGAGCAGCACAACGCCACGGACAGCACTGTCGGCCAGAGTCTCTAAATCGGCGAAGCCAGGGACCTAGTCGAGACACGCTGAGAGGAGCCCAAACCAGGTCCGACCAGCACACCACGACCGCGACCGACGCAGAAGGCGGCTACACTGCCCCTCGTAGAGGGAACTGCCTCCCAAGGCACAGTGAGCTTACCAGTCTAACAACGAGGATCGCGCTCTCCATCTGAGTGTGTGTATGGAAGCGTCCTTTGGGCGGCGGCAATAGAAGATGCTCGTTGAAGTGTATGTCCACACCGAGTGTAGCCAGGGGAGGATAGTTGGGAGAGTCGAAGGCTGCTATGGATCCGCTGTCCACCTATCAAACAGACCCGGGTTCGATCCGAGGCGGCGACATCTAATGGCGTCTCACCTTAACAGATCGGCAGCCTCGCAGCAGCCGTTCATTGAAGAAGATACAAACCTCTGGTATGCTACAGAGACCTACACAAAATCGCGCACAGCGAAGATTTTTAATCGTCGTATCTTCTGACGCTCTCACCGGCAAGCAGGATAGATATGATAAGATTCCTCCTAGCATCACTATGAGGCTCCCCAAAAGGGTAGGATAGAACCCGTAAACACAACGGGCTTCCCAAGGTTGGCAAGCATAAACGAGAGTGCACTCGCACTGTAGGCCATCGTGTCCGTACCGTGGATCACGACGAAGCCGTCATAGTCGTAGTAATTGTCTTCAATCGCCTGAAGCAGCGTCAGCCGCACGGTTACGAGAAAGACCGCCATCTCCAGCACTACGGCCCATCAAGAATGCCGATTCTAGCGATTCAATTTACATCCGTAGTGCCCCACGAAGTCGAGCACAACTGTCCAGAGCGGCCCTTGAGCCCACGGAGATTAGAAGCGACCCATCGAACACTGCGATGACCACAGACAGTCTCGCGTTCGAGTCCCACGGGAGACGCACCCTCTACCTACTTTCGCCATCTTCTTCCAGCAGTTCGGAGTAACATCGGAGCTGTCGATCAACTCATCGAACTCTATCACCTACTAGAGCAGCACTACGATATCGCCTCTTCACTGAGGGATATAGCCGTACCGTCAACGAGGGCATTCCGGTTTTTTTGAGCTCCTCAAGGCCGCTGATCTTCTTATTGAGGAAGCCCTTGACCGGCCTTAGCGCTCCATCCGGCCCGGGCTGCATCCCAACCGTCCCCCCAGTGTATATGACCAAGACCTGACGGACCGGACACTTCGATACGCGCGAGTAGTTCGATCTGGCCTGCGCGGACGTACCTTGGTGGTGCCCTCGGCGACGCAGCCTTCAATCTGCGTACTCATCAGAGACTGCGAGCTGTTGCCTCGACGAGAATCTATGAGCTGGTCCTCCGGTCTCTCGACTACATGAGTAGCGCTGCTCGCTGTAGCAGAAGCATCAGAAGGCATGCGTGAGGATAAGGAGCAAACGGGCTGCAAAGCCTCAAACAACGCTAACAGCCAGGAGGCGATCTGTAGCGAGAACACGCGTAACTCGCTCGTCCCAGCGACCATAGACCGGTGATTGAGGACACTGCGGAACTCGAGTCTCAGGAGTACTCAGCAGCGTGTACCAGAAGTGGTAGTGGCAACAGCAGCGTGGAGTGGCAATACGAACAATCTTAACAGTCTCGACAACATCTATTGGCCAAAGCCTGTTTAGTCGGGCCTTCAGCACCAATCGGATCAAATCAAAAAGATCGGCCCGGCTGTCAGACATAGCGAAGTTGAACTTTCTGATGGTCGTAAGATGAACGCCTCGGAGTGAGCCCGCGATTTTTTCCTTCAACAGATGCCATGTGACCCTGGGGGACAGTACCCACTACGGCTCACGATGGGCTCACAACTACAAAGAATCACAGAGAAGCCGTCGGCACCGCACGGGCAGGTGTATGCTCATACAGACAACAACGGCAGCGAAGGACAGAGACAAACACTAGGGGGAAGAAAACAACGGGTTAAACGCTCATGAGTCTCATCTCAACAGAAGAGGTGAGTTCTCCGTTTCCTGAGGAGATCCCCCTGGACGTACTGGGTGAGGGCGAGGACGGTACTGATTTCATATCCAGTCAGGCCAAGCCCTGTACATGGAAGTACGAATAGTTAATAATGACGAGAGCTCAACGAGCATCAACACGGGTTAATCACGACCAAGCGATCCGTAACAGATACCAGTCGCTCGGCATGAGCCCCTTGCCAAGGGGATACTAGGAGAACAGTGCATCTTGTATTGGTAGCCTAAGCTGGCCGAGAACGTTTTCGACGAAGTCGTCGGAGCTGAGAGTGGCCCGGAGAGCGGAGCGAAGTCTCTCAGCATCAACAGCGACATATCCTTCACGAGGCGACAGCCACTGGGACAGATTATCGCCGTTGGTCGGCTCGGTTCTGTAACTGTATGTTCCATAATGACGATCAACTGATCTCTCGTACACGGTCGGGGACCAGCTTGGGTGGGACCCATCGAACGACAGCTGGGGCACTTTCTGAGGAGGGCAGGGGATTGGGAATTCAACCCGCACAGTAGGGCAAGCGTCAAGATGAGATAACGCTCTCTGTGAATGCCTATGAGACGACACCGCGCTCCACAAGAGATCCAAAGCGAGGTACGAACCTTCCCTCGACTACCTCTTGTCCACTGCGCGCAGGCAGAGCACTGCGAGCTAGCGTATTGCCGTTCGTAACAGCCCCTCCTCCACGTGACTGCTTCAACTTTCCGTAGCCCCGCAACAGCGCGGCCGACGCACTGGCGGAGATGGGCTTCTTCAAGATCTCCAGCAGCTCGCTCATTCCTGAGTCGTCACCAGCCTCCCTGCGGGGTAGCGGCTCCTCACGGAATGCACTCATCACGCGGGCCATTATCTGAACAGTGTGCGTGGCGAAAATGATCCACTGGGCTCCACCGACCCGATCAGCTGTATTCGGTTGGCTGCACCAGACGGCCAGCACAGAGCCGTCCGTCGACCTGAAGACGCTACATGAGGTACAGATGAGGGAGCACAGTATTCTCACCGGAAGTGGAAAGTGTGGCCGTGGCACTCGGGAGAGACTCGCATGTCGACCTTCGCACTCCACACAAAAGAAGTGCCGTCCAAGCTCACAACCGCAGCACACAGGTGCTCCTCGTCTGCTGCCCCAACGGAGCGTGTAACCGTAAAGCCGCCATCGACATCCAACTGCGTCCACTCCAAGTCGTCGTCATCCTCTGCAGCACTCAATGAATAGACTATAGCATCCCTGCAAGAGAAGCAGATCTCAGAAAGGCCGAGAGGAGAGCCCCTTCCCCTACGGCACGAAGATGAGGAGCTCCATGACAGCAGGCCACGACGTGTGAGGTGGCATGGGGTCTCCCCATCGACCGGAGTGGTAGAATTGTCCCCGCACGTCCGTATCCTGCTCGGCAGCACCCGCACCTCCCCGGGGGTACTATCAAATGATAGTTCTCCCACGGGACAGTCTTTCTGGACTTCCATTTCAAAGTGGGAAGGCTGAGCACCGCTTCAGAAGGCCCGAAAACTCGACACCGATGATGATGCTAGCGACAACAAGATAGTGTGCAACATGGACTGCCGTCAGCGGTGCTGGTTATCTCTAGTGGGGATCGTGGTGTCGGGGACCTTGCCTGCCGTGACCTGGCGGGTACCGGCGATTGGCTTATCGGCTGAAGACCTAGCCAACAAGAGTACCTGCATAATGGTGTTGTCCTCCATGACGAGTCGCATGGTGCTCCGTGTGACCAGGTGGTCGCTTGTGGTGATGAACGAGATGGTGGTTCACATGGCGCCCGGGATTTTGGTCACCTGAAAATACCGCCAGGGTCCGAAGCGCGCGTGACTTCACTCTTGCTACCACTCTGAGAGGTACCATGCGAATGTAGTCCTGCGAGACCTCAAAAGTCCTCACCTGTCCTCCCAGGCACTCCCCCACGCGGATCCTCCCGCCCTCCGACGACCAGCTGCGTTGCAGGAGGCAGAACCGTCAGCTTCGGACTCAGCACATGCTTGTAGGCTCCACTGGAGGGAATACTCGTTCGTCGCTGGACGAGCGTTGAGGGTATGCTCTGCCTCGTGGCCGTCGTCATGCCCAGAGAGGCCTGTCGCTCCGGAGTGTCTCCGAGAAAACCCGGAATGCTCGCAAATGAGGAATAAGCAGCCAAAGTTGGACGCCAAGAGGTATCGAATAAAGCTGCATGGGGCAGTGTACTCGGAGCCGAAGAGGGTCCGATCTTCACCAGCGGCAGCGAACCCCCTGCTGTTCATAGGGCGCTGCTCTACAGGACCTTCTCGAGCTCCATCATAGAAGCGTAGAGCAATCGCTTGGTCCCGCTCCTGATGAGTAGCTTCCCGCTGAAGATTCGACGCCGCCCTGCTCGCGGCTCTGTCCATGGCTGGCAGCGGTGCCTCGTTCGGCTTCCGGTGGCGGAACAGGAGCCGACCACATAGCTCTCTCCGCTACAGTGGGGCTGTCGGCTTCCATCTTCAAGGACAAAGTGCCAAATCGGCCCGCTGTCGGCAACCGGCGTCTGTCGCTATTCCGCCCGAAGTGCTGCCCCTCCGTCATCATCTTAATCAAGCGCTGATCAATGAAGCTCGCCGCATCTTGCTCTTCACCCGTCCTCCCCTCAGGTTCGAGGTGACCACGATCGCACTCCTCGTGTTCTTGGAGCTTGCCTACCGGATGCTCGGCAGCTTCGGATGGTCCTTGTGATGCATTAGAATCCGGGAGATCTCTTCCACTCGATTTTTCCTCGACGAAATCTGAGTTGGGGTTGCTATAAGCCTCTCCCATAACGGCTGTCTCCTGGTCTTCCCCTCGGAGCTCGGCGACTACGGTTTGGTCGTCCCCTTGCGGCCATAACTCTGTGGGAGAAATGATGTGACGACTCATCAACGTCTTGTAGATGCTCATCAGTAGCAGAAAATTTAACGCTCCCTTCGGACCTTCGCCTGATCGGCAAGGATATGAAAGCCGCAGCCGGAGCCATTCCCTCAGAGACCTCTGTCCCCCTTCCAAGCGACCTCTAGCGCTCTTGGTCACTTTCAAGGACTCCTCTACAGCAGCGCCACTCCCACCTAAGCTTCCAGATGGGCTCGCCTCTGTACCCTGCCAACCGGCCAGGGAGCCGCCTCCGAGTTACCCGTCCTCCGCTATTAGCCGGCAACTTCGAGTTACCACTGGGCAACCTCATTGCCTTCGGACGAGCTGTCCTGCCAGGGCCGTCCTTCCCAGGTCTGCCGTGGCGCAATGCAGCCCCTCTTGCTTCCCGCAACTGGGAGGTACGGTTGGATCTAGGCGAGGGCAACAGCTTCATGAGAATGCTTGAAGCGGGGTTCTTCTGTTCGGAGGCCCTACTGTTTGACGACGCACCATTCGTCTTCGCTCCTATTGGTGTTTCAACAGACCATAGTACAGGCGAAGATCCCGCATGAACGGTCGGCGCCCCTCTCAGCTCGCCCACTACCAGCAAGGGGTCGACTCTTGCTGTCATCCAGGTCCCTCGAAGTGGACATCCTGTTCCCACTGCCACCGCTTGCTACGGGAGAGCTAGCCGGCCTCTGAGCCCCGCCCTCGGAAGGGAACGGAGGCGCTTTCTTCGCGACTGGGCACGCTGGTGCGGCGGTGCTTGACCCGCTAACTTTTCCCTCCCACCTACGGACTTTGGACGCTACCACACCAGGATCATCTTGCCGCCCGGAGAGCTTAATCGCATCATCGTTCCTTCCACCGAAAGCGACCCTCGGAATATCAACAGGGGGGACGGTTCGGGCCGTACTCCTGCGTGGGGTGTCTCCCGCCTTCTGCCCTTCTCTCTCGGACGCCGATGATAGCGCTGAGGCGTCAACTGCAAGGCCCGGAGCTGTCCGAAAACTATCGAACTGGCCGAAGACGAATTTTTGAACCAGCGGCGACTGAGCCATCCTGTCCAGCCAGAGCGTGACTTGAGGGCAATCGGTCTCATCTGACCAACATGCACGTTACCTCGGCGAATTTCGTTCCCCGGCTCACCGATAGTGACCAAATCATGCGAGATGCCCTCGGACAGGACCTGACGAAGCGGCCAAAGAATGGTACTAAAAGGTTGGGAGCCAGCATTACCCTACCGTAATGGCGAATATATCCGCTAGGGAAATAGACGTCGTGCCTGGCACGAGGAACCCGTGGCTGCCTTCCTCCCTAAGTAGATGGTTCATCTGCTTCAATGCTCCCTCGATCTCCCACGAAGCTCTTTTAGCCACCATTTTGCTCGGAGAGATGGCACCTGGCGAGACGGGGAAGGACGGCAGTGCGGCTAAAGCGCTACCCGAGGACCAGTAGATGAGCAGGGCGATGGGCACCTCCAGCTCTTGGGTTATGAAGTCCATGGTCGAGTCAACAGCAGCCTGAGAGGAATGATGACGGTGGTGATGTGACACACATGCGCGGCAGTCACCTCCACTTCGGAGCCAATGCCTAGTAAGCTGCAGTCTCGGCGTAGACGGGCAATGTATCGGCATATCGCTGGGGTTGTGAAAATGAACCACTCCCTCCGTGATGGGCCGCCATGTTCAATCACACGAGCCATGGGGTACCTGCCGCAAACGGAGGATAGCAGGCCCGCGGTATCCAGCGGCTTCTTCCCCTACTTCTGGACTGCACATGGGACGAACTGGACCTCTCGAGCGTCCACAAATTCCACCGACACGCCAGCCATCGCCGCTGTGAGCTGTATCCGCTTGGTCTTGTAGTTCCCAGGGAACGCACTGACCACTATCTCATCACATCCTAGATGACGCCTCGGTGTGACGGGGATAGAGGCTAGCTCAGAAGCTGCTACATAGGTGTCCATAGGATACCAGAAAAAAGACCTTAGGCGAGAGTATCGGAAGCGGTTCTTCCGCCCAACTGAAAGGCCTTCCCACCCGCGACGAACGAATTATCTGCGACAGAGGTGGGAACTCCTGTCAGCTTCGCCCCGCTCCAGGCAGGCAGAGCTGCCCGGTCGCGCTGGCTGCAAAACTCCCTCCGACCATCACATCACCGAGCGGGAGTAGGGATACCCGAACGTGCAAAGATTGCGCAACTCATCTGGAGACGACTCAGAAAATAAGCATTCAGAACAGAAATGATTAAACAGGCAATTGTATTGCAGCAGGTCACACAATCCACAACGGCGCCCCTATCGCCTGCTCCATAGATGGCGATGGCCGCGGTCGCTATCGCTGCTACTGCTGCTATTCGGAATTGTGCCTTCATAAATGCCCATCAAGATCGAAGTTTTACATACTGGGCAAGTCGGGCTGCTCTTCAGCCACTCGTCGATACACGACGTATGATACCGATGCAGGCACGGCAGGGTCCGTACCTCCTCGCCCACCTTCAGACTGTCCATGCACACCGCACAGTTTCCCCTGGCCTCCTCGCATGTAGACTGTATAGTAAGGGCAGCAATCTCTCCTTCAGTGGCTCCTACCGGCCCTTCCTCAGCCGCCACAATAGCGGCAAGCGGAGAGTCGTCCATATTGTCACCCTCCTCGGCAGCAGCTCCCGACAGCGTTGCCATGACCCCGCGGACCAAGGTATGCCCAACAGCACCAACCACAGCACGTATACTGTCACTCAAATGAGAAGCACCACTCGATTCGCTCCCACCGTCCTCAGCGTGCGACGTCGCCGAGCTGGACCCGTCGCTAGCTCCACTGCTGTCAGTTGGCAGAGGAAACTCTCGAGCGCTCATGAAGGATGCTTCAGAATCGCTCCTGCCGAGCCTCGGTCGGGCTTCCGAATCCGAACTCTGACTGTCTACACTCAAAAAAGCCGGCCTTTGCGCTGGCCGTGCAAACTCCTGATCCGGCTCCCCTAGGGCCGCTGCCAGCCTCATCGCTACTACCCTATCCCGCTCAATCTCCTGCGCTCGTAGAATCGCCGTGACCATCTGGGGTACCGTGGCATCAGCGGGGACGTCCAACTCGTCTGCCTGTGCTCTGAGGACCTCTCGTGGCAACCCTTTGAGATAGGTTCCCCTCTCGGTCGCCTCCCAGCTCTGAGCTGCAGCGTCGGGGTCCTCGGCAGCGCCGCCAGCAGTCGTTGATGACGATGACGCCAATGGTGAGGCAGCAAACATGAGAAAACAAGCTGCGACGAAGAGAAAAGGGCACCAACAGACCCGAAGCCAGAGCGCTCTCCCGCTACTGATAAAGAGCCGTCCTGAATCGCCCTCCAAACACAACGACCGGGAGGGGAGATACTGAAAAGCGTCAAGTTAGTCCTACTAATTTGATAAGGCCATACATGCCCAGAATAGACCATATCACCACAAGCAAAACCCCGACGTTCACGGTCTTCTCGATACGTCCGAGGAATGCCTGCCCTTTACCAACCAAATCAATAGTGCTGTGGCGCCTCACTGAGTGCCTGTCAGCAGGTGGAGGCATCCTCCTCACCGACCCACGCAGGACGCGCTGGCGTCTCCTCCGCAGTTCGCGATTCTCGGGCTGCTGTCGAGCCAGCTCCCCCGCGGCTACCGCTACGTCACACTCCAGCTCTCCGTCACCCGACACGTCCAAAGCGCTATCCACATCCTGGTCAAGTACATCCTGACTGCTGCTGTCCTCGGCCGAGTCAGTTGCCCTGCTTCGCTCCGCTCGAGAACGTTTCTCTTTTTGCCAAACTTCATGCTCGCTCTCTAGCCACATCTCCAGATCGCGAAGAGTAGCTCCAATAAACGCAGCGACGTCCTCGCTCGCCAAGGAAATCGACGCCCGCAGACAAGTATCTCGACACGGCCGCCACAAATCGGTCAGTATTGGTCGAATGCAAGGCAGCAAGACTGCCAACCACCAGCCGATGAGCACTCTGTCCAGCCGCCCGGCACTGGGGTGATGCTATAACATCCATGATTCGCATCCACAGCTCACCCAGTAGTACCAAAATTTGCCGGGCCTCGGGCGTACTAGCTGCCCCCACGCCCTCTCGGATCAACACTCGCGTTGCCTTCTGCGCTTTGCCATACTCCTCGTTAGTAACCGCCTTCGATCCATAGGCCACTACCGTCGATACAACCCTCCCAGCATGCTGAGCCCGACGAGGGGTCGAGCTGATTGAGAGCGGCGATGAGCGGCGTTATCAAAGGGTAGATCGGAGAAATCCTCGCCAGCACTGGACCGACCATCCGATGCACTGTCGACTGAGACGGGGAACGCATGAAGCTCAGCCACAGCTCTCCCCAAAAACCTCGCACCCTTCACTACTACCTGCACCTTATTCTTCGTCATAGAAGCCGCCGCTCTGGTCGCCGTCACCGCCGATCGGCCCACCCACAGGGGTGCCGTTACAGGCAGGAAGAACGCATTCCAAGCCAAGTCAGTGTACGACATGGGCAATGAGGTGTCCTCTGACGGAGCTTGGCCGGGAGGGAAGGGCCTGCAACAGCGCGTCCGTTGCTACTACCACACCATTCCCTACTTTCCCTCGGCGCCTCCTCAGATTCATCTATGGCGCCAACCAGCCCCGCCTGGTTCAGCTGCCACGCCAAACGATTAAGGTCCTCCTGTAGCACAGCCCTCTCCTGCTCTTGTCTGGCCTGTTGTAGAACCAAGAGACCGAGTGTAGCGAGATCAGAAAAAAAGGACTACTAATTCTCCCGTGAGGTGCCCCTTGAAGACAACCGATGACGAGCGCACACGTGAACCCTCCAAGGGGTCGGGCCGATCCTCCTGCAGAGACAGCAACACTCACACGGTCAACGTCGACAAACTCTTCGCCGCTACGTGATTTTCTGAGCCGCACTCTGGGAGAACATCATCATCAGACGCGTCTCCTACTCGCCGAACGGCCTCATCAGCCCCGGCAGCTGTCAGCATGCTCTCCTCGGAACAAATCCTGGGTGTGACTACCTCTCCGTTATGCAACACAACACTTCCCGTTAAGTACTGTATACCGGCATTCTACCTGATGCTTCCTAACTACCCTCAGAGCCATCCACAGCGGCAGCAGCAGAAACAGCCGAACTTCTCAAAAATAATAATCCCCATCCTAGCGGAGCGACACCGACAACCGCAGCTCCTCAAAAATGGAAAGGACTACAAATCGAAGCCTGGCCACGTCGAAGCTGGAGACTCTCCCACCTACCCGACTCGCAGCAGATGGTCCTCGGTCACAGAACGCACAAATCACGAATGAAAAAATGCCGGCCATGAGCTAGCTAAGATCAGTCCCTAATACGCTTAAATCATAATCCAATCGGCTACTGAGCTTCGGACGAAGGCGCTTCGGCGGGAGCCGCGACAACAGCAGGCACCAACTTCCTGGCATAACCCATCATGACATCGAAGGCTTCAGTGCCGCGCTCGATGACAATCTTACGACGATCTTCGCCAACTGTCATGTCAAGACCTACACAAGCACTGCTAGACCACACAGGAGGCCTCGACCTACCTCGGGTGGTGATGGTGATGAGCTGATCCTTGGCTCCGATGATACCGCCGATGATGCGATTATTGGTATCAAAGACGAGATGGACATCGACGTTAAGAGAGCGCGGAATACTCTGGATTCTGGCCGACGCAACCTAAGAAAAAAAACCACTGCCCGAGTCGACAGAAGCGGAGTGGCTCTCCCCACCTTGTAGGTGTCCGTGGCCGTCTGCACAGTGAGCTCCTGCAGGTGAGTAAGCTGGTATTTACCGTCCTCCGCCAGGCCGGTAATCTTCGACTGCACAGCCTGCTTGTTCGCAGAAAGAGACTCCCTCATGCGACCCATCATCGCCACAAGAGCATCAGAGTTGCTTCGAATACTCTGAAGAGCCACCTTGAACGCACTCACCCTTGGGCCACGTCTTACCTCAAGCAGCTTACTCCCTCGATCCACTGCGCCATCCAGCTTGGAGTCAACCTTCACCACCAGTGGTCGGCCGTACGTGTCGGCCAAGTTTATGCCAGTATTAACCAGAGGGAACTTCTCTCGGGCGGCCTCAACAGGCAGGTAGCCTCCGAGCCAGGAGATGGATCTATCGACAGCGTTGCTGAGGACCTGGGCCGGCATCGTAGGGAACAAATCAACAATCCTGGCAACCACACACATACCACTCGCTGGCCAACTCCAACAGTGATGACCATTAAGAGCAATGTATCGGATGGTGAAACTGTAATAGTAACTGATTTCTTATCGGCCCAGCCTGGTGTTGTGAATTTCCTTCTGAAGCCGTTTAAGCTTGAAGTCGAGCGCCCTCATCTTCCGCTCATTCTCCTCAATATCGAGCATCGAGGTCTGACATCACAAACGAGAGTTAGGCGTACCTTTCAAGGCAGACAACTCACCTTCGCTGGCCGGTCCGTTGCTGGATAGGGGCGACTGCTGCTGCGGCAGAGTGGCCGCGGAGTTCCACCCATGGTCATGTGCGCCTGTCCGTGACGTCACAGGGGGATACCGAGGGCTACTCGCGTAAGTCGGGTACTGCTGCTGCTGCTGCTGTGTCGACGGGGCGCGGCATTTGGGGCTGAGTCTGAGGTCACCATACTACTGCATCGCTGGACGAGAGGCATGATCCAACCTTAGCTTGCAGCATGGACTGCATATGCCGTGTCAGGGTATCCAACTGATGCTGCATCTGCTCTAGCTGTGGGGCCATCTGCCTGACACCACCCTGCGAAGGGGCCGTCGAAGGGGCACTAGGGCCCTCAGCAGCAGGGGCGGGACCACTCGAAACCTGACAGGGGAGCGTAAAATCCCAGGGGAAGGACCCACTGGCGCGCCTACCCTAGGCTGGGGTTGTGGTAGTTGGGTAGTGGCCGAGACAGAGCTGAGCTTCCGACTTCTAGGGGAAGGCTCCGCTACGAAGTCTCCCATGAGAGGGGACTGATAAAGAAACTATCACGGCGAGGTCAAGTTCATGAGGCTACGCTTACGAATCCGGTGGGCCGGACGCAGGAACCGTAGACCGGAGGGGGCATACCGAGCTCAGTCTCTGGCGCCGAGAAGCACTTGCCGATGCACATCTGACGAAGATGATGACGCCTAGGACTTGGAAGTGGCTGCACTCACCAACGCGGCCTCCCGTCGCTCCTCCAACGGGTTTCTCCTTACTGGTGCTGTAGACTGTAAATGATGAACGTCCTGATCAGAACATAGTTAGAATGGAATCTTAGGTCGTATCTTTACCTGCTGTATCCTACTAGAGTCAACCAAAGATCCTGTTGTGTTATAGGGTTGACCACTCATCGGTGGGGCCACGGGCGTGGTCATGCTAGGCTGCGAATATTGGCCAGGAGCAGCAGTGGCGTCAAAACTCGGCACACTTCCCGTGACACCATTAGGTTGTGCTCGGCCCCCAACGCTCGCTACAGCATTGGGCTGATAGGAGGCCCAAGCCATGGCCGGTGCCGTTGGTGCTGGATATGAGCCGTTGGGGAGCTGAGATACTGAGGGCCATGAGGATCCTTCCATGGCTGCATCAAAAACTATAAGGCACACGATAGCCCCCTTGGCGTACCGACACAACGCGCACAGTAGAATCTCTCAAACGCTTAGAAATGTCAATGATATCATCACATCTAGTACTACGACGGGAAGGGAAGAGCGGCGGTCACCTAGAAGGATAGCCGTGTATCAGAGACTGGGCGGCCTCGGCACCAGCAGCGACAGCAGAGCCAGCACCGTCAAAGCCAGGCCGTTGAGAATACCCTCGGTAGTCCTGAGCAGGAGCAGCACCCCAGCCTTGATTCATACCCCAGCTCTGACCACTATCCCAGCCTCCCGCAGTGGACATGGGGTTGGGGGATGACCGATGACCAGTGGGAATCGCTGGACCTTCTACAGGCTCAACGTACCCCTGAGGACGGCCGACGACTAGACGACGGCCCAGCACCTCCATGCCGTTGAATATGTCAATGGCGGCAGTACACAGCTTGTCGTTCTGGAACTCCACGAAGGCGAATCTTCCCTCACCTCGAACGTCAGCAGTCAGCACCGGTGGGCCCAAGGCTGCGTTGTAGTCAGGGAGCACTTTGCAGGCTGGCTCGAAGAGATCCTTCAAGACCTGTGGTGTCACCAAGCCACTAGCCAGATTCCCAACGTAGACCTCTCTCTGCTTCTTGTCTTGCTGTGGGTTGGCCGCCATAGCCTTCTGTGGCAGGAAGCCCTGAACCCTGAGGACGCTAACGTCCATGGGGGGCGGGGGAGGGCCCAATGGGGTATAACCGGAGGGCCTGGCGATTCTGAGCTGGCGGCCAAGAAACTCGACTCTGTCAAACTCCAAGGCGGTGAGACAGATTTCCTCAGAGGCGAACTCGACGAAGCAGTACTGACCGCACGGTGACAATCTGACCTCACGGATGCAACCAGCGGGGAGAATCTTAGAGTACTTTTGCTGGTACTCGGGAAGGGCCGTCAATGCTGCGTTGAAGAACTCCTTTATGTTAGCCATGTTAGCTTGACCCTTGGCGAGATTCCCAACGTACAACTCCTTGGCCTTCTTATTCTGCCCAGCCCCGCCTGCCAACACCTGCTGCTGCATCATTAGAGTAGTAGCATCAAGACCAGCGCTGCCCAAGGCCTGCGAGCTGAAGTTGCTCTGATGCCCACTGGGCTCGGTGGAGTCGTCCCAGCCGCTCTTCCGAGGCCTTCGGCGTTCACTCCTTGACCTGTCCCTCCTTGAGCGCCTCTTGTCGCGTCTACCACGGGAACGGCTTCTACTGCTACTGCTGCTGTCAGAGCCTCCTCGACGTCGTCTGCTGTGCTCTCTCCGGCCGTGGTCACGCGTCCTGGAAACGCCTTCACGACTCGATGGTTCAGTCGGGGGTCGCCCGGTGGAATCGTACGCACGGTCTGGAGGAGGGGCTCCGGTTGTAGCAGGAAAGGGCTCTGGTTGGTCCCAGCCAGGCGGAGCCATGAAGAAGTAGCAAAGTATCAACTCAACTGTTACTTGCGCGGAATGTACCGGAGGGTACATAGTTGTAACACGTGTAAAAACGTCACGTTTTTGGAGTATCTTGCCCGAGCATAATCGCACAAGAACCACGCTCGGCAGCCCAAACGCCTCGTCGCAGCGTTTTTTGGCCATGGCCATTCTACTAGATACATTGAAGGCCATTCCGGACTTTCTATTTGGACCAGAGGATCCATTGGATCAAAACGTCAACGAGAACAAACTGGGCACCCCCTCGACGGGTGCTAAGGAGGAGGACGAGGAAGAAGAAGACGCCAACACTGAAGAGAGGCGTGAGCGTGGTACTACCCTCAGGGTATCCTTAGGTCACGAACTCACGCAAGAAGCAATAGCCGTATATCTCTTTTATGCTACTTCCGCGGCTTCAACGCGTTCGTTCGTTGTTACTAGGGAATAGCCGTATACTAGGGTCTCCTGTTATCAGACCACGAAAGCAAATCAGAGGTCATGTCGTTGGTTCTGTCTCAGCCGAAACACAGAGCTCGGAGCATCCTCGGGACTCCTCCGTCGAGTCCACGTCTCGGTCCCCCAGTGTGTCCTCGGATTGGAACCTCGTGGACCTCAGTGGCGAGAGCCTGTTCAAGCTCATAGTGGATCGTCATCCCCTTGCAGTAAGGCAGCCCTAGTCCCATGGTGCTAACTGTACCTATGCCAGGTAATGAATCAATCTCTGAGTGTCGAGGACTCCACGGACGACACCGCGGTACCGGAGCCAGCAGCCGAGCCACCGCCCGGCCAATGGTCGCTGTTACCCAGCGCGGACGATCTGGATCGTCTGCGACAGTGGGAGAAGGTCGTAGCGGATCGACCTTTAGAGGAAGTAATACTACTTGGACAGTATGGCTCTCATCGCAGTTTCCGGTGGCCAGAGTATTCTCGAAGCGAGGCTCTCTCGGCATGTCTTGAAATATGTCGCGTCGCCATCGCCGGCGAACAGAATCTCGCACAGCATCATACTTCACCGATAGGAGTCGCCTTATCCTGCGCTATCGGCTAGAGTTGTTCCAGGTACATCGGTCAGAGCTTCGACCGCTTGTCCACGCGTTTGGTGTGCCGGTGGAGTACAGGCCTAGGCTGTGGAGAATATGGGCCACTAAACGGTTGCATCGTAGGAAGCTTCGCAACTGGCATGCTTGGGAAGTCAGCACGTTATCAGATTCTCCCCTCAAGCTGGGATACTCGGAAGCACTGGCCTCGCTCCGCGGTGATGAGTCCGCCTCGCTCGACTCTCGAGTAGTGCGTCAAATAGAGATGGACCTACCCAGGACGGCAACGGGGGATACCGACGGAGCGCATAACACGGATGAGGGACATCCTGATGGCATATGCTTTACGGAAGTAATACGGGCAGGTGGGGATCGCTTGAGAGGACGTGTACTTGGGCTCAGTCCCTCGGTGGGCTACTGTCAAGGGATGAACTTCGTCGTCAACGCCCTGCTTTCTGTACCGCCGCCTGGGTTGGACGACGAGACAGCCTACCTGGTCCTGGCGGCCTTCGTTGAAGGCATCAATCGGGATTACTATGACAAGAAGAACCTCAGAGGGTGCACACTCGCGCACAGCGTATCCGAGGTGTAACCGAGCGTGTCAGGTTTCTGAGGGACATCTCCAGGCTGGACGAGATCTTGGGGGAGCAAATGCCGGAGGTCAAGAAGATGCTTGATCGGCTGGAAATTTCCCGGCTTTGGGTGAGCCCTTCTTCGTCGCTGGTGGGGAACGAGAGAGCGAGAGCGCCCTCAGTTATGCGCGGAGCCGATGCTGTGTCTTTGGTCCAAGTCGTTGCAGATGCACCCAGCCCGATTATGGGACGTCTTCCTCCTCGATGGTACGCCCGCCGTGCTACGCTAGCGCTCCTCGAATGGTCGTGGAATGGCAGGCACTGATGCTGTGTTAGCGGCGATGCTTGCATCGATATCACTGGCATATCCGAAGATAGAGAGCTGCCTTAGTGAGGAAGAGCAGGGAGGCGGGCGTGATGGACGGCAACAGGACCAGCAGCGGGGTAAAAGCTCTCCTACTGATGGCGATGCCGTAGAGACATCGGAGAAGGGCCGGCCCAAACAGGTGGGTATCAGTCAAGGGTCATGGTCGAGCGGGTGAGTTGTGGCCGGACAGGTGAAGTCGCCGCCTCTAGAAGTTCTCCAAGAGCGAGTAGTGACCACCTTCAAGGGCTCCTTGCGAGACATGGATGTGGAACAGTTGGCGAGGGAGACGGTGGAGTGGATACAACCGTGTCATAAAGCTCGGCGGAAGGCTAAGGAGGCCCAGCATAGGGTGGAGGCGGAGAGAAAGTAGTGGGCACGCCATTGATCATGAGAGAATCGCGGATTCATCGTAGGCTGATTGCGGCTGGATACGGCTTCGCTCCGCTAAGTTTTGCCTGGCGAAGTGCCGAGGAATAACGGACGTGCGTCTGCGCTGATTTCCGAGATCGTTTGTTATGTTGCGAGCCTCTGCATACTCCCAGAGTGCCCCGAGGCAGCCCCAAGGTGGTGGTCGCTAATTAACGCCTCCTCTCGTTCACTCGCAGTTGCAGCAACAAGTTGACTATTCATTACATCCGTTTTGAGCCACTGAGTGCTCTGAAAGTTCAACCTCTTAGCGGAGCGAAGCAGCTAGTTTTGGCATCCGCTCATTATTGTCATCGTCGCTAACGGGATCTATTTTATAGTATGATTGACGCAGTTTGTGTTACTATAGCCCTATCATTATTCTGTACATACCGGTGAGAGCCAACAGCACCATTTAACGTATCATTCTAGTTCCTCTCACCGTGGGAAGACGAGTGTTGAGTTCTTCTGGTCCTCCCTACTGATAGCTGTTAGTGTCCTTCTTGTTGAGCCCCTGATGGCGCGTGGCCGATGAGGCTTGGGCCCTCGAGGGAGGCTACGGACCACCCCATGAGGTTTCCATGGCAGTCGAAAGAGAATGTGGTGAGACTGCTGAAGGGGAGGAGCATTCAGCCACCGGTGTGTGTGGTTCGACAGGAACGTCTGAAGGAGATCCGAAAACTGCTGTGGAGCTCGATGGACGCGCCCAACGCTCTGGATGAAGCCCGGTAATCTTCGTTATTCCGGAGGGACGCCGGCTCTCAATAATATGAACTCGGGAGCATCAGTTCCTCACGCACCCGCAGTTCAATCGTAGTCCCGCTCCGTGTTCTCTGTCGCAGCTTCCCATATTCTACCATTTCGCCTGAGGCCTGAGGGGTTCTGGGCTTCACGGGATTCGCAAAGGTTCTCAGATCTCCAGAGACTTCATCGTTCCTGGGGGAGTTGTACGCGGAATTGCCTGAGTGTTTCACTGTGAAGAGAACGCTTATCTTGGCCCTGTTGGTGAGGCGTTGCGCTCAGACAACGCAATCATGACCAGGGATTTGGAACTCTCGGGGTCTCCCTCGCTCGACCTCCACCTATCCGGGCCGATGCGTTGGACAAGGCCGAGGCTCGCGAGGCTATTGTTGAGCTGACGAGGTCGCCGCGATGGGAGCTGGCATCGAGGGTGAGTAGTTACCGCTGTGGCAGCTACACTCCGGTGCTCGGTAGGAGTCGTCAAGGGTAGGCCAAACGCCTGAGAGGCCCACCAAGGTCGAGGAGGATGGTGAGCGATGGAGGAATTACAAGTGGCACCACTTGAAGAGGGAGAAGTGCCCGCAACTGGCGGGGTATAAGTACGGAAAATATCAGAGCTGCGGTGAGCGGGAGGAGGCGACAATGTCAAGAAAGAGAGAGACGCAAGCGTTGTTGGTGAAGGCGGGGTGAGTCAGCTGGTGAGAGGCAGAGTGTGAGGAGACTTTTAGGTTTTTGAACGTGAAGCCTGAGGAGCGAACGAGCGGCAGCTTTGAAGTCTCGAATTTGGACAAGGCGAAGAGCGCTGAGAAGTGAGCGGTTGGTGACGCCTCCCGAAGCCATTGTGGCACTGTAGGGGGTGGCTGCGATCATGCTCCTCGGTCTTCGAAGCGGGCTCGAGATCTTGGGACCTGGAACGAGATGATCCCTTGGCGGATTATACCACGTTTATAGAGCAGGTGAGTTTGCTGATAAGGGCCATCAGGCCTTTCACGGAGGTCCCTAGCGGGCTGCTGGTGGCTGCCGGTAGTTGGTCATCGTCGAGTCTGCTGCTCTCGGTATCTCCATCGTGTTAACGACTGCGTAGGCGCTAAGTGCGTCCTGGTTTTCAGAGCGGAGCTGTGGTGGACGAAAGCCTATGGGGTCGTAGCCCGTTGAAGTTGAACACCGGCATAAGGAGACTGCCTAGTATCCTGCCGCGAGCGAGGAGTCAGCTGCTACAGACAAGAAAGGACGATGAAAGGGAGTGAGGGGCGAGCGCATAGTGGATTGCCATTGCTTTTGAACTCCAAGACGAAAGAAGGCTCTTAGTCCGGTCGCGAGTAGCGTAACGCAATAGAGACGCCTTGGAGTGGTGTCCAGGGGGTGGGGGGATCATCAGAGGAGTGTACGGCGAGGGGTCTGGGTCAGCGTTATTCTCAGGGATACTGTTGATGGCTGCACCTGGTGGCTTGATGAGTGGTTCGAGTCCTGGGATGCTGGCGTGAGGCAGGGAGCTGTCAGGCGATTGCGGTGTCGTCAGCGGCGGCAACAGCAGCAGGAAGAGTGAGAGTTGTGGTACTCGGCGTTGATGTGAAATTCTACTCTCAAGATACGACGGCAGCGCATTGCTCGACCGGGTGTCTGAGGCCCTCGACCAATACACACCCCTCAATTTACCAGGTAAGTTCATCACCACGGTTGACTTCTGGGGATATCCTTGTGGTCAGATGACGCCCTTCAAGCGGGCTAAGTTCCACAGTCTGTTGCCTCATGTACTCATAAGGCGGTCTGGCAGGGTGAATCACCACGTCGGCGGATCCCTACCGGGGTTATCATGAAGCCGTCGGGCGGAGCGGAGTTGCGTTTCAGTGCGATTTGCTATGGTATGGGCTGGGGGCTGCAGTTTTGTCATTTTTATAGCTGATGCCTGGAGAGGCTGGTGAAGGCGACCCTGCTCCGCCCAGTAGCAGCGAGGTTGAAAGTCGTCAGATGTACATACCGCTGGAGGCTTACGCACAGCAGCCAGGAGGCCAGCAGACGGAGCGGTACTATGACCAGCTGGCTTATAGTGATGAAGGCAGTACTCCGCCGATGCCCTGTGCGAATGAGGTAGAGGGCGCGGTAGAGGGCGCATGGGACTGTGTATTGACTCAGAACTCGGACCTGGCGTCCGCGATAGACATGGCTGATGTGTCCGATCCAGTGGCGATACGGCGGCTGCTGCGGAAGGTTCAGCGGTACCTTAAGAAGGTGGCGAGGATACAGACAGACGTAGGCTCGCGAAGCTCTAGCACCGGGGAACTAGGCTAGTCTGTTGGCGCTAAACGGCCACCACCGACTATCCGAGTATCACAGATCGTCCCACTCATCAACACTCGGGCGACCTCCAGTTTAGGACTTTGACGGCGAAAGGGAGCGAGTGTCACCTCAGTTACAGAATACCAAGGAGGAAATACGGTCTGCGAACGCGGATATGGATGCCATGCGGAATGATATAGCGTAGGACGGCTGTGCCGGACCTGCCTTGGCGATTGATGGGCGGCTGGCTCAGCATTGTCAGTCATGTCCAGGCATCTCTCATGATATGCTCAATGAACAGCATGGGTCGGGTTGAGCTATTTGGTTCTCGTAGGTACCTCCAGGAGGACCTGGACCAGAAATTAACGCTGGAGAAGAAGCTGTTGACCGAGAGGAATGGGTCGAAGCAAAAGGAGGCTGAGATGATGAAGCTCGTGAAAAAAGTGTAGGCGGCGGTTGGTAGGAGGGACAGTAGTATGGAATGCTTCAAAATGAAGATAAAATTGAGAAATGATTTTGTGGAGATAAAATTAAGACACAAGGCTCGTAGGCGACTCTAGCTCGATGGCAATTGAGGAAACTGGAGGAGGTATTTGGAGTTGTACTATATTTGAAGAATTAGCTAAGAACCGGAGAAAAACTGTCTTTTTTATCGAACTTGCAGGGTTTGTATTAATAGGTATGGCGAGGACCCTGCCGAGGTATACGACTCACTGCTGAACACCAATGAGGAGATGCAGAACGAAATGGACGCTGTTATTGACGTAAACCGGAGAGCTTGCTTCGCCCGTGTTTCCAGATGTATGGGAGTTTTAACAGGAGAGAGACGATCTGTGTCAACAAGTGGAGAAGCTGCAAGAAGAGCTGGACACTCTGCGAAGGCACAATGGCCAACCTACTCCTGTTGCTGCTGGCGGTAATGGCGATGAGCAGGACACAAGTAGGTGCGATTGGCGATGGTTGTTGGGAGTTAGTTGTGGTGTAGAGCCTGACGAGGATAAGCAACGTGTTGAGGAGCTGCTGGCCAGGGCGAAGCGATTGGAGGGGCAAAACGCTGACCTAAGAGAGGAGCTTCAAAAGAGGAGGGGTGTGGATGACGATGGGTCGTCGGAGGGATCACGCGGTACGTGGACGGGCGGGTGACGGCAGGCTGGATGCAGTCGTAGTATCTTGCAGGAGTCATCCAAGCCTTGGCGCAGGAGAATGTGGAGTTGAAGCAGCAGCTGAAAAGTCGGTATGTGAGCGGTTATGATAATGGTGGGGGAGTTTGATGTTTTGGTGGTTATGATGGTCAGAGAGGCGGAGCTATCTGGGCTCAGGGCCGATCTCAAGGATTATGAGGAGGGCAAGGAGGGAGAACAAGCTGGCGCTGAGGTGGGGTAGTTGGTATGGAAGTCTTTATTTCTCTTCGCGGGATGGACTTTTACTGTTATGGATTCCTTAGAGAATATTATTATAATCCCTTAGTATTATGAGTTGCAGACGGGAGGCTCAGGTTTCCTAGTTCGACTAGTAGCGTATTCAATAGGGAGAATTGATCGAAATGTGGTATAACACCCAACGTTCTAGCGCAGAAAACAGAGTCTTACAGAGAGAAACGTGCTATAGGGGTCACTCTGTTCTTTTCTGCATTTTTAATCCGAATGAGTGTGGTTTGCGTATTGTTATTTGCCACATCTTTGCCGGTTGCTCCGTCAACCGTCGGTGTGCTCATCACCAGACTGCCGCTTCGTTACCGTCAGTGCTGGGGATTCGGTTAGGTGACCAGTGAGGTGGAGAGACTTCGGGAAGAGCTAAGAAAGCTTCAACGGCAGCATGATGAACTGTGGACTCATCTCAATGAGGTGATTGCCAACTGCTGGTCGTTCACCATGGTAATTTGCTCCCGTGCTGTAGGCGTTAGAGGACAAGTGGAATATGGAGGAGAAGCTGCAAGGGCTGAGGGCCCAGGTTAGGCAGCTGTCTGTCGTATCGTGAAACTTGTTGTCGCAAGCAGGGCCGAGGCTCGCGGCCAGCCGTTGAGCGTTCATGGGTTCTGCTTTTCAGATTGCTGAGGGCCCCCTCGCCGCTCCTTCAGGAGAAGAGATCAGCCGTGTATCGTCTAGCCAGGGAACAGCGGACACACGGCAGGCTGATGCTGCCATCGAGCCCATAGAGACACAATCCAGCAGCGCATCGGAAACACCGAAGCGGAGTAGCGTCGAGGCGATCGTCGTCACTCCCGCTACAACAGCTGCCACTACCCCTTCTACGGAGGCTGATCATGGACCTGTCGCAGAGAAGGGGGCAGAAACCCAATCGGGTAGGATTAGGCTTGTCGATTCCTATATGAGGAGAGGGGTGGAGTGATGCTACCTGTGGCAAGCAGTGGTCGGTAGTTGGCGCTCAACTCTTCTTTGACGGCGTGCCGCAGCTCGGCTCGGGTAATATATTACGGCAAAAACTTCCATCGCGAGAGAACTTTGCTGGCTCATAGACTGCGACTCGTAGGAGCTTCCGATAGTGATCGATGCATGCACAGAACGCCATTCCTAGATACTAGCTCTGCTCTGGCGAAGGCAATCCTGTGATGGCAAGGCGCTGTCACTCGTCCCATATACCCTGGCTTGTTTTCCCTATTTATGTTTGTTCAACTGTCGTCCCATTGGGATGTGCCTTTGTAGTGTTTACTCGTTGTGCCACTTTCTTATTACCAACCGCCTGCATATTTTCTGTTGATCCCCGCTGTGACATGAGTTCAGTCAGCCCAGCGGGTGCCGTAGATGAAGTTGGGCTTGGGAGAAATACGGTTGGAGTCTAAAGACCATTAGACGCGCTGAACTCGCCGACTCTCGAGGTCGCCTCGCTGTATTCAGAGTTGTAGAGTAGTTTCATAGTGTTATTGGTAAGCCCTATGTCGATAGGCAGCACTGTGGATAAGCGACCTCGAACGTCGGCGAATCTAGCCCGACTGATGTACACCAACAAGTCCATAGAGGCCTTCGATGCGGAGGTGAGTTCAGCAGCTGCTTGGGGGGCATATTACGTACGGTAGTTACGGCGAGGTACGCACACATGAGACTTCTCTGGAGGACAAGAGAAAGTCCATGGGGAAGACAGGATGCCGGCGTGCTCTCACCGTGGACGCTAGGCGGCGAGCTTCACTCAGTAGGGCTATCGTGGCGCTCACGATCGAGCATTGATGGTCCTTGTGCGTTGCACGGTCTGTCCTGGCTGCGTCGGGTTGATTATTGCGATCGTCCCTCGGCGATCCCAGTACCACAAAATGACGAAATCATGGTGGAATAGATGTCTGCGTTGGAGTCAAGCATGTCGCTGCAGTTCGGCACGCTGGAGAGGTTGAAGGGGAAACTGACCGCGGCTGGCAGGCACAGCCTCTCTGTCATGTTCTACCACTGATGACAGCGCCAGCAGTAAGGACCTGGAGGAGCGGTATAAGCAGCAGATAAAGGACGCCGTGGCCAGTCGAGACAAGCAGATCCAAGTGATTCGGGAATTCCCCGTACCTCGCATTAGGACGAGCGTGGTTCCTCTCAGGCGTTGGAGGCGCGTTTGCGGGTAGCCGATGCTGCGGTGGCGGAGAAGGACGCTATGCTACTCACACTCAACCGAAACATTCTCGATAGAGTAGGCAGTTCCTCCGAATGCGTGAATGGCCGCCATGTTAGGAACGCCGGCTCAGCGCCACCGTAAGGGAGCTTGAAGTGGCCAAGCGTCATCTACAGAGCGTTGCACAGCGATACAACCTTCGTTTTGGTGAGCGGAGGGTACGTCTCCCGGCGAAGTCGCGGTGGTGTGGTAGGTGTTGACCCGTTCTCTGGCCTTTCGGGGTACTATGCTGTCACTGATACCCCTGCTGGATGGCCGTCCAGCGGAGTGGACGAAAATGGCGGTGGGGTGAGTCGGATCATCGTAGAGAGGCGGGTCCCTTGATGGCAGGTCGAGGGAGGATGTCGGCCCACTATGATGCACAACAGCGGCCTGAATGACTCGCTGCCATCGGTGCTCATACCGGACGAGTTCGATAGTATACTGAGTGACGGCATCATCAGCGCTGAGGAGAACGCTCACATACGCACAGCCATCAAGACGAAGCATACTCGGAAGGACAAGGATGTTATGATTTAGACAGGCTGAAGCTCTCGTCAGCGGCTATTCTTCAGAATTCCCCCCACGGTCTCCTCATTGGGGCGTTCAGCCACCGTAACTGGTCAAAGTCACAGCCAGCGACTCCTTCGTCTCAGCCTTCCATGAGACCACTCGATCGAGTACGTTTAGTCCCTCGGAAGACCGACAGTCTGTGGTCAGGTTGACGACGCCGTGCAGAAGCTGGTGGAGGCCCTGCGGTCAGAAGGCGTTGCTGTCCCCTCTGTTGAGCGCACGCCCACCAGCCGAGCCGCGGGTAGCCACCATTACCTGATCGGGGGTAAGCCCGGAATCCTAGGAGGGGAGTTCGAGACTTCCCTAGGTGCCTTTCGAGTTGAGTGCGAGGTTATCCACGGCACCGTCATAGCGAAACTTCGGAGTGGTCGGATGGCACCGCTTCGAGAGATTTTAGGAGCTCAGAGATGATTTTTGTTTTTTTGTACAGCCCTATCACTGACCGTTCAACATGCCTAATGCAGTCCTCCTATTCACATGCTTATGGGAAGTGTCGTGTGGGGTAACGCCGTAGTCCTCCTGCCCCACCATCAGGTTTTTCAAGATGCCACTACCTGTGGTATCAGCGGGTCTGCAGGCGGCGGTCCCCTTGGGGATGAAGGCATCGTGTTGGCCAGGCTTGTGTTGCCTGAATTCGGCGTATCTTACGCACTTCGAAGAAAGCGGCAGAAAATGTCCGATGAAGGCGATGGGCGACGCCGCCTTCGCGCAAGTATCAGAGAGGAGCAAGGTGGACCAGTACTTCACTACTTGTCGAGATTGGGCCTCTCGTCACCTTCTACGGCTACCAGTGCCCGACCTCATCCGCCTGCTATTCGCATTCGCACAGAACGACGACAGAGAGGGCGCTCGGGAGCTGGCTCGCCGGGTGCTCATCCGGCAGGAGGAGCTGCTGGAGCAGGCCAGCGGCCGGGACCTCGCGAGGCTCCTCAGCACCCTCGCCACGTTAGGCGTCCGGGAGCACGAGACCGGCATGATGGACGTCTTCGAGGCTGCCTTCCCAGCCTTGGCGAAGCGAACGAGTCAGATGCGGTCATATCAGATCATCGCAATCTGCGGGGCGTACAAGAAAGTTGGCATCTTCGACAACGAGCTGGCGGCTACTCTTGCACGTCGGGCGATGGTCCTCGGCGACGACGACAACCAGTTCGCAGCCTTCCGCGCTCTCCTCGGCATCATGGGCAACCTGAGCGTCCGTATCGATCGGGTGGTCCTGGGTAGACTAGTAGATGCAGCCGCGGCGCATGAACAACAGGGCGAGATCTGCGCCTTCAGACTGGCTGTCCTGCTCCAAATCTGCACGAAGCTTGGTCTCGAGGATCATCCTCGGTTCTACACAATGATGCATTTAGTAGCTTCGGAGGTCCCCAAGTGGCCCGCCCAACCAACGAAGCCGCTGGTGGACACCCTGAACCACCTCATGCTACCGTTAGTGTGCCAGTATCGCTCGGATGGCGACGGTCAGGAGCTTTACGACCTGAAAGAGCGCTTGCTTGGAGCTGTCGTGGAGTACTTGGCTCAGTCTGGGGTGGGTCCGTCGAGACTGGACACGTACTGCCAAATCAACCTCTGCGTTATCGAGCTGCATATAAGACTGGAGCGGCCGCTGCTGTGGTGTGCTCTCAGTCAGAAAGCACGAGATTTTCTGGCTGTGGTCTCGCAGGTAGGTGGAGGGAGACCTGCGGGTGTAGAGTCGCGACATGTCTGGTCAGCTTCGCGTCAACAATCAGTACGATGCCCTGCCGACCATGTCCTCACAGCAGCACTTGGTGGTGTCCCGGGAGCTCTCCGATCTGGGAGTGTCGCATACTCTGGAGGTAGGGGTCCCCTTCGAGAGACAGGTGACCACCGCTTGTCGTCAGGTAGCGCTACAACAGCCGTACATGATCGATGTGGTCATTTTCAACTCGAGGAAGCTACTTGAGATCGACGGGCCCCGACACTTCATAAACGGGTAGCGCGGGGGGCCTCTTCGCCTACTGGAAGTAATGGCTGCTTCAGAACGGAGCGCCCGACGGTGACGACCGAGCTGAAGCACCGTCTGCTCACCCGGCTGGGGTACGACGTACGGCATATCAGATGGGACAGCTGGCCTAGTCAGAAGCATTCACAGCATGCGTATCTTAGAGGGGTGCTCTACGGCCACCCCGCTACGTCAAATTCATGACAAACGTTTCTGTTTCCGGTTTCGGTGAGCTTTTTTACTGGACGTTTGTTGGTAAATGACAGCGGAGGAGGGCTCGAATGCAGGAAATTACTCAGGATGGTCGTGGCTACTTCGACACGTCGACCTACCGTGCTTGCAGAAGGTGCACTGCATTCGTCCGGAGATGGCCCAGAAGCAGTTCCTGTTTCTTACCGTGTCACCGAAACCATGCCAAAACGAGCGAAGGGTTTAAGCCTCGACCAGAAGAAAGCGAAGCTTCACGAGGCACTCATGGCCGAGCAGAGCTTTTACAACTTCAAGGAAATTGAAAAGATAGCCAAGAAGTTGGAGCCCATCGACCCCTTTGGGGCTCGAAGTTCGCTCAGGTGTGGTATCGTACCGCAATCGGTGAAGGAGGTTGTCCAGCATCTAGTGGATGGTGACCGCCTAGTGAGCATGGAAAAGGTTGGCTCGCAGAACATGTAGGTCACACTGTACGGCTCCAAGGGGGCCGTCCTGCATGGACTGGGGTACGTTTTCTTGGCCACTGAAATAGAACCTGGCGGCTGTGCTCGATCGTGCTGAAAGCATTCGGAATCATCAGAGTGCTGTCTGGCCGCAAGTTCCCACCCCTGCAGCTACTGGGCCCTCCCGTCGAGTCAGAAGGCAGCACTAATGACCAGACTTGACAAGAGCCGAGCCTCTCTGCAGTCATCTGAGGAAGCTCTGGCCGAGGCCGAAGGTCGCAAGAAGGAGATCTCATCGGCCCTTGAAGCTAGCGGCGTCACGCAGGTCAGTCCCGCCACCACGAGACCCGTGTTGCTGGGCCGGTGTCTCTCCGCCGCGCATAGTTTCCCTCAGGAGAAGTCCGCAGCTATGCGCGTGGCGTTCGAAGAGCTCGAAGGTAAACGGCGGAAGTTGACGGCGGATCTAGAGGCCCTCGAAGCAACCGATCCGAGCAAGATGAAAGAACAAAGTGCGCTTGAGAACCCTGGTCGCTGATCGGCAAGATTGTTCTGCCAGTCGAGGAGATGCGGCGGTCTCGAGATCTATTGGACATCTGGACCGACAATATATGCACCGTCAGGCAGTAGGCGCGCCAACCCAGTAAACAGCTGTCGCTGCTCGTTCTCTCAGGTTCATCGCATCGCGTGGAGGGATGAGCGAGGAGCGAGTCGACAAGGAGTTCGGCATCGACCCTAGTATATTCGACTAGTCGTGCGCTGCTATTAGGGACCATGGTCACGTTGTGGCCTGAACCTCGAGGGCTTCCCCTTTCAATCCGAGGCGTTGTGTGAACGGTGCTCATCAGCCTTCTCAGAGGTTCTTGGCGTTGTCTTAGTTGGTTCTGCACAGCTTAGTCGTTTCTCGACGCGATTCGATCGTACTGTCCCATGAATCGCAGTGTCGGTCACCGTTCGAATAACGACAGGCCGACTCCGGCGAGCTCGCGAGCAAGCCATGAAGCAGAAGATGCAGCGCGTTCAAAAGTGCGAACCTTCTGCTCCTTCACGCTTTGAAGAGGAGTCTGTTGCGGCTAGCCACCGTGTGAATGTCGAGTATTGGGCTCAACGATAACTGCCCAGAAAGTATGACATCCACTCGATGTGGATTTCGGCACCCTTACCGCGATGTCGCCGCTGCAGCGTGATGGGTCACTTCCCCGTCAGCGGGTGTGAACCCAATCGAACCTTCTCTCCAAAGCCGGCTGATCCCTTGCTTTGGGAGCCCTGATTACTGTCCGTCGTTCGCTTCGCAGTCCTAGAAGCCTCGAGCTATGTCTTTGCTTCAGGTCGCAGCTCTAAATCATCAGGCGACTCGAGACCTGAGAGAGGGGTCAATGGCCTCCTGTATCGCCCACTTGAAAGAAGCCGAGGCTCTTGCCGTCTCCGTTTCCGATACCAGCTTCCATGCCATGACCCTCAATAACATGGCTTCTTACCATAGGGCTATGGATAGGCCTCATATAGCTATGAGGTGCCCTCGTAATTTCGACACTGCAGCACCCGCGTCCTCAGGTTCCTAGTCCGTGCTCTGCGCCTGGAGATGGCTTGTCAAGGTCCGACTGCCGATCTGTCAGTGGCCGGGACGCATCTGAACATCTCCTCGGTGCTCAGCCACTTAGGGAGACATCATCAATCCCTCCGACACGCTCAGGGAGCTCTGAAGCTTCTCAATGCACGGTAGGCTCTCCAGCGACAACAGTGCGCTCGCCGTCCATAGTCGTCACTCGGGTTGATGATTCGCCCGGGTACGCCTTCGTGAAGATCGCTCGGATCACTGGAAGAGCATGGCCGGTCCACTTCAGATGCAGCCCATGGACTAGGTTGCCGCTTAGAGAGTCAACGAAGCGTCCTACACAGCACAACGGTCGCAGCCATGCATAGCGTGGGGGCTCAGCTGGAGCATCTCGGCAGGCGACGAGAGGCGTTGACGGCATACCGGAGGGGCCTTCGGGTAGTGCAGCCTCCTGAGTGCGTCGCTGAGTACCGCCGGCGCTGGGGTTTTCAGTTTGCCGTGGAACATCTTCCTGCCGACGCCGAGGTGATAGAAGTTCTGAATGTGGCATGCGATCAGCTTTCGAAGAAACGAGATCTGCCCTTAAGCGGCGGCAACAGCCTTAGTATTTCTCCCCGCTCCAGTCCAGTTTCGGATGCACGCAAGGTCGAGGCTTTCACTGACCTTCGCTGTCCGCTGAAAACAGTAGGGGAAGGCACTGACTCGCCGACACAGCAGGTTGTCCGAGGCCTTGGCCGTGAGCACAGCACAGACCTCGGAAGCCTGCCCCCTTTCATATTCGACGCGGAAGCTCGACCATCATCTAGGAGAGTTGAAGAGGAGGAGCTGCCTCCCTTGGTGCTCGTTGGAGAGGTTGGTTGTAAGGGTGAGCAGCCGAGGGTGCAAAATAGCCCTTCCATGCCATCTGAAGTTGGTCCTACGCGAAGAGGATGTCGTTGAGGCTGATCGGACCATTCAACGGCCGGTCCGGAGGCGGCAAACCGCGGGGGAGGAGCAGGAGAGGAGGGAGGAGGAACTCACGCAGCAAAGGTGAGGGGCTCGGTACCAGTTGCCATCAGCCTAATCGAGTCACGACGGAACCGGCTGGGCTGGCTGAAATTGGAGACGCAACCTTTTTGCGACGTGTAGTGCTTCGAAGGGGTCCCTCGACCGAGTCCGGCAGAGTGCTCTATCGGTCGAAGAGTGACGGAGAGGAACGGTTTCGTCTCCTGCCCGGCTGGGAGCCTGTGTGCCAACCGTGATTCGAGCACTACATCAGAACGGTCGCAGCGCTCATGACACCATTCCTCTCTGCAGGTGCCGACAGCCAGGGGGCCGGTCATGGCACGAGCACCTTGAAGCTCCCCGGCGGCCTACTCCGGAAGAACCTCGATCCCCGCGAAAGTTTCCCCATCCCCGCCATCTTGGAAAAGAAGGAGCTCGCCCGAAGAAGGCGTTCGGAGAAGGTCGACCGACCCCACGCGATCGGCGACCTCAGAGCAGGGCCCGGCTAGGCGGGTCTCGTGGTCAAGCTGCGGTAGGGGCATTCTAGCTCTCCGACATCTGGCTAGGGAAATGCTTCCGAGTTGGCGTGTGTACGTGCTAGAATCTGCTGTCAATCTCGGGGAAGTTTGTAAACGACGAGTTGAGCCCCTCCGAGGGTTACTGCTCGTTTGTCTGCGGGTTGCCCTCAAGCTGCTTTTAGGATTGCTCCCGTAGGGAAGGTTCAGAAGCTTGTCCTCCGCTGTTGTAGGGCATCGAGGGCGGCGATATCCTGGGGTCCGCCAGTCCTGTCGGAGAAGCTGACGAAGTTTCCTTAGCCGGGCTGTCGTCGCGCAGTGATGCCCTAGATGCAGATGGTAGTAGAGGCTCCCCCAGTTGACCTCAGCGTGTGCCCAACAGGTCCGCCCGCTGCTGTTCTCCTGCCTCTTGACGAGCACCTCGATGATGGCGAGCTTTTCTTCCCTCGGGACGTCCAGGATGGCTACGTGTCATGGGCTGAGCGTCGGTGATTCCATCTACAGTGTCTGTTGTCGTTCACTTCATCGTCGAGAGTTCGGGGCCTCCAGTGCGGTCAGCTCCTTCAACCCGCCCGATGCATCACGACAAGCCTCCTACAGCGGACTCCTTGTCCTCGGAAACTGTGGAGCGAATCCTCGGGCAGCAGCTCCTCGGAGACTCTCCGGGACGACGCGAATGACTCGTCAGCTTTCCTAACCGGCGTTAATCTCGAGAGAGAGCGCCGAGGGTCGCAGAGCCATGACCAAGCGCCAGGAGCCTGGGGCACTCGAGAATAAGGCTTCCGTTCTAGCGAGCGTGCCTGTGGCCGGACCTAGGGGTAGGAGGCCGATCCAGTTCTTCGTGGGTATGCTGTTTGTCCACTATTAGTGTTTGAAGGCATATAATCATTATTACGTATCAGGACTGGTGCAGATATTTATGTTAATATCTCTATCATTATGAGTATCTTAATTCTACTGGGTGACCAAGAAACGGGGCCCATTCTTGAAAACTTGAGAGCACAGTTCGAGCTGAGTGACGCCTCCTACAACATGGGAGAGAATTCCTCGAATGCTTGCAAACGGTACTTGTGTCATCTCCATATCCTGCAGCATCAGAGAGTTGTGGGCCCTTTTTTGCATCACCCTGAAGCTACAAACACAGGTTTTCATGTGCAACATTTTTGGGGAGTCCATAGCTTGTTTTCACTGAGGAATTTAATTTTGTTGTTATATGAGAAGGTGAACATTGGGTTCATGTTGTATCTCAGTACTGGGCCTCTTCGACCAACTCAACACTCTGGCTGCGACGCTCCCGGAGAGGGTGGCTGACCTCCTGCAGAGGCACGAGCATGACTTCATGCTGTCGTACAAATCCCACATGTAGCTGGGGCGTTGGAGATGAGTCAGTCTAGTGTGGCTGGCAGGAGCACGGTCCAGAAGAGCTTCCGGGAACTCAAGGTGAAAGCAGACAAAGAAGGTGACAAGGTGCGGCGAGACAAGAGGGTCCAGGAGTTGGAGAAGGAGCTCAAGTGGTTCATGTCCGAAGCGCTACGCCTGGACGCCTTATGCAAGGACTACCGCAAGGAGGTACCCGAGCTCAGCCCCGAGCAGGGTGTTAGCTACACGCTCACGACGGAGCGGAAAATAGGAAAATCAGGTTGGGACGTGGCAAGCTCGGTCTGAGGCATTGAGTGAAGACAAGAGGTATTTGGAAGACCAGATGAAGGCATCTAAGCGGCAGGCTAAAGTAGAGGCTGCTTGAGGGCAGTGCGTCACGCTGCTGCTGTCAAGGTTCTCAAGGCGGTGTTCAAGAGGACTAGGGCGTCAGACCTAACCGAGGAGCCTGCGGCTGGACAAGGCGATGCATCGGGTGGGGCTCTGCTGCAAGGTCCTCGCCTTAGCATGCAGGAAGATGCGACTGCCGACATCCCTTCGTCGCATGTCGAAGTGCAGCGATTAGGTGCTCATCTCGCGACGTCTGGCCTTCAACGACCTCAGGATGTCACAGCGGAGAGAAGCGGTATGTCCATGGTTGAAGCAGCGAGTGGGCCGCAACAGCATCGCCCTCGGCCTTCAGTACCTCCGCCTTGTTAGGCAAGGTGTCTCCATTAGAAGCCGAGTACCTCACCAAGATAGGGGAGTTGGAGAGAGAGCTCAGGGACTTGAGACGCACACATGAGATACTCGAGGAAGCTGCCAGCGAGAGATACATCCGCCAGGCTGAGCTCGAGGAGTACTTCCTTGCCTGCGTTGATGAGACCCGCAAGGTGAGGGCTGCGTCCTCGCCACTTTCGGAGGGTACTTTTTCTGCCAGGATGCCTCTAGACGAAGATACAGCGGCTATGGGTTGAAGCAGGCGTCGGCTCGTAACACGCGGCAGGATGTGCTCGACTCGCTAGTGTCCAGTGAAGAGGTGACGTGCGGGGCTCGTTGTGGGGAATGTAGTCGTAGAATGCATCAAGGGCTTGTAGTGAACGAGAAAGACTGGACAGCAGAAGGTAGAGAAGTTTCGGGAATGGCAGTTTGATAACGGGATGCTACTATGATGAAGCTAGTGATCGCAGGGTTCACTGGCGTTCTGTATACAGCGCAGGCAGCTAGCCTTCCTTGGTCGGGCCTACCGGGCAGTCCGGCGCAGGTCCTGGTCTTTCTGTACGAGAAGCTCTTCCCTCACAGAGCGTCTACGATTACAGCGGCGAGCGGTCACGACGTTGAAACACACTCAGCGGCAGAGAAGCTATTGAAGTCCACCAGAGGTCTGTAACACTGATCCTGACTCGACCCCTCCATCATTGTGCTGGTGTCTCAGGCGAGTCATCCGAGTGGCAAGCCGCGGCCAGAGGCGTCCTCGCCGGCGATGATGATCATGAACCCTCATGAGAGTTGAGAATGCTGTGCTCTTTCGGATGCATGCGTGCCCTTTCGTTGATCGTGGAGGCCCTGTCCACTGAATAGGTGTTTTTCACATCGGTATGAGTAGGACCACCAACTACCCGTCCTCGGCTGTGCCGAGCGCTGGACTCCACTCACGCCCGAAGCTCATTCCCTTGCCTGGGGTCGCTATGAAGACGACTTGCACGCTGCATCAGTGAGTGCCGTCTGCTCCTCGGGCTCGGTGTGGCACCTCAATCGGTGGTATGTTCCCGAACCACCGTCGGACTGGATCCTCGTCAGGCGCCCGAACACCAGCACGAAGATGTTCGTTAATATTTGCGGCCATCCGTTGGTCGAGGGTCCTCTGCTGCCCAGTGGGGCTAGGGCGGACGGCCATCTGGTTGACAAAATGGGGATCAGAAATATGCAGGTAAAGATCGGAGGTTCTGCCCAGTACGGCCAGCGTCATAGGGGATCGGAGCTGATCAGGTGCCGGTGGACGTCGGCAGCTTCCGGAGAGTCTTCGACAGGGCGGGCAACGCGTGTGTGGCTATTGACGTCATTTTCGCGCCCTGGGTTGGTATCAAAACTCGCCGACTGCGTGCCAATCATTCAACGAGGGAGGGAAGGTAGGACTCCTGTCACCCTCACCGGGTTTTGGGATTCATCGACGATCCTGTTGCTCCAGCCTTGAAGACTGCATCTCGCCAGGAGAAAATAAGATTCACTGGTCTGCTCGCTGCCATGCTCACACAGCACTAGGGCGAACCACCGGATAGCTCAGCTCAGCACGTCGATTTCAAGTCCAACGAAGCAGGCGACGGCGCTAAGTTCTGAACTATCGCACATAGCTCCTCCCCTCTTTGTCGCTGAAGGGGCCAAGAAGTATCCCCTTTTATCAGATGGACACCACGCGGCAGTCCTTAGTTGTGGACCTCGTCACGGTGGCGCTGAGAAACGTCCAGAATTACGCCAAGCCAGTGAAGGAGGTCAACTCCCGGGGGTGGAAGTAGCCAGGAGATTACCGTGGGGAATGCCGCCTCTGCAATCATGCCCCGTCCACCAGGTTCCTGAAGGCCTCCTACAAGTTCCTCGATGAGCAGACAAACAATCCCGTCGAATTCGAGCCAGCGGATGAGCAGGACGATGTCGAGGAAGTCAAGGAAGCCTCGGCAGCGGAACAAGTAGCGGGAGCCCAAGAAGCTAAGCTTATCGAGGTGGGATCTCTTCATCAGAAATGGTAGGAGTGGAGATCTGCAACGCAACTCGTTAGACAGAGAGTGCGCTCTGGCTCTCGCGTCACTGGCGCGAGTTGAGGCCAGGTGACATCTGGCCGCAGACGCGCGCGTTACCGCGGACCTTAACCTCGGACCTTAACCGCGGACCTTAATTAAATTAAGGTCCCCGGTCGTGGAAGTGACGCGTAACCGGTGACGGATGAGATGGCGAGGAGTCCATGAGAGGAGGGCGCACATCCGTTGGAAAGCGGAAGAACTGTCTGGAATAAGAGAAAGCAAGAAGTCGTAACAAAGGGGTTACCTTCCGCGGCACGAACCTCGGACCCAAACATTTACCGCGGACCCAAACATATTGGCGTCACACGGTCACAAAGGCCGGTAAATGAAGTCCAAGAATAAGAACGGCGCTCCGTCCGATCGGTGGGGTTGGGGAGCACAGCAAGGGCATGTTTTGGCGAAGTGAAATGGTCGATGCAGGGCTCGAACCTGCGACCCTCGCGTTATTAGCACGATGCTCTAACCGACTGAGCTAAACGACCGCTTGCTATTTATGCTGTTCAGTGGCAAATCACCAGACAAGCCAACTTCGTACCCACATCTCAGGTTGTAGCGGACAGCAGTGCGAGCGTTAGGCGCAACCGGGGCGTCCTCAAGCCGGGTTTCCTAACGAACACGAAAGGCGTGCTCTACGGCGTATCAGGGAGCACCGAGGGTGTCATACCGGAGAACGCCGGCGATCCAATGGGATGGCTACCGAAGAAGCTGAGACAGTCGTGCAAGATCGTTGACAGTACGCCGGGACCTCTGTCTTTCTTTCAAGCGCACACGGCCTGGAATAGGTTTGGGTAGTGGTTCGCGTGTCAGTACCTCATGAAGGTTGCGCGCTCGTTGAGCTCCCTATTACACGAATCGGAAGCGCATCGGAAAAAATCGTACTCAGTTTGCAATGTGGTCGATTGCGGTCAGGAGCAATTATTCACACCTCCAGGGAGTCGTCGGGCGTCGTCGGATTCGCGTCGCCTCGTTTTCAGCTGCCTCGACACAGCAGAAGACATCCTCGGGCCTTCCGGCCGAGCAGCAGAAAATGCAAAAGGAAATTGAGCAGATCTTCGACAAACACTCTTACAACTCTATGTGGGCTGATGACGTCCCGCAGAAGAGCCCGGAGGAGAAGGTGAAGTGGTGCGACTGATGAAGGCATCATCGTCTGTTAGTTTCAAAATCAGGTAGGTGTGTTGCCATTGCTTCTTCCCAGGACGAGCCACGAGTGAGCATGGAGACCAAAGACGGGCAGCTGATCTGCACCATTACCCCGGCTGATCAACAGGCTGCCGCCTCGAGGTTCGACATTGAGCTGTGCGCGAACAGGATCCGTGTTAATGGGCGGGAACTACCAATACCAGCCACAGTGCAGGAGTCCAGAGCACAGGCGAAGTTCAGCAAGAAGAGGAACAGAGTTACGATTACTGCGCCCCTTGCGTGAGCAACCATTTTCCTGTGCCATGTGTACTGTTGAGGCATGCCGCGAGATGAGTTGAGTTGCGAGTAGGTCGAGTAACGAAGTGATGCCGCCAGCTCTGGGAACCTGCATAGTGGGAGAGATTCCGTTGAAACTCTGTACTCCCTCAGCTCAGCTGTTCTATGCCTGTTTTGATAGCATGCCTCGTGAAGTGGTGACGATACAGGTCGGCCAGTGCGGCAATCAGATCGGCTGGAGGTTCTGGGACCTGGTCATCCGAGAACATTCGGCCGAAGCGCGCCGCCGACAGGCTCAGGGCAGAGCTATCGTGTAGGACCTTCTGGTATCACGTTGACTGCGAGCGCCCCTCAGATACGACGACTGCATCTCAACATTCTTTCGCAACCTAGATGCCAACGGTTCCGACATTCCCACAGGCAGTGACAGTCCTCTCGAAAATCTGCGTGCACGTGCCATCCTAGTTGATATGGAGCAGGGAGTCATAAACCAGGTAGTGGCATCTCCCTAAGAGAAGGACTAGCAATCGTCTCAGGTCCTCAACAGTAAGATCGGGAGTCTATTCCGTGACCCAAAGCGGCCGAACGACTGTCGGCAGCAGCAATGCGTAACGGATGTGTCGGGTGCAGGGAACAACTGGGCCCACGGCTACTTCGGGTAACTGCTGCTCTCGACTACACCATCACGTCATCAGCTGGCAGGTATGGCGCGACCTACGGCGACTCCGTGATGGAGAAGGTCCGATATGCAGTGGAAGCGTGTGATAGTCTGCAGGCCTTCTTCTGCGTGAATTCCCTCGGCGGAGGCACCGGCAGTGGACTCGGCTCCTACATACTGGAGAGGCTTGAGGACGAGTGAGTACACCGTCCAGCGCGGATGAGCGCAGCTTGGGCAGGTACGGGTCGAAGGCGTACCGTTTCGTGTCGGCTCTCTTCCCTACCATAGACGCCGAAGATGATGTCATCACCTCGCCGTACAACGCTATACTATCCCTCACGAAACTCAGGGAGAATGCTAGCTGCGTTCTGCCAATAAGTCAGTGGCGCACTCGGCAGTCAGCTGGCAACATCGTGGTAGGCAACGACGCCCTTGCTCGTATCGTTAACACCTACAACGCCTCCGCTGCGATGGTGGCCGGCGCCCCGCAGAAGGGCGGTGGAGGGATGTTCTCCAGCAAGCAGACCACGTTCGACGACATGAACTCCATCGTGGCCAGGTATCCCGCCGCGTCCAGCCCTGGACAGCTTTCCTCGTGTTGTAGGTGTTGGTTGGACCTCACAGCGTCCATGAGGTTCGAAGGCTCCCTCAACGTTGATCTCAACGAGATAACCTCTAACCTAGTGCCCTTCCCCAACACCCACTTCCTGCTGCCTGCGCTCAGTCCGATTTTCCAGCGGTACAACACTCGGGGTCTGTCCTCCAGCAGCCAGTGGCAGGTCCAAGGATGTGCGCTTGCAGCCCCGAAGTTTCGACCACATGTTCACGGACGCGTTCTCGCCCGGATCACAGCTCGTCGGATCGGGTGCCGGAGTCGACCCTAGAGCATCTCTTTCGCTGGCCTCGGCCTTCCTACTCAGAGGTGGGCGCTGCTTGGAGTCCAAAAGCGAAACTCGGTCTCAGGCGAATGCTCCTTGAACGACGTTAACCGGAATGTAACGCGAATCAAGAAGACATTGAACAGGCCTGCTTATCTCGATGACTGCTACAAGATCGGCATTTGCAACGTGTTGCCCACGGCGATCAGCGCAACAGCTGGGAGGAACTCCAACACCGCCTTCCCGTGAGCTCTGTCTCCCGCGCAGTTTTTACTGCACCCCGAAGTGCAGGTACTCTCTTCTGTCTCTCGTGAACAGTTGCGCCATACGCCCTGTGTTCGAGAAAATGCACGCAAATTTCTGGCGTTTATACAAGAGGAAGGCGCATGTTCACCATTACACTGAGTAAGTGCCGCCCCGGCGCCATCCCGCGAGGTCGTTGCTAGATACATGGACCAAGGCGTGTTCGAAGAAGCACGGCAAACACTGCGAGCTATGATGGACGACTATACTGAAGGGAAGTACACCGAGTCGCTGGCTCGCACGACGGCCATTGAGAAGACCACACTGAGCGGAATTCGTAGAGAGTTCGCGTTTGGAAGATTATTGCCACGCATGCTCCTATAATGCATCTTCCATCGATACAAACTTTTTGCAAGTTGCGTTAATTCATGGCGTATATTTTTGAGGGTGTACAGGACAAGTTTTGGCCTCAGAAAGTGTGTAACAGATCGGCATCAGGGAGAACCTTGACCGAAACGAGGAATTCCAAATTAGACACGTATCATCATCGGCAGCCAGTTGTTTGTGTGTGAGTTTAAAGTCCAACGCCGACAGTACGACTTAGTTAGACTAGCACCGACGTACCTTTCTGAGGGAGATTAGTTCAGCCCGTTAAATAGGCCAGTTGTGTAACAGTTCATGCACCTCAGAACGTGTGTAAAGATCGGCATCGACCGAAGCCTGGCCGAAACGAGGAATTCCAATTTAGACACGTATCATCATTGATGCTTTGCAACAGTAATATCTCGTCAGAACGGTGTGTACTCAATCAGCATAGAGCAAAGCCCTGACTGAAACGAGGAATTCCAATTTAGACACGTATCATCATCCGAGACTCATCTTTCAGCAATACAGGTGTTGTTGTTCACTCAACGCGAGACGCGCTGTGATCAGAAGCACGAAAAGGAACCAGTATAAAAACAGTGTTTCAGGAAAGACAGTAGTGCGACGCACTTTACAACTCATCAGGAGAGTCGTAGTCGTCATCATCATCGTCCTCGTCCTCATCGGCGGCACCAGCGTTGTAGTACTTGGAAACAATAGGAGCGCAAACACTCTCGACCTCCTTCTGCTGGTCCTTGATCTCATCGGGCTCAGCACTGTCACCGTTGGCCTCGAGCCACTCCTCGCCCTCACTCACAGCATCGAGAACCCCGGTCTTCTCGTCCTCGTCCATCTTCTCACCAAGACCCTTGAAGGAACCGCTGCCCTCTACGGCCGAACGCATAGAACGCAGATAGCCGTCGAAGGCGTTCCTCGCATCGAGACGCTCCTTGACCTTCTTGTCCTCCTCAGCGTACTTCTCGGCGTCCTTGATCATCGACTCGATCTCATCCTCGCTTAGGCGACCCTTATCGTTGGTGATGGTGATCTTCTCAGACTTGCCGGTGCCCTTATCCTCAGCCTTCACGTTGAGAATACCGTTGGCATCGATCTCGAAAGTAACCTCGATCTGGGGCTGACCACGAGGAGCCGGGGGAATACCCGAGAGCTCGAACTTGCCAAGCTGATGGTTGTCCTTGGTCAAAGGACGCTCACCCTCGAAGACTTGAATGCTGACAGCAGGCTGGTTATCCTGATAGGTGGAGAAGGTCTGAGACTTCTTAGTCGGAATAACAGTGTTACGGCCAATGATCTTAGTCATCACACCGCCAACAGTTTCAATACCGAGAGTCAACGGAGTGACATCCAACAACAGGAGATCCTGACCAGCTTCACCCTTGAGGATACCGCCCTGGACAGAAGCACCGTAGGCAACGGCCTCATCGGGGTTGATGCCACGGTTGGGCTCCTTGCCGTTGAAGTAGTCCTTGATGAGAGACTGAATCTTAGGAATACGAGTAGAACCACCAACGAGAACGACTTCATCGATCTCGCCCTTGGTCATGCCAGCATCCGAGAGGACAGACTTTACAGGGCCCAAAGTGTTCTTGAACAAATCGGCATTGAGCTCCTCGAAACGAGCACGAGACAAAGTCTCCGAAAAGTCGATACCGTCCATGATGTTCTCAACCTCGATACGGACCTGGTGAGTTGAGGAGAGAGCGCGCTTGCCCTTCTCGACCTCGCGACGGAGCTTGGCCAAGGCACGCTTGTCAGTACGAAGATCCTTGTGATTCTTCTTTTGGAAAATCTTGATAAAATGATCCATAACACGCTGATCGAAATCCTCACCACCAAGATGAGTATCACCAGCAGTAGCAACGACCTCGAAGACGCCGTTATCAATGGTAAGAAGGGACACATCGAAAGTACCGCCACCAAGATCGTAAACAAGAATGTTCTCTTCGTTCTTCTTGTCGAGACCGTAGGCAATAGCAGCTGCGGTTGGCTCGTTGATGATACGAAGAACGTTCAAGCCAGCAATAGTACCGGCATCCTTGGTAGCCTGTCTCTGAGCATCATTGAAGTAGGCAGGAACGGTGATGACAGCGTTCTTCACCTCCGTACCCAAGTAGTTCTCAGCAGTTTCCTTCATCTTGCCCAAGACCATAGCAGAGATTTCTTCAGGGTTGAACATCTTCTCCTCACCCTTGACCTCTACGGAAATCATGGGTTTGTCGTTCTTGTTAACGATCTTGTAAGGCAACAACTTCTTGTCCTTCTGAACGGTCTTGTCGTTGAAGCGACGGCCAATGAGCCTCTTAACATCGAACACGGTGTTGTGAGGGTTCACGGCGGCCTCGTTCTTGGCAGCCTCGCCCACAAAGCGATCGTCCTCAGTGAAGGAGACGTAGGAAGGAGTGATACGGTTACCCTGGTCGTTGGGAATGATCTCGACACGGCCGTTCTTGTAGACTCCCACACACGAGTAAGTAGTACCCAGATCTATACCGACCACGGGGCCATCGATATTTTCACTACTGTCCTTGGCCCCGAGGACAGAAGTTGCCACTAAGGCAAGCGTAGGTAAAAGGAATTTCATCGATACAATCGACTAAACAGTGTACGATTTAATCATAGCTAGTGCAGTCGGGCCAGCTTCGACAGGTGCGCGCGCCCTGCTGATCGATACAGACTCCACGAGCCTCCATGCTGTGTCTGTTCATGTTGCAACGGATCCGGGGAAAACGCTGTTGGAGCGCACGCAAATTAGTTTCAAACGGTGACTGTGTCTACTGCCCGATTTTGGAGCCGTCCAACGCCATTGACTGGAACGGAAAGTCGGGCGAGGCGTGGGTTCGCAGGTTCGGAACTTTTGCGGCGGCACGCTGTAACCTGCTTACTCAGTTAACGTTCCGTAGCCCTCTTCTTGCGCAATTAGGAGACTACTAGAGGGCCCTGGTTATTGGAGGCCAGCCTTTGCGACTCCGTTCCTCACGAAATAAAGCTCTCGTGGCTCTCCCTTCAGCGTTCTTCTTCCCACCTACCGGGCTCGCGTTGGTCAGTGCTATAGTGATAGTCCTCCTCGGAGAAGTTGGCCATTTCAGTTGTTTCATATAGTGTGTCTTGAGACACCCACAGCTGCCACCTGGTTTCACGATAAAGAGATCATGGCGTCCTCGGGTAAGCTTCCCGCTGCGCCACGAAATTGCGGTTTTACTGGTGGCTTCTCAGAGGACCGTATAATGATGTACTACATCAATTTGATTGCCGAGTCAGAAAGGCGGGAGAAGGAGCAACAGCAGCAGCAGCAGGAACGCTCCAAAGACGGTCGTGGGGTGGACAGGCCTCCTCAGGACCGTCGGAGGGCTCACACTGACGAAGCTTCTGCGATTCATGAAAGGTAGGTGGTATGGCCTTGAGCCGCCCTTCCACTGTCAAGGGTAATCTTGTAGGGCATCTGGTCCGCGGAAGAGCCGGAATGACCATGGCAAGAAGGAGAAGCTGAGAAAACGAGCATCGTCGCCAACGGCCGTTAAGTCCAAAAAAGCTAAGCGGAAACGACCTCGGCAGCCCGAGGCGTCTCCGGCTCCTTCAAGTTCGTCCGGAATCAATGGCGGCGCCGACCTCGTTGATGACGAAGAGCTCCTCATAGAGAGAAGGTAGTCTTTTGTGATTTGTTGGATATCTTAGGTCGAAGCGAGTTCCCGTCAGGTCAACTCGGAATAAATTCGCTATCGATGATTCCCCTAGCTTAGAGGAAGAGCTCCACCCAAAGATCGTCACTATATCCTCTGGCAAGCTCCGTGACGACCGTCGGCCATCGTAGTACGGGTTATGTGCTCCTAGCGTCCCAGCAGCATAAGACCGAGCTCCTGTTGATTCTTGTTTGTCAGGAGTCGAGCGAAGCAACGGAAGTCGAAGTCCAATGCAAGTCGCAGGCGTGTACGAAAGGTAGTGTATCCCAGGGCTTCAATGCTCGGCTGTATGTTCTCGATTTTGCAGCCCCCCGCTGATAGCAGCACAGACGGCGACCCTGGTGAGCGGAAGCGTCGACGGCTTCGAGTTCCATCTGCCTCTAGTACTGATGCTGAGGACGACGAGGGCGGCCACGTGAGCGGTGGAAGGAGGCGCAAATCGGTAGAGTGGCTGGGACCCCTAGGTGGGCCGAGGAACGAGCTCGCCTTTTTCATTCCAGGCGGATGACAGTCTGGACGGCGTTCTGCCGGACTGGGCTCTCGAAGGAGCAGTTCGTCGAAGCTCGCGGATACGGGAAGCCCGAGAAGGCTCTGTAGTATCTGACAAGAGTGCTGGCGACGAGGGTTCAGCGCGGCGGAAGCGTGGGAGGCCTAGGAAGAGCAGCAGCGCAGAGGCATTGAAGACGCCGTCGAGGAAGACCCCTGCAGCTCAGAGGAGTGCGGCTCGCGGTAGTAGCAGGTCGACGAGTGCCTCCAAAAAGAGTACTGAAAGGCGGCGGGTTTCCCAAGTTGATCGTCGAAGCAGTTGGTCTCCGAAGACCGGTAGTCTCGAAATTAAAGTTAGTACGGTCGCCCCGTTGAACAGCGACATAGGCTTTTTGCGTATGGAGATGTGCCCCAAGGCAGGGTGGTCCCGATCGGGCATTTGGCGACGGAGCATCGGCCTCGAGAGAGTTCCGCGATTCCCGCCACTACCGTTAGAGGCTCACAGTAGAGACAGCTTCATTTGACCTCACCATTCTTCTTTTCCGTCTTGCCTTTTAGAATGCCCATTGTGAAGTAGTAGGCTGTCGTTCTGTAGATCTTCTTCTTCTTTACTGCGGTTGTTGTCTAGTACCCGGTACATTGGTAATGATGCATTCTGGTACTATACGCCATTAACGTTTTGTATAGTTATCACCATTTTCCGGCCCTTGGACTATTATGTATCATAATCTCCTGCGAGTATTATCACCATAATCATTATTGCAGTCCAAGTTTGGGTGTTGTAGCGTTCTAGTGCGAGGGGCTTCGACGTGGCTGTGCCTCAGTCATGGACTTACATGGATGACCAACGGGTTGAAAGAGGTGGTTGAGCTGGGCTCGAGCTCAGAAGAGAGCGACTGCTCGATAGAGAAGCTTCCTCCGCGAAAGCGGTCTAGGAAGGCGGAACCCCCTAGGCCGCGGGAGGGAAGGGTTTTGAATCTCCCAGGGGACACCCCGCTGGATCGATGGCCGTTGGATGATGAGGGCTCGTGGTTGACGTACTTGCCTAGCTTCGTGGAAGATCCTGCTGAAGCATTGGGAGAGTTGATGAGAGAAGTCCCTTGGGGTCAGGGCACGGTTAAGATATTCGGAAAGGAGCACCTTGAACGGAGATTGACTGCATTCTATGCTGATGATGGGAAACAATACAGGTAGTAGTTGTCATGGCGAGACATCCGTCGAATGAGGATGTACTCAGGTACTCGGGCGGGCCGTTGAGAGTGCCTTCGCCGTGGACGAGGGGTCCGATGGTCATAGCGAAATTGAAGAAGGCTGTGAGCAAGGAATGTGATGAACAGTTCAACTGCTGCGTCCTCAACTACTATCGAGACGGATCGGATAATATTGGGATGCACTCCGATGATGAGAAGGTCCTCGGTAAAAAACCGTCGATTGCCTGCATCTCCCTGGGAGCGGAGCGAGACTTCTTCTTAGACGCCAAGAAGGATAAAAGGAAAGTAGTATTTCGAGTACGGCGGCGGCGGTGTAGCCGGAGATGAGGGAACTCGATGTAGGTTCATATAGTGCCGCGCAGTGGGTCATTGTTGGTGATGGGAGGAAGTACGCAGAGGCTGTGGAAGCATGGCCTGCCGTCTCGAAAGAGGGAACACCGTCCAAGAATCAGTCTAACGTTTCGCTACGCCCTCCGGGGAGCCAATTAGTGCGTCCGAAGAACATTGATCACCTTGGTTTCAAGCTTTTAAGAATTGAGTTTCTCTTCAGTACTCACCTCACACACAGTCTCGGAGACTGAGTCTCCGAATGTGAAAGAACTGTAGCCATCTCGTGAGAGACCCGCTCGCCGAGCACCGCGGGGACGCGCCCTTCACGCCGGAGACGAGAGTTTCTCCCGTCTCCTCGCCGGATTTCCATCCGTCTCGGTCCATCTGAGTCGTAGTACTCTCGCTGCAGTCGTGCTGCTTCCATGGCTTCGATCGCCAGAGCTCTCACCTCGGCACTTGTTTTGCTCTGGCGGGTGGAGGCTGCAGAGGTCACCGCTCCCATCGAGGGAGGGGCTGTAGCGATGGAATTTGATAAGCAGGAGCAGCGGCTGATAGTAGACACCGGCAGTCAGGCCCTCTTCGTGGTGTACAAGGAGTGGTATGAGAAGGCCTACGCCGGTCGCAGCTGTACGACGCTGAGCTCAGGATGCTATACATGTCCGGATGGTTGTGATCCCTACCGCTCCTCGCGGAAATTCTTCGTCGAATTTGGCGACGACACTCATGTTACTTTTGTGATGCATGAGGGTTCAATCACCATCGGCGGTCGAGTGATTCACAGTGCCACCTTCGGGCTAATTATCGGCTTCAATTCGCCATCGTCCGAAGAAGAGCCCCACGGTCTCCTCGGTCTAGCGCAGCCTCAGCCGGGCGGCCCCTCGCCCTTCCTCAAGCAGCTCTACGCAGCCGGGGTTATCCAAGAGCGAAGGTTCAGTGTGTGCACTCCTGAGCAGAGCACACACCTAGATGGGACGCTGACTCTAGGTGGAAGGGGCGATTGTGCAGTCTTCGCGATGAGACACATGGAGCTGGTACAGTCGAGAGCCTCGCAAACGTCGTCTCTGCTGCAGCTGAGGCTCTCTAGCGTGAGCGTAGCCACTGGAGGGACCATGTTCATCGCGTTAAACAACAAGCTGGCCGTACTCGATACGGGTGATGCTCTTATTCGACTACCCACCCAACTTTACGAAAAAGTCACTTCGATGCTGGACAGATCGGGAGTTGAACACGAGGGCAACAAGTGGCTGATCAGGAATACTGAGATGGAGCGTATGCCGATACTTCAACTCAACTTGGGCGACTTCTCTCACGGAGCGTGCCTGGTGCTGCGCCCTGCCTACTACACCGAAGAGTACTCGGACACGTTGCGCATACTCGCGATAGAGCCGACCGAGTCTAAGACTGTGCATCTCGGCATGCCCTTCTTTCGGGCCTACTACACGCATTTCGACTTAGAGAACTCGACCCTCGAGGTTGCTCAGTACTATCACCGATGGGCGGTTCCCCACGGAGGTTGCTCTAAGAGATCCGGAGGGGATCTTTGGAGAGAGCTGAGTTCATCATTGCTACCATAGCCATGAATTTATTTATCCAATGCTGGTGTATTTGACTCATAGCGAATCACTCGAGTTAGTAGTAGTTCACGCGAGTACTTACGATCCGATGGGGTTCTCTCTACTGAGAAGTCAGCATGAGGGCCCTCAGATGTTATCGATCGGTGATGTCGACGAGCAGTGACGAAAGGTGAATGCACGAGCCACTTGAACGAGGTGTTCTGGATAGAGCATCCCTCGGGTCAGGGATGAGTGCTAGAATCCACGGTTTCAACAGATGTTGCACAGAATTTACTGTCTCGCCCCACGATTCCTCTTGTGACTGTCTCCCTCACTAGCTGAGCTTACGTATCGTCTCAAGTGTGAAGTATCGGGGTGGCCTTAGCAGAACCGAAGGAAAGGGGAAGTCGATGTAGACAAGTCTGAGTGGTTCTTGATGTCACAGTAGTTCTGGAAGGCCTCAATCCCAAATACTTGGAACTCGAAGTCGAAGGTGTAGTAGTTGAAAGGTCGGGTTGCAGAGATCAAATGCCACGTAGGAGGAGTCCACAGTGGCAGCAAATGAGTAAACTCGTACTAGAGTCTCTCTCAAATCACTCGCCAACCGTGAGAGTCTCCCGCAAATCTCAGCTTAGGGCCCCTCCAAAAAATGAGGCCGGTTGTGACGGTGTGAAGTGTGGTATCGGCCGGAATCGGGACAGCACTGCACAATGGTGCACGATTGTGTAGTGCAGGACGGGTGCTTCAAGCTAAGCTTCGCTAGATCGATTTCGTAGCCATTACTCCGTGCAGACTCGGTTGTCTGACGTGGTTCGTCGACGTATCGTATAGCTGGTGACTCGTGTCACCTTGGGTATTATCTATACGTTTGGTTGCTTCTGAGTTGCAGTACATCTTTGGGTCGGGTTCACTACGCGAGTACTCCTGACATTTTGGTAGCAGCTCCTTGTTCGAAGTACTGCGACTTTGGTATCGACGTTAACTCCAACGATTATGTCCTCTATCTTACAAGATTCTACGACTGGTGTGGACGGTGAAGAGTCCGACTTCCTATCGCCTACTTCTCGAGATGGTAACGCTGACAACGGCACGACCACCGCTACTATGTTGCGAGAGCCCCGTGTCAACATGGCGGACGGTGACAACGACAACCAACAGGCCGGAGCCGTTAGTGTGCAACTTTCCAGCAGAATGCCCCATCCCTTCGATGGTACTACCGACTTTCGGTCATGGCTTCGTCGTTATGAGGCAGCAGCCGATGCGGCTCAGTGGTCGGAGCGTTCGCGAGCATCTCGTCTTGGTATGTATCTGGAAGAAGACTTCTTTGACTCATGGGAAGAATTGGCAAGTAAGACGAACTGGAAGGACGACAAGGTATTAATGCTGAGTCTCTTTGCTAAGCGCTCGCCGGATGAAGCGCTTCGGGCTTTCAATTCTCTGGTGTGGGACGGTCATCAGCGCTTCGTGGTCTTTGCGGCTCGTCTTGGTCGGTATCTGAAGGAGTATAATCGGTCTCTTCCACAAGGCCAACGTATGTCTGCGGAGTCTATGGGTCGGCAGATTTTCGACCGGTGTGTTGCGGTTGCTCCTGAAGGTGCCCAGCAAGAGCTCCGCAAGCAGCAAGACCATTCTATTCGTGCTATCTGCTCCATCGTCGATGACTACAGCCCGGGTACCGCTACTAAGGACGGTCGTATGATATCAAGGCCTCCAGTCACGGCAGAATCCCAGCCCCTCGCGGCTGAGATTAGCAAGGCTCTTCAATCTGTGTTGGCTCCTATGATGGAAAACTTGGCCGGTATTACTCAAAGGCTGGATTCCCAACAAAGATTTGGCAAGGGTAATGGTGGCAAGGGCCGTGGTCGCGGGGGTTGTGGTAATTGTGGCGGCGCTCACTCTGCGTTGGCTTGCCCTAATAAGGCGTTTGACTCTGGTTGTTTTAAGTGTGGTCAGACCGGTCATCTCGCTCGTAATTGTCCGTCCCGTTCTAAGCCGCCTAGTCCGGGAAACTAGTTGAGCGATCACCTCTTCGCGAGCCTCCGGTCGGCTCGGTGATCGCTGGGAGGCCGGAAGCTATTAATTTGGGTCTGACGTCTGCCTCTACTTATATTGACTTATTTGGTCGGCATAGCCCGCAGGTTTGGGTGATGGTGTCTTCGCCTCTTTCGGTGGATCGGTCGGCGCTTCTATGTGGCGTTATTGATACTGGTAGTGACTTGTCTCTGATACCGCAGCAAGCGCTCTCCCCGTCCATGCTGTCTTTGGTAAGGCCGTGTCCTCTGAATTTTATCAGGACGGCTAATGGTGGTACTTGTAAGATATTGGGTGTACTGGACTTGGACGTCTGTTTTTATGTTTTACCTCCCGGCCGGGAACCGTCTTCCCGGTCCGGCCCGACTAAGGATGAGGTAGTTCCGGGGCCGGTTTTCCCCGTATGTATGATAGTTATCGACTCCCTTAGTGTAGATATGTTATTAGGCATGGACTTTCTGCGTCATTTTGGAATGGGTTTGATGGCTGGTATGGATGCTGTGCGTTTATCGGTTCCCCAAGAATTTAGGAAGCGTATGTCTGAGCCTAATATTCTTGATTGGTTGGTTAACTCTGCTGATCCCGTGGTTATGACTCCTTCGATTTTTGTTGGTGAAGGCCCAGAAGATGTTGGTTCCTTACGGCCGGAGTACGGTTCCGTGTTGGATGTGGTAGCCCCGGCGAACGCCGCTACCCCTTCTATAAGCCCCTCGTCGGAGCCTGGTCGTCACCACCGTCGTCATCGTCGCCGTCGCCGTCGTCGTCGCCGTCGGCGTGAGGTTAATCGTCATCGGTCGGGTCCAAGTCGGTCCTCTTCGGAGTCCAGTGGTCCGTCTTCGTCGTCTGCTGCATCAGTTATTGATTCTGGTCGTTATCGGTTGCCTTCACTCCAAGTCCCGGTACCCAAGATGGTTTCGAAGGAGGTTCAAGTTGAAGACCGGTGGTGTGAGGCAGCGGCCGGAGGACCTGTGACTCCCGTTATTAAGGATGCGACTGGTGATCTCGGCGATGATGCTAAATCGGTGACTTCAGCGGCTTCTCGGAAGGAAAGGTCGGATCGAGCTCTACAACAAATTCGGTCGGAGCATGTTCCCGAGTATGCTAAGGTTCTTCGTGCTTCTATGGTGGTCCCGCCTATAACTGGTCCGACTCTGTTAAGCTCTATTATTCCCGATAAGGGTCTCTCTCCTCCGGAAGAGTGGCCTGGTGAAGGTGTTGATGTAGACGAGCTGGACGGTGATGACCTGGCTGCTGCTTTGGAGTTTGCTGTTCCGGACTTCCAGACGGATGGGGTGGAGCTACCGCAGTTCCCCGACGACGCCAAGTATGGTCGGTATAAGGCCCTGTGTTTGGAGTTTTCGGACCTCTTCTCTAAGCGGCCGGGTAGGTGCGACCACATGCAGCACGAGATCCACTTGAAGAAGGAGAAGCCTATTGCCGAGAAGGTTCGACGAGTCCCTCATAAGTGGCGTAGCGATGTGGAAGAGATGGTCTCCGAGATGCTGGCCGCGGATGTGATTGAGCTCTCGTCGTCCTCCTACCGCTTCCCTTGTGTCTATGTCCCTAAAAAGGACGGCCGAGTAAGGATGTGTATCGACTACCGCGAGCTTAATAAGGTTGTTGACTTGGACGCCTATCCGGTTCCTAGGCCGGACGATGTTCAAGAGCATCTTAAGGGGGCCAAGGTTTTCTCTACCTTGGACCTTAGGTCGGGTTATTGGCAGATGTTGTTGAGGCCGGAAGACCGGGAGAAGACTGCCTTCTGCCCGGGTCCGGGCTTTCCCTTGTATCAGTGGAAGCGTGTAGCCTTCGGTCTGTCGAACGCCCCTGCCTCCTTCCAGCGGTTGATGCACTTTGAGCTCGGCGACTTACCTTTCGTCCGGATCTACTTAGACGATGTCTTGGTCTTCAGTCCAGACGAGGAGACCCATTTGGAGCACTTGCGGATTATCTTCGAGCGGTTAAGGTCGGCTAACTTGACTCTGGCGCCTGACAAGTGTGACTTTGGTCAACCTGAGGTGGAGTATTTGGGTCATGTCTTTGACGAGGTCGGTATGAAGCCCGCTCGGAGTAAGGTTAGTGCTATAACGACGTGGCCGGTTCCTGAGACGACTATGGAACTCCGTTCTTTCTTGGGTCTGGCTGGTTATTATCGCAAGTTTATCGACAACTACTCAGCTCGAGAACGCCCCCTTCGTGAGTTGTTGGCGGCTTGTAAGGCTCTGGACGGTAAAGATGATGTAGGCCGAGTACAAGAGTTATGGTCGGATGATCACGAGGCCACCTTCGTGGACTTGAAGATGGCTTTGGCAAGGCTCCCTTACTTGATGTACCCTGACTTTGGCCGGCAGTTCCAGATCTTCACGGATGCTAGTGATTACGCGGTTGGTGGGGTTCTCGAACAAGATGGCCGTCCGTTGGGCTACTTTAGCCGGTCCCTTACAGGGGCACAGTTGAACTGGCCCACGTATGAGAAGGAGGCGTATGCTCTGCTGAAGACGTTGGACTTCTTTCACCACTTCATCATCGGTTACCCCTTGGAGGTGGTTATGGTCACGGACCATAGGCCCCTCACGTGGTTACGTAAGGCTACTAGCCCGAAGGTGACGAGGTGGCTACTGGCCTTGCAGGCTTATCGGTTTACGGTCCGCTATCGAGAAGGAACTAAGCACGTTAATGCTGATGCTCTCTCTCGGATTAGGCCGGTTACTCTCAAGAAGGAAGGTGTTCCTGATGTTGAGATGCTGTCCGCGGAGCAACTTGGCTGCGGGACAGAGCAAGATCGGCTCGTTGAGCCTCGTCGACTCTCGGCTACGCTCGAGGGCGGCGAGTTAGGTGGGTCGGTACGGCTGACTTCGCCCATCGTGTGCATTCTCTCGGTGGCGCCCCGGTGGACTAAGGAGGAACTTCGTAATGTTCAGCGAGCTGATCCGACTCTATCTCTGGTATTCGAGCGAAGGTTGGATCCGGCTCCTTTGGCGAGGAACGAATTGATAGGGCCGGAGCTTATGCCTTACAAGAAGATCTGGGGTCAGTTGGATGTCGTGGACGGTGTCTTAGTGCGACTGGTTCGGCCGTTGCCTGATGACAAGCCTCGCCTGGTCCCTGTGGTCCCTCAAGCGATTAGGTCGGAGGTGCTTCTTCAGTTTCATGATGACGACGGCCACTTTGGTAAGGAACGGGTTGGTCAAAAGCTCACCTCTTTGTGTTACTGGCCGGGTATGTTGACGGCGGTTGCGGACTATATCTGCGAGTGTCGCCGTTGCAAGGAGGCTAAGAAGAAGGTCGTGCCCCCTATGGACTTGGTAACTATTCCTGTAGGCCGGCCGTGGCACACGGTAGCCATCGACTTCTTGTCGTTGTCAACTCCGGTCGGCTCCTTCTCCAAGTTGTTGGTGGTTGTGGACTATTTTACTAAGTTCGCGGAGGCCTTCCCTGTGACTGATGAAACGGCAGCAAGTGCGGTAGCTTCTCTCTATGTTCTGTTCGGTCATTTTGGTCCCCCAGAGCGAGTGTTGTCGGATAATGGGCCGGCGTTTGAGTCCAAGGTCTTTGAGAAAGTTCTCACGGGCCTGGGCTGCGAGCGAGCCCACTGTACGGTATATCACCCTCAAGGCAATGGTTTAGTCGAGCGCTTTAACCAGACGGTGCTGGGAATGTTAAGGACGCACGTGGACCACTCTTATGATTGGCTGGGCAAGCTGAGGACGGTTTTGTGGTGCTACAACACTAGTGTGCATGCCAGTACGGGGCACACGCCTTACTTCCTCATGTTTGGCCGGGAGCCTAATGTTGGCTACTTTCCACCTCTGTCTGACGCCTTCAATCTGCATGATCCTATCACTTGGTCGGAAGAACAAGCTCACACTCGAGCTCGTATTCAGGATACGGTGGATCTATATGTCTCGTATGCTGGTGCTCGTCAGAAGTACTTCTATGATAAGAAGGCTAAGTCGAGGGTGTTCTTTGTGGGTCAGAAGGTGCAGCTTAAGAGGTTCCCGAGTTCTCGTGGTCGGCGTGACAAGCTCTTATCCGGTTGGGAGGACGGTTGGTTTGTCAAGCGCATTATGCCAGGACGGGTTGTGAAGGCTGTGGAAGTGATGCACGAAGACACTGGTCATACTAAGGTTATCTCTGTCGACTTGCTTCATATTGACCCCTTGCAACCGCCACATCCTCCTCCTCATATGGGTATTGTACGACATCCTCCACCTCCGCTAGAAGACCCGCACTTGTCCGACTTCCCCTTGCTGTATGAGGGTCCGGTGAACGACGATGTGGTGCCGGGTGACAACATCGACGTCCCGCCAGTTCCTGACGAGGCCGGTAACGCCGAGGTCCAACAACAAGATGGTCACGAGGAAGTTCCAGCTCAAGCTCAAGGCTTAGTGGAGTATGATGTGTGGGAGTTACTTCCCCCTGAAGACCGTGATGTTGTTGAGGATCCGGTTGTTCCGAATCCTGAGGGTGAGCAGAGAGATGAGGATGTTGAGCCCGAAGACGTCGAGCCCTTAGTTCGTCGGCCGGAAGTGGTTGATGATGTACCAGTTGAGAATGTGCCTATCTTGCCTTTGAACGACGTGCCTGCTCCACCTTTGAATGACGCCCCTGTTCTGCCTGGTTCCCCTGTGACTCCTGCGTCCGCAGATGACGGCATGGTTAGAGGTTTGGTTAGTCCCCGAGCTGAGACTCCGGTTGATGATCCCGAATCTCCCCCAGATCTGTTGACGCCGATGGTTTCTTCTCCTGAACGTTCCCCTGGTTTCGGTTCTGCGAGGGAGGAGTCTTCTCCTCCTCAGAGCTCTGTTCGGTCGGAGGAGTCGCGTGCTGACGGTGTACAAGATGTTGTTGATCAAGTTGACGACGCCCCCTTGGTTGATGCCGGTAATCAACAAGAAGAGGCCGGAGGCATCCGTAGAGATGATGCTTCGGTCGGTTGGCGGTCCACTCGAGTCCGACGTCCACCTCCCGCTCCTTTCGACCCAAGTCAGTACGTCCCTCTAGCTTCTCGTCGTCATGACGAGAACGGAAGGACTAATTAGAGAGCACCAAACGATGGTGAGTAAGTTCCCCAAGGTAAGGGGCGATTACGACTCGTCGGGGCGAGCGATGGTTCCCACGACCGTTTCTGCGCTGTGCGTTTCTGTTCCTGATCAAAACGGATAACGCTCTGTTAACGTAATTATTGTATTCGTAATTTAGGACCGGAGGGGCGGCCAGCCCTGTGGTTGAGGCTCGTTTTGCGATTTGTTCGGTTTGCTTGAGTGAGATTACGCGCGTTCCACTCGTTGCCGTTAGTTGCTTTCCTCCCCTCGGCTGCGCCTTCCCCTCTAGGTCGGATGTGTTTTATAATGTTTCTGATGATAGCTGTTCCACTCAAGAAGCGACTGCAACTGCGCTGCCTGTTCCCGCTTCTGCTAAAGCCGTTACCCTCATGTCCGCTTGAAGACTTTGGATGGTCAGAAGTCCTGATAGTTGGCACCAGCGATCCTCGCCCCATCAGTCGGTTAGCCCGAGCGAAGATGGTATCTACGTTGACCTATCGGCGACCGTTCGTTCAAGACCTTTTCTGCTGAGAATTTTCTTCGAACGCTTGTCGTGGTGACGGACGGGCGACTACGAGAGAAGAAGACGAAGAAGCCTGCTTTGTGGGACGTGGTGCGAGGTGGCAGTAATTGAGTGGACGGGTTGATAATTCGAGGCCGGTTGTGGTAGATCGATCCTCATTGAGGATTCCTCAACCAGGCCGGTTTGTGGAGTCGAGAGATTGTTGAAGTAGATTTATTTGATATCGTAATTGTAATCGTATGAGCCCATTGTTTGTTGGTTTTTGCTTGGCCGGGCCCCGTTCGTCCTTAGGCCGGTTCCGTAGCCCCGCTTCCGTCCTGCGAGGGAGGTATGTGACGGTGTGAAGTGTGGTATCGGCCGGAATCGGGACAGCACTGCACAATGGTGCACGATTGTGTAGTGCAGGACGGGTGCTTCAAGCTAAGCTTCGCTAGATCGATTTCGTAGCCATTACTCCGTGCAGACTCGGTTGTCTGACGTGGTTCGTCGACGTATCGTATAGCTGGTGACTCGTGTCGCCTTGGGTATTATCTATACGTTTGGTTGCTTCTGAGTTGCAGTACATCTTTTGGGTCGGGTTCACTACGCGAGTAATCCTGACTTGAAAAATCAAAATGACGGCCATTATTAGAGAATCACTTTCCTATTCTTCCCACTCACTATGTGGGCCGCGACTTTCTACCTCATCATGCTCGTCAGCGTTAACACTATAAGTCTCATAGTGTAAGGCAGTTAGGGGACTTCAGGGCAGTGGACTTCCTGGAAGAAATTGCAACACATGGGACCCCCATGATGGGGGTATAGGGCTTTCCCTTCTGCAATGCAGAAATGAGGGACCTCTGCAGTGCAGATTCTGCGACCTTTGGATTGACTCTTCGAGGAATATTTGTCCTTAGCTCGGGCTCGCCATAGCCGACGGCCACGTCTACATTTATAATGTCGATGACACCGGAAGTTCTCCCCGTTGCTCGATCGAAATTGAATCTCATTTACCGGTAGGATCGACTGCCTTATCCTCACTAATTTGATCGTTCCCTTTGAATTAGGTCTCAGCAATTAAATAATTTAATTTAAATTGATAAGACCTCTGGGTGAGACTCTCACCGTGAGAGTGAAGCGTATGTTGTTACGTCGGTCGGGCTGACTGGCACGGTAAAAATCGCTCAGATGGGCAGCGGAAAAACTGTTATGGTAAGTCATGCAATGTGCCCTCCGTACTTGGCTCTAGCTCGTCATTAGATGACCTTTTACAGTAAAAGTTTTACTCCCTCTACATCGAATCGCGCCAATTGACTCTGATCCTCGTCATTCTCAAAATTTCTGCTTTGGTAGAGTGCTGACGCCCACACCGATCACATCACGGCCATTGCGGTTAATCGTGATTCCACAGTATCCGGGACGACTAGTTTGGTCCGATCTGTCAACCAATGCTAGTATACTATCATCCACCGAGGTCATTCATATCTCGGGTTACGTCGTCACCGTGACTTGACGTTCGAGAAGGCCCCAAAGCATTGGTATCAACAGTATCATACTGTCAGTATGCGACCAAGGCAAAAGCCTCCCGCCGGGAGTCTCCCGGCATAGTCTCCGACGGCAGCAGCATTTAGTAGGAGAGTCCTAGTAGGGCCCTGCTTAGCAGGGCCTGCTACTAATCACTGAACGCAGCAATTATCAAGCTACAGCTACTACGATAACTACCGTATAGTGTGATACTTATGCGTTTCCTTTCATCACACAGATTCGTGTTCTGTTACGATTTTCAAATGAACCCTTTGGAAGGACCGTTTTCTTCTAGGGTTTGCACCAGCGTCATGCAGTATGACGTGCCCCAGACCAGTGCTACTGAGTTGGGGGAGGGAGGCCGGGTATCAGTCGCCGTGGGTGTGATGAGGTCTCCGACTTGTCCTATGTGAACGCGAGCGTGTGTCTACAGTATTGGTTGATTTTGCATGCCTTTCCCTATGGCGGAAAGTCGAGACTATGCATTCGAGGTGAGGCTGTTCAGCGGGATGTTTGAATGCGGAGTGTCGCGCTCACTAGTCTCGTCACACGACGCACAGTATACCTTATCGTTCATTTTCGATTCATTGACAAACTCGAGGGTGTACTGATCACCTGTTAGATTCCACACTCGGCCGTTCCCGGCGTCAGCGGTTCTGTGTATCGGCATCCGGGATACAAGAATCGATTGCAAAGGTTCATTGACGATGATTCGTCCATTGTGACTAGCTTCGATGTCTTCAAGAGGGTGAGTGGGGGCGCACCTATTCACGGATCCCTCTATCATCTCTGGTTTCCGTTGTCTTTGTCCAGACTGTAGAGAAGTACCCCGATCGTCCTTGCCACGGCACTCGCCCTATACTGGATGATGGTTCGGTGGGCCCATTCGAATGGCAGACTTATAAAGAGGTTTATGAGAGAATAATCAACTTCGGTAGAGGGCTGGAAGAACTCAATCTACTATCCAAATCCGAGGATGGTTCGATGAGGCTAATCGGTATCTACATGAAGAACAGATCTGAGTGGGTTATCGCTGAGCAAGGAGCATTCACTAGGAGAACTACAACAGTCCCCCTCTATGATACCCTCGGGGAGGATACCGTCCACTACATACTCAACCAGACAGAACTGTCAACAGTCGTCTGCTCCGCGCTACAGGTCCCGAACCTTGTCAAAGTCAAAGGAAGGTGTCGCAGCCTGCGCACCATAATATGTGTTGACCATCTGGAGAAGAAGGCGATTGGTGCTTGTCTTGCCGTCGATGTGAAACTCCTCAGCATGGACGAGGTCGAACGCCTGGGCGCAGACTTGTCGTACTCACCTCTCGTCGGTGCTGCTACTGACATCGCGACATTCTGTTATACAAGCGGTACAACAGGCGAGCCGAAGGGGGCACTTCTAAGCCAGGGAAGTGTTATTGCCGATGCAGCTGCCTTCGTTGAGTGTTTCACTTCCCCCTATCCCCTCTCTGATTTACGGAAGGGCCACCACTACTACCTCAACTATCTGCCCCTCCCTCACGTCTTTGGACGAGTGGTCGAAGTTGCGTTGTACTACCTTGGCGTAGCAGTGGGCTTCTACCAAGGCGACCCTCTGAAGTTGATGGACGACATTGCAGCACTCCGGCCCACAGTGTTCGTCTCGGTACCTCGCCTCCTGAACCGACTCTATGAGAGAGTCATCACCACAAATGCCTCAGCTGGGTTTGACAAAGCTGTTCAGGCGAAGTTGAACTTGCTCAAATGTGGCACATTGAAGCACTCTCAATATGACCGCGGAGTGTTCGATAAGATTAAGGAGAGGCTAGGGCTCGATAGAGTTCAACTCGTCTTCACGGGCAGTGCTCCCATTGCCACACACGTATTGGATTTCCTGAGACTCTTCTTTGCTCGCCCTGTCCTGGAAGGGTATGGCTCTACCGAGTCGGGGCTAGCCTCTTATACCCACCCTAGCGATTTCGCGTCCGGCCACGTGGGGTATCCGGCGAGCTGCATGGAAATCAAACTAGCCGATGTACCCGAGATGGGATATCTCTCCACGGACACGGAACATGGTGAGTTGACTGCCTCACTGGGCCACGCCGTTGGTCATGGTTCATGAGCGAAGACGCTCCCTCGCAGGCTCGGGAGTATCCAAGCTAGAGTGTCGTGGTCGCGGCGAAATACTCCTTCGCGGACCATCCATCTTCTCCGGGTAGGTAACCAATTGACTGGGAGGGATGAAGGGCATCTGCAACAGAACTACATCAGGTACTACAAGATGCCTGAGAAGACCAAGGAGACGATCGACTCTGATGGTTGGGTCCACAGTGGGGATATCGGCCTTTGGCTGAAGACGGGACAACTGAAGATCATCGACAGGAAGAAAAGTATCTTCAAGCTCAGCAATGGAGGTGAGTGTTTTCTCATTTGCCTTTCTCGTGCGGTTGTAGGAACGCACAAATCGATCGCTGTTGTTACATGCTTGTCTAGCGGTTGATGCTATGCGAGTTGCAACACCGCTCTTCCCTTTCAGAATACGTTGCTCCTGAGAGGATCGAGAACGTGCTCATACAGTCGCCATACGTTGCACAAGCCTTTGTCTACGGCAACTCGCTGAGGTCTTCTTTAGTGGCAATCATAGTCCCCGACTTTGAAAACTTGTCGAATGAACTGCGCAATCGAAATGATCTCAAGTAAGCCTAAATACGGTTCCCTGATGTTTTCGCCCAGCCCGCTAGATCTAATTGGTTTACGAGTTCGGGAATCTTCCTCGGTCCCCGATTTGCACCGAGACCATCGACTGTTCAGCTGCTGTGTATTTTCAGGTCCCCTGAGGATATTTGTCGGAGCAAATATATGAATTCTCTGATATTGAGAACCCTACGTGAAGTCTCAGAGAAGTCCGGTCTTAGAAAGTTCGAATGGGTGCGTTCCGGTCTGCAGTAGTCAACTACCCACCGGCAGGCCTGACTCAGGTGAAGGCGATTCACTTGTCTCCTGTGATGTTCTCTGTCGATAACGACATACTCACGCCGTCATTCAAACTGAAGCGTAACGTCGCCGTGAAGGTGTTCCAGAAGGAAGTCGACGCCTTGTATGAACAAATCGGGGAAACTGTAGGCCCGCATTCACCTCTCGCACTGCCACCCTTGTTCTGCCTTTCAGATTTTGGATGAACCCAGGTCTAAGATGTGACGGTGTTTACCCATTCGCATGCTGGTACACACGAGATGGCGACTTAGCGTTTTTCGACTATTTGATAGGCATTCAGTCTTGCTGACTTTATGATCCCTTGCGGAAGATTATCGATCACCAACAGTTGTCGTTCTTGGCAGTAGATTGGCTACTTCGATTTATGACTCCCACATGAGTCTTGACTTAGTGATCGATACACTTCGTGTGTCGAGGGAATATCCGAGCCAGCCGCATGAGTGCGTACGAGACAGTGTATGCCACTGAGGTGTTCATCGCAAGGGGTCTGGGTCAGGCCGCCTGACACCAACCCCTTGGGACCCCCGGACTCAGGCACTCAGGTGCCGGGTGCCCTGTAGATGTTTTCGATGTCCCGGAAGAAAGGCTGGGATTTGTCGAAGCTTCGCTCCGATTCCAGTGTGGTAAACACACGTGGATGGGAGGAGTACAGAGCTCTGTAGTACAGAGCTCTGCAGACGCTTCTGTTCGACACTGTCGAATCGGCAGTGGTTGCTCTAGCAACGGCCTTCCACCGCCATCCGAACGCACGGCAGCTTGGCGACAGCGCACAATAGTTATGTGCGGCGGCGCCGAGTGCGCGCATAGTGGCCAGTGCTACTGCACACCATGAGTCCCATGCCCGCTTTCTACACCCCATCGTAATCACCAACGGGATACCATCAAATGATTCGATCTCGTCTTGACTGATCATGGAGTAGTACCGCAATCGAAGTGCGAGGGTCATTAGCTGGGCATGCTACTTGCATAGCCTTGTGAAGACCTAGGGCCACGCGTGTCGGCGGAGCGATCGTCGGCATTTCTCCTCTATTACGGTGGCTGTCACCAGGTGGTACTCCAGCGGAGGCGCCCATCCTAGAAATGATCGCACTGGAGATCGCCGCACTTGTTGTTCTTGTTGACGGGGTACCTTGCTGCCCACTCTGGTCACGTCACGAGATCTCCTTGCTCTGCACGCAGACACACGACGCGCCCAGGCACGAGGCGAAACAGCTGTCTCCCTTTTCGGCGCTAGCTCGTCCTCATGAAGGAGCATTCTTAGGCTCTGCCGTCGTGAAGGACGACGTCACATGCTTCCTCAGCGGTGGGCCGTCGTAAGCGACCTATGGCGAAGTCGGCTAATCCTAGCAGTACCTCACCAGGCCCACCCTTTACTATCTCAGAACGGCGCGCAGTTTCCCCATCACTGCGAGCATGAGAGCTCGGAGCCGATGATGGATTTTGCAGCACTTACACGCGATTGAATAACATTTTGCACCACACCCTTCCCTTCAATTTTCAACTAGCGTGCGATGACGGTTGCGAGTAGCTTCCGTGCTCAGTTTTTGATCCCGTCTGCAAATCTCGCATGGGAAACTCCATCTCTGTGTCACCTCCGGCGCCATACACTTACGAGGTTAGTTCTCGAGCGGCCCCTTCGCTTTCCAGTTTTCTCTTCAAGCATGTGCTTTCTCTCTTCAGGTTCCCGACTCTGCTGTCCCAGGAGAATGCGGTCCAATCTACAGGAATCCGGACGCCTCCTCCGGTAACATCAGTCTCATCGACGGTGACGAGTCGTTGAACACCAGCGCCGCTGTCTTTAAAAGGGTACGTCAGTGAGCCTTGCACGGTGATATTCCGCTTTGCTATCCTTGGACTGCGCACCCGGGCTGTTTGTGTGTTGGCGATTGTTGTGGAGTTATTGCAGGGTTGCTCGTATGTCAGGCTGCTGAGAAGTACCCCGATCGTCCTTGCCACGGCACTCGCCCTATACTGGATGATGGTTCGGTGGGCCCATTTGAATGGCAGACTTATAAAGAGGTCTATGAGAGAATAATCAACTTCGGTAGAGGGCTGGAAGAACTCAATCTACTATCCAAATCCGAGGATGGTTCGATGAGGCTAATCGGTATCTACATGAAGAACAGATCTGAGTGGGTTATCGCTGAGCAAGGAGCATTCACCAGAAGAGCTACAACAGTCCCCCTCTATGATACCCTCGGGGAGGACGTCGTTGACTATATCGTGAACCAAGTGCTGCTGGAGACCGTGGTGTGTACAGCATCACAGATTCCTCGACTTATTGCGTGCAAAGCCGAATGCCCTACTCTCACTAACATCATCTGCGCCGACCCTGAGGCTTGCCCAGAAGCTGTCGCCACCGCCTGCCATGCAGCTGGGCTCAAGTTCCACCGCTTCGGTGACATCGAGAAGAAGGGCAGTGAGGCCGACATCGAGCCCCTCGTGGGAGAGCCTACTGATATCGCTACCTTCTGCTATACTAGTGGTACCACCGGTGACCCCAAGGGAGCATTGAACTCTCATGGTAACGTGGTAGCTAATATCAGCTCTATTGTGATTTTCCTTGGGACCCAGAGCCCTCTTTTTGACGTTAAGGGCTCTCAGCAGTACTACCTCAGTTACCTACCTCTGCCGCATATCATGGAGCGGTTGGTTAGTATATCTCTGGTCCATCTCGGAGTGGCTGTCGGATTCTACCAGGGCGACCCTCTCAAGATTATGGAGGATGTTGCAGCGCTCAGGCCGACCCTTTTTGTATCAGTACCAAGGTTGCTGAATCGCCTTCACGACAAAATCACCGTCGGTGCTCGTGCTGCTGGCGGCATCAAGGCCTATCTGTTCGAGCAGGCGTTGGCGTCTAAGAAAGCCAGACTACAGGAAGGCATGCTTAAGCATGCTCTTTGGGACAAGCTGGTCTTCGATAAGATCAAGGCGAGGATCGGTCTCGATAGGGTGCAGTTTGTCGCCAGTGGAAGCGCCCCTCTCGCCAACCACGTCATGGACTTCTTGAGGGTCTTTTTTGGTTGCCCTGTCACCGAAGGCTACGGTCAAACGGAGAACACATGCCTTGCTACCTACTCTCATCTTCATGACTTCACGTCGGGCCATGTCGGGCTCCCGGTTTGCTGCATGGACATCAAACTCGTTGACGTGCCAGAGCTTGGGTATTTGTCGACGGATACTCAGCATGGTAGGGCTGCCGAGGGATACTCAGGTCGGGGTTGCCATGTTCTTGCATAGGTACTGGGGAGAGTGCCATCGACTGCAAGGGGCGGGGAGAGATCTGCTTCAGAGGCCCGTCAATTTTCCAAGGGTGAGCTGCATTTGGCGAATCATCTTGGCGGCGGGGGACCGTGGGGACTCCCGTTTATGTTGGTTATGTGTTCGAGTAGATACTACAAGATGCCTGAGAGGACCAAGGAGGCGATCGACTCTGAAGGTTGGCTTCACAGTGGGGATATCGGCCTTTGGCTGAAGACGGGACAACTGAAGATCGTCGACAGAAAGAAGAGTATCTTCAAGCTCAGCCAGGGAGGTAGGCTTCGGTTCACCGGGCATCAGTGCGGTCTCCAAGCATACTCCGCTTCAGAATACGTTTCCGCCGAACGCGTGGAGAACGTCATCACCCAATCTCCCTTGATAGCCCAAGCCTTTGTTCACGGCAACAGTTTCCATTCTTGTCTCGTGGCCATAATCGTCCCTGACTTTGAGACCCTCCAGGGCCTTCCCGGCTCACAGGAAGGAGACAGGTGGGTGCCTCAACGCTCGTAAACTCGACATGTCTTCCCTCTGCAGGAGAGACCCTGCAAGCCTGTGCAAGGATGATCAAATTAAGCAGGCCATTTTTAAGAGTTTGCAAGAGCGTTCAACCGCAGAGAAACTCAGAGGTTTTGAAATGGTGAGAGATTACTTCAGGCCGCTCGTGTTACTGCTGTTATCATCCGACCTGTCGACTGCTGAACTAATAGAAGTCTTGCAGGTGAAGGCGATTCATCTCATCCCCGAACCATTCTCCGTGGAGAATGATCTCCTCACTCCTTCATTCAAGCTCAAGCGCAACGTTGCCAGTGCTAAATTTCAGAAGGAGATCGATGAACTATATATAGGGATAGGCGACAAGGTAGCCTGCACAGTCGGAGGCCGCTTGTAGCGTTATTTCGCCCTGTCAGGTTGGTGGCAAGCAAAATATCCATCAGAGCGATTAATTTCATCTCAGCACTTTTTCCATCAACTTTTTTCACTGTAGGGGAATGACAGGTCCGTCTTAGTATTGGATTGTTATTATCCGTCGGTAACAATAACGGGGATTGTGTTTTTTGAGTGAGCTAGTTGAGGTTGGCAAGAGTGACTAACGAGTTTACTAACTCAATAGAGATCAGTCGTGACACCTTATTAACACATCCGGTGAATGCATGATCACAACATGAGAATAACAACTTATAAACACTGTGAAGCTTGCTAACAAGTAGTTCTCGTATTTACATATTTACTGAGGAATGACTGCTCACTTGAGTAGTCGTTCCACTTCGCTCACCTCATCATCCGAGGGGTTCAGAGCCTCTTGGTCATTAGTCGAAGGGGAGTTACCACCACCAATCTGATACTGAGCGGATACTACGAAGTCGGCCCGATAGAGCTCACCTGAGTACGAGTGGAAGAGTGACTGAAGACGTCATCCTCAGTGATAGCGTGGATGGCGTGGTAGAATCTGCTGGCCGCCTCGGAGTGGGCGAACTTCAGCCTGTACATGATGTGGTCGGTGCTCTGAGCGCTGACAGTCTTATCATCAATCATAGTGACCGCTGTCTCTCCACGACGGAAGTGGATGGTGCCAGCACTCTCTTCTGACCGCGCATTCACACGCTTCACCGAGACTGTGTCGCCCTTAGAATAGTCAGGCTGTAGGAAGCGCCACTCGCCACCGTCAAGGTAGCCGATGGCCCCGATCTGATCATGAACCATCATCAACCTAAGATAATCCTTTGTTACTCACACGAGCCATGAGCTTCCTTATGACACGGCGTTCATCACCCCTCTTGTTGATACGGCACTGCATCTTTTGGGAAGGTAGCCTGGCTGGCCCTCCCAGAAGGGCGAGAGCCTCACCACTCTTCGCAGCCTCCAGCAGGGGCTGTTGTCCTCGGAGAAAAGTAGGAAGTGAATCGTTTCTCGCCCTCGCCGAGGACGAACTCAACCTGTCGATGCAGATGCTACCCGGAGAGCAGCTCGTCGGCTCACGTGGGGCATGCGGCTGTCGATGTGCTTTTTCCCGCGGAGGCGATTCCACGCCTTCTTTAGAGTGTTTGTGCCCTCTTTTGCCTTGATCTTCAATATACTCAAATGGCGGTTGTTCACAGTGCAAACGCCAAGAGCCTGCCATTGTGAATACACTCTGGCTAGCTCCTCTGACGAGCACAGAACTCACCTTACGCCCGGCTCCCTCGGCGACGCCCATCTAAAACAACACAGCGAACTGCTAGTGCTCTGCCCAGGGGAGCGGAGATACTCACCAGATTAGCGAAGAGGGTGATAGCGAGTAAGGCCGTTCTGCCCGATGACTTATGAGGGAGGATCATCTCAGGCGTAAAGATGTTAAGCTGGTATGATACTATGGGGTACTACTCCGATACTATCGGATTTCTTGCCTGCGTCCGGAAAAGAGATTCGTGCGTTTGTTCCTGCAATTTGAAAGCGGCACGGCGAGCGCAGTTTCGATGCCCTCTTCCTCGCTTACTATGTCAACACGACTCGGATTCAGTAGGAGACAAACATTACTGCCAAACAAAGATTACTACTTCGTACGAGAAACAGCTCCCAGCCACCAAATACACGGCCGGGGCCTTCGCGACAAGCAAGAAATGTTGAAAAGAGTACGAGTTGGTTTATGATGTCAAGAAAGGATAATACTAGACAGAAGCCGCTAGCGATGACGGTGGTGACGACGGGCATGGCAAAGCGCTCTCACAAGGAGTTCGGTCGTCTTCCGGTCATCGTTACGGCTAGTAAAATTGGTGACAAACAGCTACTGCCTTCTAGGCTCAGCACACAGACCGAGGAAGATGGTGAAGTAACAGTAGGAAGAGGAGCTCGGGGTTCAAGCGGATTCCTCGACACGGTGACCATTGGCTACCTGGAAAGACGGAGAATATCACGCAATTACGCTCATTGACAGCAAATGAAACCCACCTTGTCCCCGATGTTTTCGTAGAGCCGATCGATCTCCTCTTCAAAAGTTCTGAAGGCTACATCTCGCTTCAGCTTGAAGGAGGGGGTCAACAGACCGTTCTCGGCAGTGAAGGGAATCGACGTGAGGTGAACGGCTTTGACCTACAGTCGCTGATGGTGTAAAAAGTAGAGCGAACAGAGACAACAGCCCACCTTCTCGAAGCCTCGCAGTTTGTTTTTGTCGCTGATCTCCTGGACGCTCCTCAAGACCAGGCTGCGAACGGCGTCACTCTCACACAGAGCCTTGGAACTCCTAGAGTGATAGACAGTCACGGACGAAGAATGAGGATGATAATCATCGTACCCAATCCCGGTGGCCGTACTCGGGAAATGCTCCAGCAAGTACTCAAAGTCCGGCAATATGACAGCCACTAGACGAGACTGAAAGCTGTTACCGTATACAAAGGCTTGTGCGACCAGCGGCGACTCAGTGATGACGTTTTCGATCTTATCAGGGGCGATATACTCTGAGAACAGCAACAAGCACTGCAAGGGAATCGGTGGCTACGGGAACCTGCACTACCTCCCTGGCTGAGCTTGAAGATACTTTTCTTCCTGTCGATGATCTTCAGTTGTCCCGTCTTCAGCCACATGCCGATATCCCCACTATGGACCCAACCATCAGAGTCGATCGTCTCCCTGGTCTTCTCAGGCATCTTGTAGTACCTGATGAGCAAGACACCGTTCATGCCTTTGCTCATCGGCTGAGTGACTACCCTCTGAAGGTACAAGGGCCTCTGTAACATATCTCACCACGACCCTTACACGTTATAAAGTCACCCTTAGAACCTAATAATCAGATCTTTCTATACAGAATGAAAAGACGGCGGAAACTTACCGTGTTGAGTATCAGTAGAGAGGTACCCCATTGACGGCACATCCGCCAGTTTGACCTCGAGGCATCCGACAGGGAGACCAACATTCCCTACTGAGAAGTCGCGCACATGAGCGTAGCTCACGGCACAGGTAGCCTCGGTCTGGCCGTATCCCTCAACCACCGGGCAACCCAAGAGGGCTCTCATGAAAGTGAGCACATGAGAGGCAATAGGGGCGCTGCCTGTCACGACAAGGCGGGCACGATCGAAGCCCAGCTTCTTCTTAATATCATCGAAGACTGTATTGTCCCAATAAGCGTGGGTGAGGAAGCCATTCTGTAGCCCCTCCTTCTTAGCCTCCATTGCTCGCTCGAAAAGAGATTCCTTCACCTCTCCAGCCTTCCGAACGGCCCCAACGACACTGTCGTAAACCCTATTGAGGATGCGAGGCACACAGGCGAAAAGGGTAGGTCTCAAGGCCGCCACATCATCCATAATCTTTCTAGAGTCGCCCTGAGAGAAGCCAATGGCAGCGCCGAAGTGATACATCATAGTCTGCACCAGGCGCTCCATCACGTGAGCAAGGGGAAGGTAGCTAAGGTACGCCTCGTCCTCAGCGCCAAACTTCAACAACGGGCTCTCGGTGGTGACTAGCTTCGTGAGACCAGCCACATTCGCCAGCATACCACCCTGACTGAGCAGTGCCCCCTTGGGGTCACCGGTAGTACCGCTGGTGTAGCAGAAGGTGCCGATGTCGGACTCTTCTCCAGTCAAAGGCTGGTACGTGGCCTTGGCGCCGCACGCCTCAACTTGGCAAAAGTCGAGTAGCTGCAAGCCCGCAGCTTCACAAGGTTCACGCAAAGCAGCAGCAGGAGCGAGGCAAACGATGGTCGCCAGAGAGGGGCAAGCCTCTCTGCAGCTGAGTAACTTGGGTACCTCGGCGGAGCTGCAGATGACGGTCCGAACTTGCGTTTGGTTGATGACGTAAGAAACAGCATCCTCGCCGAGGGTATCATAGAGGGGGACTGTTGTAGCTCTCCTAGTGAATGCTCCTTGCTCAGCGATAACCCACTCAGATCTGTTCTTCATGTAGATACCGATTAGCCTCATCGAACCATCCTCGGATTTGGATAGTAGATTGAGTTCTTCCAGCCCTCTACCGAAGTTGATTATTCTCTCATAAACCTCTTTATAAGTCTGCCATTCAAATGGGCCCACCGAACCATCATCCAGTACAGGGCGAGTGCCGTGGCAAGGACGATCGGGGTACTTCTCAGCAGCCTGAAGACCAGCAATACACTAGTCTGATATGAATAACCCCCGAGCTGCCATTACATCCCGGAAGACGTCGAAGCTGGTGACTAAGGCCTCGTTCCCATCCAGACGATTGAGAAGGTTGTCAGGGAACTCCGGGTGGCGATAGATAGGGCCGCTGACCCCCGGAACAGCGGAATTGGGAACCTGTGAATAGCAACATGGCCGAGCGTAGCCCCGCTGTACGGTGGACAATCGTTTTATTACCTCGTACGTGTACGGCACCGGAGCAGAGACAGGACAAGGATCCATAGGGGGGACGATAAGGGAATAACGAGAGGAAAGACTGAAGAGAGGAGAGAGGCTTCTCGGGATAAATTTGACCGACATTCATTTCGAGCTGGCCGAAATAAAGCCTCGAGATACTATAAAGATCTCCAAACTCAGATTTTGACCGTGGAACCGCATTTCACGAGCAAGAATCGATTCTGAGCTGGGGTTAACCCCCCAAGACTATCGTGGAGAGTTGGCAAGAGGACTGAAGATGGCTAGAGCTGGGGCGAGCGAGACATCAATCACCCAACATTTTCGTGCTTCCGTCGACTCTTATTGGCTTCGACAAGCTAATGCCCATCCCTGTGATACTCCTACTGCTCGGAGCCCTCCGTAGTGGTACTGCCGAGAAGAACTTAACACCGGTTCTGAAGGATGAGGTGCCATCTGGAATCTACAAGGCCAAGAGTCCGGGTAACGTGTGCCCTACTATCCCGCGGCTCACTGATTTTGAGGTAAGAGTGTGGGAGCGTGATGGGTGGCAGGTAGCCACTGTGAAAGCGGCCGTTGATGGAACGCTCGTGCCGATGAAATCGGCTAATCGTTTGGCGTGGTACGGTAAGAGTATGACGCAAGATATCAAGTCTAATTTCGACCTCGAGGCTTATGACGTTGTCGATGATAAAAAGAAATGCTTCCGGTTCGTCGGGAATCCTGGGGAGGCTGCGATGAGCGCGGCTGGGGAATTTATACAGGATTTGTACCACCGAACTGGTTCTGTTCAGCTCACCCAGCCCCATTCGGATTTTGCATTTTGCAAAACATCCTCGGGCCTGATGGTTGGTCTTGGCATTGTGAGAAAGGATGGCCAGAGGTTCAAAGACTTCAAAAATATAGTAGAGCTTGAGGGACCCGAGACTCCCGAAGTTCCGAGTGAGGCGGACGATGTGGACCCCTCGCCAACGCCGCCAAGTGCTTCTGATAAAAAGAAGGAGTTGCCGTACCAACCAGCTGTCAAGGATGATCTCCTTACCGGAGTCTACACGCCAGTCAAACCGGGTAGAGTTTGCCGCACAGTCCCGCAACTTACTGATTTCAAAGTGAAAGTCTGGGAGAGTGACGGAGAATTGGTGGCCCTTGCAGAAGCCGAAGTGGGTAAGAAACCGGTCTTGATGAGCGCGCCAAATCGTTTGGCTTGGTATAGCAAGTCCCGCGCGTACAAGATTGACCTCACGCCTTTCGACCTTAAAGTTAAGAAGTGTTTCCGCTTCGTAGCACAGACTCAGCACGGAATAAGTGAAGCTGGGAGATTTGTGAGGGATCTCTACGAACGTTTGGAGAAGGTCAAGCTAAAGCAGCCAATGACAAATATTGGTTTCTGTCGAACACCTGAAGGCCTCATGGTCGGCCTGGGAACGGATAAAAGAACAGATCATCTTACCAGTTTCCATCATGCGGTTTTTCTTCGAAGGACTAAGACATCTGTGAAACCTAAGGAAAGGGGTGGCGCAGTCCCTCCAGTGCTAGCGACCTTCTCGGATCGGGAGAAGCAGAGAATCTTCACGCCAGTGACAAGAAGTCAGCTTCCATCTGGAACTTACAAGGCAAGGAAACAGGATGAGGGTAGAACGTGCAGGACCATTCAATCGCTCACGGGCTTCGAACTGAAAGTTTGGGAGCGCGACGGGGAGCAAGTGGCCCGTGTGGAGGCGAAGGTCGGTGAAGAGTCTATAAAGATGAGCAAGGAGTACCGTTTGGTGTGGTACGACCAATCATTCACGAAAAAGCTGGACCTCGAATATTACGACCTTCCTGATACAGCGGGACAGTGTTTCCATTTCATGGCGGACGAAAGGCGCGGGGCGGAGGCAGTGGGCGGGTTTATACGGCAACTGTACAATCGTACGGGGAAAGACGTGCCGAAGCAGCCGACCAAGGAGTTAGTTTTCTGCAACGCTTTTAGGGGTCTCTACGCTGTCATTGGCATGGAGCGAAGCAAGAATATGGTTACGGATTTCACTAATATTATCCGTCTAAGTAAACCGGAGAGGAAGGAAAACCCTGATAAGATGGACGGCCTTGCCGTCACGCCTCGGACGAGTTCTTCGAGTACAAAGAGGAAGAAGGAAGCCGTCAAGGAGGATGTGAAGGTCGTGAAGAAGCAACGTGTGGATTCTGGCAAAACAAAGGGTGCAGGCCTTTCTAGCGCGGCTATCGTCTCCCCGCCTACGGAATCCTACAATTCTGTTCGTCTCTCTGGACCGGGGAGGAAGGAAAACCCTGGTGAGATGGACGCCCTTGACGTCACGCCTCGGACGAGTTCTTCGAGTAGTAAAAGGAAGGAGGAAGCCATCGAGGAGGATGTGAAGGTCGTGAAGAAGCAGAGAGTGGATTCTGGCAAAGCAAAGGGTGCAGGTCATTCTAGTGCGGCTATCGCCTCCCCGCCCGACGCCCTCCCTGCCGATAAGCTGCCGAAACCCTCACGTGGCGAGGCCTCATACCCTCATTCTCACCTGCCTAGGGGAAAGAACCCACCTTTCACCCAAACCGTGCCATCTTCCGACGAGGCTTCAGCGGATAACCGCAAAATGCTTGACGAAAAGGAACGCGAGGCTGAGCCGAACTCCGAGGCATGCGTCCCATCATCGGAGATTCTACCGGATGGAGATTACGTTGCTTTCTATAGTGCTACGCGGATTGACGTGGGAGTCACGAAGAGCCAGAAAGCTGGCGGTCGAATGGTCAGGTTGGACCTGAAGAATTCGAAGAAGCTGAAAAAAGAATTCACAGGCGAAGCAAGTATGCTTGCCGATGGCTGTCTGCAGTTGGACCTGGTGGACAACTGGTCCCTGGGATTCTTTTCCCTCAGAGCTTTCCTTGAACAAAATCTCTTCTCTCCGGACTGGGTACGTATCTGCCCGATGCCAGAAGCCTTTTGGTCTTTGGTTCTCTCCCCACTACATACGGATGATGATGAAGATGATAACAAGACAGCTGAGTCAGTAGCCTTACCGCTCACCAAGGTTACTGGGGCCCATTAGCTGGAGCCCATCCCTCTGATGAAGCTGTCCTCGCGTTAGGAAGCCTTACGTCCGGCATTCCTGGTCTGTGTATGCCGGCGAGACTCAGGGTTGTCGTTGTGCCCCTTTCAAGGGCTATTAAGTTCATTTATCAATGCTGTCCTTCATGTTTTGTACTTGGTATGGATGTTGATGTCGAACAACAAGATTGAGTTGCAGTAGGGATGACGCTGGTACGTGTCCTTGGGACATAACGTTCTTCTCCGAGGCCTCTCAGTGCGCCAGGCAGGTGAGTCGGTTCTCACCATCCGTGGTTGAACGGAGACCAAAGTGAATCGGGTTGGAGTATCTCTCTGGGCGGTGGAGCATCTGGCAGATGCCAACAGCGCTATCACAGTGACAATGCGAGTCTCGAACGCGCGCCCGGGAGAAACGACTTCCGCCGGGAATGGTCGTCGATGTTTGCCTGCGGCAGACTTGTTGCAGATAGGACCGCCCAGTCATTACCCCGCTGTTTTCGCTCATGTAGTAAACAGTATTGAGAATAGTGTTCACTCGGCTCCAAGCAGGAGTCGTGAAGTCCAGCCCTTGCTGTACTTCACGAGTATAGCTCCACGAGCTCTTACGTGTATAGCTGGGTTCAGCATCTAGTGGCATCGCGAGCTTCGTATCTCAGTATTTGCCTGATTCTGTCATGATCTCGGCTGCGAAGGAAGATACTACCGAGAGCCCTCGTTATGGGTCTGTGGAGAATAAGCCGCGGAATCCATCGAAAGCGATACGACCTTTGAATTTCAACTGGTTGGATTCGGCACGGTAGTACTGGGCGCATGGGGACTGCATTTTACTCGAAAGGCCAAGTAACAGGGGAGAGCTCCTTGTCGTTGTGGGGAGCCCTCAGGTCACGAGACCCTCCGCCATCAAGCCACGACCTTCCCCGACCGAAGCGAGCGTCTCGCGGCACTCTGGACGGGTTCGCTATCTTGGAGGCTACGGGTGCAGCAAAGCTCCCGGAAGATGTTATGAGCGTCTTCCCTGGCATCTCGCCAGGTAACGTGGCGAGCTGACGGCGTGATGTGGGATGGCTCCCTCTCGCTGTCCTTGCTTTTCAGTTGAAGTCAGTTGCTACCAAGGACTTGGTATATTTCCGGAACCTGGATACTCTTGATCTGTCGGACAACCGTCTATCGAGCACTGAGATGCTGCTCAAGGTAAGGGAGAGGGCGAGTGGGTATGCTTCTGGTAGCTAACAACGGCCACGGTGAGACACGCTAGTCCCCGAGAGAACTCTCTGAGTGGGCCCACTGTAGGGTCCAGGCCTGTATCGTGCTTTCCTCGATCAAGTGGCCCTTGACCGTGTCGCTGATGATTGCTACGGCCAATAAGCGTACCACTGACAGCTCCCATGGAGCACTATGCCAGACCTGAATCATTTCGTTAACGTTTGCAAATGTCAAACCTGTCGTTCGTTCCGGGCCCTGACTCAGTCGTGTCAGTGTTGGTTCCCTGTTCAGCTAGGTAACCTGAGGAGGCTCAGGGTGCTGTCGTTGAGTTGCAACAGTCTCGCGACGCTGTATACAGAGTAAGGCAATAGCCATGCAGGCATTAGCCTCTTCCGCTGGCATCATAGCTGTAGGTTCCCGCGTCCTGATCGACGCTCATCGGAAATTCCTCGAGGAGAGCCGCTGCTGCCGAATCTTGAGGAGCTCGACCTTTCCTTCAACGACCTCCGGGAAGATACTTTTCTCAATGTATCCGTACGGGTGTGATTGGTCTCCTTTCTTGATGCTGGAAGCCTCTCCCTCGCCCATCTCTAGCGTCCACAGACGAGCTTACGATGAGATTGTGGTAACGACAGGATCAGTATCCATGTTTCTCTCTCAGCTAACCGTCTTCACTCGTCTCATCAAGCTAAACATGGCACACAACTGCGTAGCCAGCATTCCAGTTCACTTGGTAGGGCGACCAGCTTGCGGTAGTTTCTCAGACAGGCCTTGGTGTAGTAGCTCTCAACGTTCTTCATACGCTCCACGTTTCTCGTTTCGGGCCATCGATTATGACATTCTCAGGCCGCATCCCCAAATGACTTTCCTTTCCTTACCGATCTTAACTTGTCACATAACGACCTCGTGCAGTACGACCAGTGGAACCCTCTGGAGGGTCTGCCGCGACTGGAGAGCCTCTCACTGGCTCATAACAGAATAAGGTTCCTCGGGACGCTGGCATCGCCCATTGTATACGAAGTTATGGTATTGTATAAAGGCTTCGCCCTGTACAGCCCTGCTCGGAGAGGGAGTGATCAAATTCCTTTCGTCGCCTGCTTCGCTGTCCTTCGGGGTATCCGAGGGTCCCTGGATGATGCCCGGTTCATCCAGGCGTGTTGAGCCTATCGATGGCGTCACAGAAGAGGCTCGGAATAAGAGGACGAAGGACGTGTTCCGATCATTGAAGTGGCTGGACCTCAGTGGCAACGAATTGAGAGACGTAGTACCGGGTGGGGATCGAGCCCGGGACCTCGGGGATTACTCAGTCCGTGACGTTCCCTCCTCAGCTGCCGCGTCTACATGAGCACCTATCGATGCTCATCGGGGCATGTGACAAGACAGTGGTCGTGAAAGGTCGGGCGAGTTGACCCCAGGGCCACTTGTCTTCTCGGGGAGTGTGCAGGCAACCCGCTTGCTGAACACCCCGACTTCCCCGAGATGGCTGAGAGACTCCGTCCCCGATCAAGGTCCGGCAGAATCACCTTCACAACCAGGGGACCTCAGGCAGGTGTTGCCCGCCGCTCTGCACGTTTATTTATCCTCACCCGAGGCATCCTAGTCGACAGTGCTCGATCGAGAACAAGTTTCTGATGGACCTTAGCGGGGACTTGTTGAGCGGTCTCAGACCCCGCCATCCCAGAGGAAGAAACCGATCCGGGTATTCGAGGATGTGCCGCTACGGACGATCGATGCTCGGCACGTGAGGACCTCTCTCGTTACCGCAGGGTTATGTGTTGTCACAGGGCTTGTATCTGGCCCGACAGGCGAGAGGGCGGGCTGAGGAGCAGGAGGAAGGGATTCTCCGACGTGGGTGCTGCAGTTGCCTAGAAATCTCCGATTGCCCATGCTCGCGTTGGATGGCTACCGTCGGCTGTTGATACTCTATTCTGGCGGGTGTGGGCTCGATAGGTACCGAGGGGCTCCTGAACCCGGAGCTTGGGGAAGAGGATGTTGCTCTCCTGATGCAGGCCAGGAAAAGGTAGCGGCGTGTACTGCCCTCGCTCGGGGGCTCTCGCCGGGGAAGATAGCCGTAGCAGCAGGGTCAGTGGGGCGTGCTGACGGCGCTGGAGTTAAGCACTGCAGCGTGAGGCTGTTGTGTTCTCAGGCAAATCGACGACTTCGTGAGAGATTTCGAAGCCTCCTTGTCGAGGATGGGCCCCGACAGCTTTCTAGCTGCTGCGCCCTTCCCCTTGTCCGAGAGTACGCAAGATGCTCTGACTGAGCTGGCAGCCCGGATGGGCGGCGGCCTCGACGATGACCTCGGGAAGGCGGTTGTGAAGGAGGCTGGTGGTAGCGGTCGTAGATCGTTGCATAGCCGTTGTACTCCAGGCAGGTGCCCTCACTGCGAAGAATCCTAGTCCGATCGTTGAGGCCTCGGAGAGCTCCTCTGGCGTGAGCCATGGTCGACCTCGGATACACCATGTATCGAGCTCTCCTCAGGCGGATGCAGTCGTCGCTGTCGAGCCTGATGGATCGCAGCTGGAGGCCAGGGCAGCCATCGTGAAGAGGAGGTCGTGCAAGCCTCTCGCTCCCAAAACCCGAGAACCGACCGTAAGGGGCGATCTTGGCTCCCCACCTGAGCGCCAGGCGCACGACTCAGGCATCAGACGTGGCGGGGGCGGAGGAGGCGATGCGACTGTTACGCGAGGCAGAGTCGAAGTGTGGGGACAGCATGTTGTGTGACCGATGATACGACTCATGTCTCTAGGGGGAAGTGACTTGCGTTTAAGTCGGTTTATTCTCACCCTTAACTGGACCGGCCGATACACGTCGCTTCACGCTCTCCGCAACAACAATACCATCCGAGGGTGTCATACAGTGACTAGTGTTCATGATGATGAACTGAGAGCATATCTGATGATCTTAGAGGTATACTCTCTGCTGGCCGCTGTCATTGTTATCGTCAGTAATTATGGTTTCTTCGAGTTCTATTTGCGCGAGCACGGCAGCGGCAGCTAATAGCGCCGCCTTGGCCTCGGCGGCCTCCTCTTCCAACGTCATCTGTCGGTTTGGTGTGATTGCGGACGTCCAGTACGCGGACAAGGACGATGCTTATAACTTTGCAAAAACTAAAATCAGGCAAGTTCCCGCTCTGAGTGAGGCGTTCCCTGACACCGCCTGCCTCGCTGGCGATATTGGGCGTTCTCGAGGGAGAGGTGACAAGCCTTGCTTTCAGACACTACCGGAAGTCGGTGAAGACGCTTGGCCGAGCAGTGGACTGGTGGAATTCTCTTCGGTAACTCCGCTGCTGTCGACCGAGGGGCCCTCACAGTGGGGGTGATGACTCAGGTCACCTAGCGTCGATTTCGTGGTGAATCTCGCTGATCTGATCGATGGTCACAACAGAGGGACCGGCACTCAGAAGGAGGCGATGGCGACGGTCATGGAGGAATTTGAAAGACTTAATTGCCGGGATAAGGTCAGTAGAGAGATGGAGCTCCCGGACGGTTCGGATGTCCTTCCACTAGTGCTGTGAGAGGGCGTTCTCGACTCTCTATGGAGCGTGTATTTCGTATTTGTACTGTTCAGATTGTTCATATGGTCGGCAATCACGAGCTCTATTGCTTCACAAGGTGGGAGGTCCCCGGTTCGATACCCGGCCGCGACATATTCGATGGTCGTTATTTTTCGCAGGTCGGAGTTATCAAAGCCCCAAGTCTTCCCGCCTACTAAGCTCCCATACGCTCTATCCAGACCTCCATCGCTTCCAGACTCGCAATACCCAACCGGTAAGCCCCCGGTTCGGAGATTTTCGCTCACCGTTTATGCCAGGTGACCCTTCGACGTTTTATTACTCTTTCGTGCCTTGCCGAGGCTGGCGTGTCGTCATTCTGGACCCCTACGACCTCAGCGTCATGCGAGAAGGCGGTGGCCGTCACGGCATCGAGTTGGTGAGTCTCATTCGCCCCCTCACGCGCCTTCCCATTTCGCTCTACACTCAGTTGAAGGGACATGGCTTAGACCCCGAAGGCACTGCTTTGTGCCAGAGCCACAACCCCAATGATATCGGTAGGAACTCTTGCTGGACGTCGGAAGCCTCGGCGCTGCGGAGAACGCTGGTCTTGCCAATTTCCGATGTATATGGTCGAGTACGGCACGGATCAGGCCACAATTGCCCAGCGGAAATGACTTTTTATGAGCCCCGAGCCTTTTCATGCGTCTTCAACTGATCACCAAGTAAGCCTCTCACCTGCTCAGGTATCCAAAAGGACTTCTTCCAAGGCTTGCACGGCCTAGAATCTCGGTGGGTACCTTTCAATGGCGGTTTCGGCAAGACACAGTTAGCCTGGCTTCGGAATCTCCTGCACGGCTGCCATGAGGACAATACCAACGTAACACCTATGCGGCCCCAAGTCCAGTCTATCATACTCTTTCCCCGTTTCTATGCTCTGATTCGGCTGCAGTCTGCGGTTGTTTGCTCTCCCTCACGCTACTTCCTCTGTGTAGCTGTATCATGGTTCAGGTCATCGTGTGCTCCCATGTGGTGATACATCCCGACGCCACGCATGAGGGGAACTGCCGAACACTGGCGTGGAACTACCAGGATGTCCTCGACGTACGAGAATGTTGACATCCGCTATAGCCCCTCTCCGATATCGTCACCTCAGGCGATGTACGACTTCCCCTGTACCAAGCTGGTCCTTTGCGGTCACCTTCATCGAGAGACCTACCACCGAGATGATCACGGTGAGGCCAATGGTCGCTCTGGTTGCGCTTGACGATCTTTTCAGGGATCCATCACCTTTGCTTACCGAGCCCGATGGAGTGGGACGCCGATGAGTGCGCCATCACGTGCGACATTCTGTCGTCGGGCGACATCAAAGTCTCCGGTTCCGGCGGAATCAGTGACCGTTACTTCAATTGCAGCGATTGACTGAGCTGAGCTTTCACTTGAGAATTCATTCCTTGCTGTGGTTGCTGTTGTGAGTGAGAACTGTCCATTTTGTTATCAAACACCTTTTGCTGCTGATGGCGGCATTTTGTATCACTGGTGGATTGCTGAGTCCAGGCATTTGCCTATCATCTCTTCGGGCGACTACTGGTGTACTGTACTGCAGTACACAGGGTTGTACGGGAATGGGCGGTCTACTAGTCGCTGGTGTAGTCTAGTAGTAGTCTGTAATACCACGTCAGACGAAGCAGCGGTAATTACGTTGCCTACGGGTCCGCTCCCCTGCCGTCTCCTCGCTGTGGAACTGCTATGCTTCGATTGGCTTTGGCCGCGGCTACTTCAGACTCTTTCGTGGGGTGTGCTGCTTCATCGTACTTAGACGAGGCCTTCCCCTGTTCCAAGTTGGAGCTCGATCCGTGGAGAGTGTATCTGATGGCAGTCACAGTCATCTAGCCTCGTTCCCTCGCCGTCCCTCTTCACTCCTTTGCCGTGGGTCATCGAACCGGCGTCGTGCAGAAATGATTTTTATTGATTTCCTTCGTCCATGCGCCCTGGCTTGAGAGTTTGTAACAAGCTGTTCACTGGGTCTTCCGGCGTCGTCCGAACTGCTGCAGCAGCGGCTGCAGCCAGTCCGAAGATACTCTTCCGATTTGGCGTTATTGCGGACGTACAGTACGCAGACGTGGACGATACCTTCAATTACACCCACACTAAGAAGAGGTGAGGGGTTGACGGAAGGGCCAGGGGTTCCTGATAAGATCGCCCAGGCGTTCGTTTGGCAATTTTCTCTCGCCCAGCGCGGGAGCATTTTTATAAGTTCGTCCATCAGCTGGTTGTGGTTTGGGGACTCCTCGTCCGTGATGGCTATGTGTAGCCACTTGAGTGTAGGTGCTACCGTCGTTCTGCACAGGTCTTGAGGAACGCCATCAGCTGGTGGAATTCTCTGCAGTAGGGCCGCCAATGGTGTCCTTCGCTGTCGGCTTCGATTGAATCGTCTTCAGATGCCCACCCATTAACTTCGTTGTGAACCTCGGGGACTTGGTTGACGGACGCAATAGAGGGCTGAACATCCAGGACCGGGCCATAAGCAAGATCGTGTCCGAGTTCGATGCTCTCAACTGCCCCAGGGTGAGCAGCCAGAGGGACTGGTTCGGGTCATCTTGTCCCTTCACCGGTAGTGGAAGCCTCGCACTCGGTGTCCCGCAGGTTATCCACATGATTGGCAACCATGAACTCTATTGCTTCACCCGGTAACCATCAGTCATCGTATCGGCACGCTCACCCTGATCAGCTCAGAAAAGGCTCTCTCCGAGAATCGGATTTTCCCAGCGACTCGCAAGCAGTATTCCCTCACTCGTCCAGAGTCTCTGGGGCAAGACGAATTCCCTACTGGTAAAATGAAGTGCTCGGTACAGTCGTTACTGGAGCCTCGAGCCCAGAAGATCCCTCCTGTTTTTACTATGCCTACAAGCCCGCAGACGACTGGTTGGTTGTTGTTTTGGATCCCTATGATGTCAGCGTTATGCGGCAAGGAGGCGGCCGCCACGGATACGAACTGGTGAGGTTGGGGCCAGTCTAGTATTATCATGATGATCTTGCATTTTCCAGTTTAAAGACGCCGGTCTCGATCCTGAGGGTTATGACCTGTGCCAAAGTCACAACCCTAACGACATTGGTGAGGGACTGGGCTCTCTCGGGAGCGGCTTACCCGTTCCGAACATTTAATCGGCGGAACTTGGTGAATTTCAGGAAGCAAGACGGACTTCTTTGCCGGTCTTTCCGGAGTTGAATCCCGATGGGCTCCCGTGAATGGTGCCATCGGAAGGGAGCAGCTCGAGTGGCTCCGAGGTGTATTACAGACCTGCCACCAGCGAGGCACCAGCGTGAGGTTCTGCCTCTCTCTTTACCGTGGAAGCCGCCTCATTCGCAGGTGATCATTCTCTCCCACGTTATACTGCATCCCGACGCAACTCGGCATCGAAACTGTCGAGGGCTGCTCTGGAACTACGATGAGGTCCTCCAGGTAGGGCGGTCGCTTTCGCTCGTGTAGCGAGTACCGCCAGGGTTAGGCCATTTATGAGTTCCCGTGTACGCGGCTGGTAGTATGTGGGCACATTCATAATGAAGTTTACCATCTGGACGACCACGGTAAGTTGGTGCACTTGGTGGTGACTCAGGTCTACCCATCGCGAGGCGGAGGTTCGTTACCCAGTAGCGGCGTTATTAGTTCCTTCGTGTTCTAGGTGTGCATCACTTAACTCTTCCCAGCCCACTGGAGAGCACTCCAGATCAGTGCGCCATCACTGCGGAAGTGATGACCTCAGGGGACATCCGCATAGTACCGCGAGGAGACATAAGTGAACGCCTCCTACCCTATCAGAAGCTGAGATAGAGCCTGCCGTGCCAACAGGAGTTTTTTGGCCAAACGCACGCGCTTCTTTCCTCTCAGTGTTGCTTCGGTCCTGAATGAGGTTGTGATTATTCCATCACTGGGCGATGGTACGGCCTTCATCTCTTCGACTAGTGGCAGCTGTAGTTGCCGTTGTAGCTCTTCGACGTATTGCATGATTGCCTCCCCCTTCTCAAGGGAAGGGTTCAAGACTCTATGGAAGCCTTTAATACCCCTCCTAGTTATCGTATCACTGCTGCTGACGCTGTTGGTTGAATTAAAACGGAATCACGCTTGGGCCGGACTATTGCCGTCCTTCAGAGAGGTCAGAATCGTGCGCCGCCTCCACGTCATTCTGTCGTCTTCAGATAGTAAATTACTTGGAATCTCTCTCAAGCCAGAACGGAAGCTACACGAAAGAGTACGCTCTGTTCGGAGGTGAGCGTTAAGAGCCTCTACCCTCTGCCACTAGGCTGTCTCTTGTCCTTTCAGTCGTAGTTTTTCTATCAACTATTTGTGGCGTCCCGATAACTCCTGTGGAGGTCACAGCAGGATTTGTGCTGAAATGGTGAGTGCCGACCATCAACCACGGCTGCCGTATCCGTCATCTGCTCCCTCAGGCGAGCGCTACTCGTGGCATTCCCGGCTAAGACCGCGGGCAGTGTAGCTTCTTTCCTCATGGGAAGATATTTCTGGTTGGGTCCACCGAGGCGTTTTAGCCATTGCTATGATGCAATCTCAGGTTCGATCTGGTCCGGTCAGCGTTGGACCGCAGCGACTACTACAAGGCTTTGCAAATTCTCACGAGAAACTCTGAGATGAAGTTCCTCTTCCTGTCTCGGTTTATGTATGTAAGTGAACGTCGTCCACTGGGCCTTCTCTGTTGAGCAGCTCTGTCCTCAGGTTCCGATCTGGGTGAAGAATTACGGCGTGTCGGTGACAGCGGTTACTCTCCGAGGCTTCCTGCTGGCATCGGCAAGCGTGGGCTTCCTATTCTCTGTTCTTTTCGTATACGTTGGAGTCACCACGAGCAGCATAGTAGGAGCGATGTCTACAGGAGTGAGCGTTGGGGAAATGTAAGAGAGCAAGATTTACCCTATTGTCACTGCTTCAGTCCGAAGTCACCAATCCCGTAACACTGGCTCTTCTAGTAGTCGGTGTTATCTGCCTCGCGATAGGCTTGACGTGGATCTTCTTCGAAGTTCGCCGGAAAGTGAGGTTTCCTCCATCGGGTTGGCCTGAGTGAAATCCGCGTGCTGCTGTCTTGACAGGGGAGCTGCGATGATGATGATGATGATGTTGTCCTTTCCAGATCCGCCAATTTCAAGAATTAGAAGTTGACGATTCCGCCACTCGGCTGCTAGCCTCTTCACTGGATGAGGACTACGCGCCCGCCAGCGGCAACAACAGCAGTATAACGGCTGCTACTACTTGTACAGAACGTTTTCTCAGCAGCAGCAGTAGAAGTGCAGCTACAACGGCAACCACCACTTGCCGGTTATGACGATGCCTGTCTGCATTTCTTCAGAGCACTATGTTGCTCATTCGTATCTTATCTTGATGCTTGCGTTTCGCAAAGTGGAAAGATACGCGTGTTCGAGCTGTGATGCCGTAGTTGTATTGAATGCAGCGGCTCTGTCGTGTGGCGCATCGTCGATTCTCTCTACTGAGTGAGATCGCTGCCGCTCGACGAGGGTACTGTGACAAGGACTTCTACGAACTCCTAGCGGAGCGACGCCAACTGAAGAAGTCTTCGAAGCAGCCGTACTTGAAACGAGCGCTGGGGGAGGGCACACTACGGCAGATCGTACAGCTCCGAGAGTTGCAAGAAAGGATCAACGTGTGAGGAGCGAATGTTGTGGTACTCCGATGAAGTGATGATGGCTGACCAGGTTCCAGCAGCGGTTGCACGTTCTGAGTGAGGGTGAGAGAGAAGAGTTACGGGAGCTGCTTGAGGAGAGGGAGAAAATACGGCAGGTGGGGTACACTCGAAAAGAACACCACTGAGAGTATTGTCAGAAGAAAGCCACGGCGAAGTTGATGGACGAAGTTGGGCAGCTGCGGTCAGAGGGCGGAGAGGCAGAGCCCGCTAGTTCCGAGGTTTTCCCACATCCTTGTTGCTGGGCTGTTGAGAGTCTGTTCAGGTTGTGAGCGTGCCGAGGGAGACGTCCCAACTTCGGGGTGGATCATGACCGGCAATGCACGCAGGAGAGAGACAAACTGCCATGACTGTTTCTGATGTATTTCCAACCCTCCGATTGTGCTTGTGTCCCATTCGGCCTGCCATCGAGCGCCAGATGAAACCTCACCCCCGGGCAGCGCTGCACTGCTCTCACATACTCGTGCTCTGCGCCCACCTCCCTGCTTTTTGGATGTGTCATGTCTCTGGATAGCGCTGCCGTTGCTTCCGAGTCGGTCATCGTACTTAGCACGCCTTTTTCAGCCGATTGTTGATCGGAGCTATCAAGCACATGCCAGACCCACCGCCACGATACTGTCCTAATTGCACCAAGTTTAACCAGCTATTGCCGCGGGAATTCACACGCTCTCTCGAGACCGTCCCGGCGACGGTGTTGGAAGTGCCGAAAACAGAGGCGTCGGTGGTCATGAAAACCCTATCGCGGAAAAGCCCTCTCCCGTCAGCTATGTCCCACCTGAAGCGAGTGCGACGGCACGACGAGAAGGAGGGAGTTTTGGAGGTGGTAGTCGGCCCGAAGGACTGTGGGGTTCCTTTTGACGACCTCGAAGTCCGCCTGGTTGACGTACCGAAGTACCCCGCGTTCACGCGAGAACAGTTTCAAGAGTGGAACCAAGTATGGCCGATGGTGTGGCGGCGCCCGGCTCTTGAGAGAAGTGACTCGGCGCTCAACAAGCCGAGCAGTGCCCGACGGAAGGAGATTCTGCGGATGATGGAAGCAGCAGGTAGGCGCTTGTCTCTCAGCTGCTTCAGTCACGTTGTTGGCAGGGCGAAAGAAAGTGATAATAGTGTCCCCTAGTGGTGATGTGATTGCCGAGGCTGAGGCTGATGATAAGCATCCACTAAAGCATGCTTGCATGGTGGCTATTAGTCAGGTAAGAACGATTGGTCCGTTGTACTTTTATTTCTCTACAGCAGGGAATTACCGGTCACGCGTCCGGTCTGAACTGAGCTCTCTTTATGCTTTTCAGGTGGCTGAAGCGGCGACACCCCTGCCCGCAGTCCACAGTGGGAAGCGACCGCGCTCGCCCGAGGAGTCGGCGGATGGCACTCTGTCGGACATAGAGAAATCCAGCTATCTTTGCACTGGTTGCAGCGTCTACCTTTCTACGGAACCTTGCATCATGTGCGCCATGGCGCTCCTGCATTCGCGTGTTGCCGAAGTGTTCTTCTCTAGCGGAGCGAAGTGTGACGGGTTTGGCGGTTTTCTGGACCTCGACCCACCGTTGCACGTCAATCACAGACTTAACCACACGTTTACTGTGATGCAGCTGACTAAGACGGGCCAATGTGAGCAGTGCGCTCAAGCCTCTCCGAACTGTTAACTCCACTGCCCACTTCATACGTACGTCTCTCGCCAGCGCTGTTGCGTCACTGGGTATGGCGGATGCCGCGTGACCGGAATGTGGCTCGCACAGTCGAGCACGGCGGAGGGGCTCGGGGTGGTTGTTAACGGACTTCTCAATGGGTTTCTCCAGCATATGTCCGCGTCCGGGGTGTTCGAGTCCCTGAAGGCGCGTCTGAAGTCAGACGAACAGTGTGTGGAAGTGAGCTGTGATGATTATGAAGTGAAGCCAACCCCAGGGATAGTGTGAGGCACTTCCCATACCAAAATTGGGATCCTCTCGACCGCTCTGCGTGTCAGGTATCCGCCCAATCGTGCTGAGATTGGCAGAGCATACTGGCGATACATCCACAGCCGGGCCCCTTTGGTGGTAGGCGACGGCACCTCCACCCATCATCATCATCACCGGAACGGGGCGGTCAGCTCCCACTGAGGCTTCCTATGAGCTCTCTTCTCAGGAGCTGCCAGGTGGTAGGTCTAGCACCGCCAGCTCATCGAAGTCTCGCCCGACGGAGATGGATTGGCTTACCTCGCTCATTGAAGTCTACCCATGCCGGCATTGTGCCGACGGTTTTGTGGATATTTGTTGCGAAATGCCACCCGAGGTGAGCCTTTTATATTCACTCAACCTGCCAACTTGAGCCTATGATAGGTATCCTCTAACGACAAGTACACCTTGTGGTGGTGCGAGGCCCATGACGCCGTGAATTCTGAGCTCAGCAAACCTATGTAACTCGCGCAACGCGACTGGGGATTTTTGCCGTGGTCTTGGCGAAGGCTTTTGTGTGGCTGCCGAGCAATAAACTTTGCGTTCATTATCAGGTTTGGTAGCAGGTGCTCCGCGAAGTACCTGCCCGCTATGCGAGAGGCGGCTAGGAAGGGGCTGACACTTGATGAGTATGATTCTTTGATTGGCAGTAAATAGCTGTTTCTGGTACAGCGTGGGTTTTTTTTACGACAGTGGTAGTCGATCGTAAGACTAGGACGAAGTAGACGGCACCGCACGTCTCTGTGGGTTTCCCCTCGAGACGTTGCATAACGCGGACTCTCCGCCAAATGAAAGGGTTTACACGTATGGAGACGCACTTCGAGGACGCTTAACCACCAACCGACACAAACAGCACTGTTATTGTTGATAACAATGGCGGGAAGTTCTCGAGCGGAGCGCCCTTGCCCACGGTCTTATCAGTAACTCATTGATGCAGAAAACGGCTACAGATAATCCTCACAGAGGAGCCCGCAAGTCATACCATATGACTCATTCAATCCTCGATGGGCATCATGGTCGAAACCACGATCCTAGCTGAGTGGCACCTTTATGATAACAACGTTCTCTGACCACCACCCGGTCAGGACTGTCTTGGATTTGAGCAACGCTTTCATCATCACGGACTCGAACACAGATACCAGATGTATGTTGGAAATGATTAGCCATGCTGCGTTATGAATTTGCATGTCCACAATAACATCATGACATGACGATTCCGGCAGTCTCCTCAATCTCGTCGATGGGTCTATATCAGCCCATGTGAACCTGGAATTAGTCGTTCCGAATGACGGCCGACTTTAGTAGTGGACGGGATTCCAACCTCTGCCCCTCGGAGAGGTTGAAGACCTCAGGGAAGCTCCCATGTCGAGCCGACGTAGCTGAAATGCAGAATCACACTTCAGAAACGGCGGCTGTGTTACATCTCGACAGTCGCGGAGAACGCTATCGCCTAGCACGCTTGGTGAGCGCGGTGAGAGCTGGGAGGCCACTGATGGGCGGGGCGAGTAGACCTGACTGAGGCGGCCTCCATTTGGCGCACCTGAGAAGGGCCCGATCGGCTCGGTCGCTTAGAGAAGGAAATACTCCTTCGGGAGGGCGACATGTTTTCCTCGATGGACATAAGGCTGCTGACTGATTGCTGAGGACGGAAAAGACAGTTGCCGTTTGGTTGGTAAGAGCAACTCACTCTTCGCGTGGTCGTCTTAGTCGCGTCAAACCCGATTCTCGAAACTCGAGGGCTGACCTGTCTACTAGCCGGCGGCGACCTCCCCACGGGGCTGGAACCTATCGTGAAGAGCAGCGAGTGACGCTGCGAGCATTCCTCTGTACCAAATGTTGACCCTGGGGAGAAGCAGCTGGAAAGGGAACCACGCCGGCCAGAGACCTGATGAGATCGATGCGATGGGTGTTGAGAGGCAGCGCTTCTACTCGTGATGTGTCCAGCAGGTCGCCGTACCCCGAGATTGAGGACGTGGGGGAGCGTCCAGCGCTGAATCTGCGATTACGTCGTGTAGTGTTCGGACGGAAAGAGCACTGCTTCAACTGAGGCGAAGCGGTGTTGGTCCGGTCGTTGCCTACTGCCGTACAGCTTCTTTGTCTTTGTTGTTTTTCTCCTGAATGCGCATCGCCTCTCGACGGGCCTTCCGCTCTTGCCTCTGTCGCACATCGTCGTCGACACACTGTTTGAACTTGGCCATACTGAAGGGTCTGACAGGGAAGAATTGACCGCCAGCTCTGGACCGGGCCGTCTACCTGCGCGTCTTCGATTGGCCCTTGCGGTACAACTCCTCCTCCTCGACGCGCTCCCGCTCTTCTTTGCGGACACTGACAGATGCAATAGTAACTCGATTCCGCCCAGACAAGCCGCTTGACTTACCGTTGGCGCTCCTGACGATTGAGAGCATCTTGAAACAAGGCCTCGAAGCGACTGCCTCTGCGAGGACTGTAGTGTGGCAGTGCTGAAGTCACGGGTCCCTCTGGTTGGTACTGGATCGTACTGGGTTGGGACCTGACTCAACAGTCGGCAAGGAAGCGTCGATGCAGATCAACCCACACTTGACTGGAATGGCTGCCTCCAGATTTCCTCTTCTCCTTGTCTGGGTCCACCAGCTGGATGATGGGCGTGTGAGAGGGCACAGAGGCCGTCTCGCTGGTTGCAGGGGAGTTTCTCGACGTCACCGAGAGTGTCGAAGGAGTTCCTCGCGGTGGCACTGAGGCGTGCTCGAGCGGACTGGGCTAAGCCTAGGACCTACGCTTTCCGGCAACCTGGCTCGCCACTTTATTCCCGATCGTGCTGCTGTGGTTTTCTGCGTATCTCGGCAGAGCTGGTTTCATCTCTGCCACTGGAGGGTGGCTGGGCACTATCAGACCTTGATGAGAAGGTCGAACTACCAATCTTGGTGGCGCAAGTCTGGCCATGGAGGGGTAGGCAAGATGGATGTCAGCTGTCGACTCACCCTCGATGGTCGGTCGTTGGGGCAGCTCCTAGAGACCTCGCCGACAGGGAGCCTTGGTTGAAGTTATTATTTGGGGAAGTGTGTGGCCGCCGCTGAAGCCCGTGGTCCTAGCCAGTACCGCCGCCGGTGGATGGATGGGGGAAAAGGGGGCGCGTTCACTCGGCGGAG
>JABANP010000105.1:0-137330 GCA_013115135.1 Perkinsus olseni | reverse complement strand
GGAACTGAGAGTGATTCAATGTCGAAATCGTGACGCAAATTAGCATTTTTGAGTCTACTAGCGCGTGTCGGCACGCCGGCGAGCGGAGACAGTGTGAAGACGAAATTTCTGATAGTGTCAAGAAACGGTCGCTGGTAAAAGAGCTTCCGGTCGTGGGGGTGCTCCGAACACAGAAGAAGCGAAAGCAGAGTACGCCCGCTTCCGAGCGTGTGCGCAGGTGAGCCCGTGCTACAGCGAGCCACGCCACGCACCCGCTGCATGTTAGGCTATCGGCCAGAGAGATCTATTCACCGGAAAGACGCGGCGGTGCAGTTGCGGGTACCACGACGAACCTGAACCGTCAGCGCCCGAGAATCCGTTGCCGCCGCCAATTGGACACATCGCTAGCGAGGTTCCCGACGGTCGAGGGTCACTCGATCCGGATGAGGCTACGATCCTAAGTAAAGCTGAGAACCCCTTCATGAAAGCCGCTATGTCGATCCCTGATGATGAACCGGGACTTCCCGCTGCCTCTAGTCAATCTGGGTGGAGTAGTTGCCCCCATTACCAGAGGAAAGCCTGGCAGAAAATCTTCAAGGCAGCTGGAAGGACATATCTTTCCTACCAGGAATGCCAATGGGTGTATCCTCCGAGACCCAAACTCAGCTCTGTACCCGATCCCGACTTACTTGCGCTGAAAGGCCTTTTCGTTTTCAATCCGGACCCGAGTACGTTCGTCTGTCCGGGATGCGATCAAAGGGGTGTAATGAACAGAAGAGGATTCGGCACGCTCAAGAATTTCATATCGTCGGGCTTCCGCGGGTACATCATGGGGATGGGGGTGGCTTGCGTCCGCGGGAGGCTTGCGTCGCGTGGCAGAGTCGAAGGCTTCGACTCTGCCACGCGACGGATCCGCATTGGTGGCGGATAGCAAGCTGCCGGTCCGCGTGGGGCGGTACTTCGTTGGGGCTGACTCCAACTTGGCGCGACTCGACGAGACACTTAGACAAGAGGACTATGTTGCTTTTATGCGGGCTGCGCGGGAGTATAGGCGGTGGGTATCTGTTTGGCGGCGATCCGTTGTGGGGAGGCCGCAGGGTGTCCAGTTGAAGCCATGGTTAAGTTTTGACGCATTCTATCAGAGTGTATTATTCAGCGTGTCTCAAATTCGGGAGCGTTTTGTGGAGATCTCGGAAAATAGGCGAGCATACGTAAAGGGGTGCTTGGTGCAGCAACAGAAACCAGATTGTGGCCAGGTTCTGCGAATCGATGCGAAGTACATCCTCGGTAGCACTACCGGGATACCCCGCGTTCACATAAGCGCCACGAACGAGAGCGGCATGCTCATTTCGCACATTCTGGTTGATACTGAGAAGGCCTCGGACTTGGAGTCAATGGTGGATACTCTAAGGGCTCAATACCGACTCGGGATTACCGAGACCGAACAAGCGATCTCAAGGGGGTGTACGTGGACAAGGGCTGTTGTTCTGGAGAGTATGAAGCTCTATTCTCCCGGGTAAAATGATAATGTATCCATTAAGCTAGATTTGTTCCATTGGGTTAGGAGGCTCGAACAATACGTTCAAGGCTATCACCCAATCCGGCCAAGTTTCTTCTCCACCCTGCAACAATGTATTTTCGTAGTGAACCGGGAAGACGAGGATCTAGCGCTGAGGGCAAACCGGGAATCTGGGAGATGGGTGGAACGCTTGGGGAGGAGAGAGTATAACAAGTACATCCGTAAAACCATTCCCGATGCAGACACCCTCTGCAACCGCCTGTTGGTTTTCTATGAATATATGTGAAGTTGGATGAGCAGCCCAAGCTCTCTAACGAAGGCTTCCTGCCCCTGGGCTTCGAGTAGCAGTGGTGTGAGAATCTTCGTCATGCGGCGGCCGGGTGCTTGAGCGACGAGGAGGGAGCACTTATCTACACGAAGGTAGCTGAGGAGTGCATCAGCGGAGCGGTCACGATCCACGTCACAACTCGAAGGCTACCACGCGTCTCTATACCAGCCATGTGAAGAAACACTCCTCGGAGCCGATTTGTTGAGCGCTACTGTTCATGAGGAAGCTGTCACATTGGCAGTGCCAATTGGAATCGGCGAGCCGGCGGCTCGGAGCCGCGCAGAGGGTGGGTTAAGACCCCTGCCCCTTTACCGACTTGAAAGTGTGGGCTAAGTTCCATGCTGCCATGGGAGGATTGCTCGCCAGCCCTGGCGAATAGGTCGGCGGCCGACCGTCGGCCTTGAGAGCTATGCTGAGAATCACATTCTCGCTGATGCCGAATTTCGACTCGATTACGCTGTCGCACCACACCGGAGAAAGCTTTTCCAGCATGTTATAGAAACGGGCGCCGAAGGCATGGCTTCACCTGAATGGCTCCTACCGGTAGCTGACAAGCCTGCTGAAACATCGTCCAGTAGTTCTACTGAAGCACCTCTCGATGAGGGGCCCTCTCAGAGAGGGACATCCGCATCGAGGGCGCTGACGAGATAGAGGACTTCTGGCACGATGGCGCTAATGAGGATGACATCGTTGATAGCCAATTGCTGAATCCTGCTCTCGAGTCAATGAACGATGGTGGCACGATCTCCGATCTAAGGTCTTCTCATCTGAGAGAAATAGGGCGAGACGCTCGGGGTCAGATAACGTATCTGCGGAAACAGTCGGCGAAATTTCGCTCTTCAATTTTCAAGCTGCACAGCCCTCTGTCGAACCCTCGTTCAGCGACGGCTTCCCGGAAGCTTAATGTGAAAAACTGTAGGTCCGAAATAGCCGCGTTGTTCGGATATGGGCCGACGTCGAACTCCTCAGAAATACTGAGGCGCAGAAACAAATCTGTCGAAGTCTGGACAGATTCTACCTGTCGATCGAATCGTGAAGACCAGTATCAGTTGGTGTATGAAGGCTACAAGAACCCTAGATAGCGATCAGGATGCGGCCGAGATCAGCGGGGGTGGCCCAGTCTTCCCACGAGCTGAAGCTTTTGAGGGGGCTAGTAAAGCCCAGTTCTTGTTTGAACAGGCCTGTGACGCGGTGGAACTTGATGCTGCTAGCAAAGCCGAGGCACCTGTACATTCGGAATCCCGTCACGAAGAGCCGCTATCGACCGGAGAAGAGCAGTTATGGCGAGCGGTTGCTTTGCGGGTCCGCAAGATGATCACGAGGGAGGAGCTTCACATTGCCAAAGGAACACGGTGCTGTACAAATTGCAGAGTCCCATTCCAGGTTGAAGGGGAGCCCCCTAGTTACCCCTGTATCCCTGGCCACAAAATGTATCGATATTGTCCCCTTACTACGCATCACTCTGTACACGGCTATTTCACTCTTGCCCAGTTCAAGGATATTATACTCCCGCTCGGAAAAGCGAGAACCGAGAAGCGGGAAAGGGTTAAGGAAGAAGCATTGTGTGCAGCATGTGAGAAACCCCTAAACCCGTCAACCATACTGCAACTGCAAACCCGACGGGTTTAACCCGTAGACTGCATGTTTCGCTCCGCATGAGCTAAGCGAAGTTCGGTCAGTATTTCTTGACCATTTCTGATTTGTGCCAGTTCTCTGACAAGTACCACAACTGAGGTACAGCGTACCTCGCATTTCTGCTCATGCCTCCCAGCCAACATAACTAACGGTGTGGGCGTCCACTGGGCGGGCGAGTTCAGGTTCAGTCCCCATGTAACAGAGAACACTACGCTACAGCGCGAACCCCCGGACCCAATGACACTCGTTCACTTGTTTAACTTGCCCAATGAGTTGACCTTCAAGAAACGGTCGCGGAAATGTGTAAGAACAAGGGAAGGGCCTTTCTCCTCGACCTTCGCTCCCCCGGCCAGCATTGATCAGCACAATACAAACACAAGCCTCACTTCAGTGAAGGACCACACAGTCTCATCGTATCATCGTTATACTGCAGGAGACAAGCAAGGACGGTACTCAAAAGTAGAACAACAGTAGCAAGAGCAATGATGTCAACTGTGTTGTGAGAAGACAGAATAATAACAATAGGAAGACTGCCGCTATCGCATTCTTCTCGGAATGACACCATCGCCGTGAAAGATGTTACAAATTACGATGCCAGTGGCGTCCATTTGTATCGTCAGACGGCACCTCTATGATCAATAGTAAATGCGGCTTTCGCTGCTCCAAATTGCGCCACTTAAGGCAAGTCAATCAACGGCAGCGCTGGCTCGTGATGAAGCCAGTCTGCATTCACTACAACAAGCAAAACAGTAGAAAGATACAAAATCTTAGTATTTAACTGCCAACAAGCAGCATGGGCGATCGAAGCGGGACTCCCGATTTTGGGACTAGAACTCTCCTAACGTTAGGAGGCATCGTGCTCTGTTTGCACTTGCGCTTTCTCTCAGTGTTCTGACTGACTGACGCCCTCGAGTATCTCGAATGGCCGCCTCCACGATGAGGCTTGACCGGCTTGGATGGCGAGGAGTAGGTGTTGGTGAGTTGCAAGAAGGCAGATGCGAAATGATCTCTCAGGAAGTGCGACGTAGGCCGGGATGCATCAAGAGCAGACATCTGATAATAATAGCAGGCATTCCATTACACAGTAGTTTCAAACCCACAAGTTCGCATCACCCTGATAAAGTCCACGAACCAATAATAAATGAATGTACTGTAGGCACGCAGAGCACACATACACACATACACATAACGTCTTTTTGAAAGACGTTCTTTCCATTGATGTACCGCATTAGTCAGATGAAAAGTTGTAGATATAGTTCCCGAGTAAAAGTTGGTATTTTGAGGCGCATTTTTAAGCCGTGTATGCTAAGAATTTGTGGATAATTTTTTTTACGACTTTTCGAGTTCTCAGTAACTACGAAGAGTTAGGCCCTGAAACTTGGAGGTTATATCCTGAGAAGCATAAGAATAAACCCCCTCGAGTTACAGTTCCGTACTCGTCCAGGTGACAGTGCACGAGTCGAAAAACCGGATATGCTAAGAATTTGTGGAGGGGTGTACTACATTTCCAACCGCTGCTCGTTCCCTGCGCAGCACGAAGGAAAAATTAAATTTTAAGTAACTCGCTATGTCATTTCCACAGTGACCATTATATATAATAGAGACTGAATCACTCACCAGGAATATCCTACGAGCCTATTGATCGCTCAATTCGCAATTTTGCAACACGCAAGGGGCGACCTAAGATACCACCCATCCAAGGCCCTACGCAAGACTCAGCAACTTCCATCATATCTGCCAGAGCTGCATTCGGCGGCGGCGCCAACTTCCGTCTTTCCGTGGCCGTGTAAATATCAACCAAATGTACAACTTGGACCATCACTAAACCGAGTGAGTAAATATCGCAGCTACACTGCTGACAAGACGGATGAGTTGGACATGCGTATCTGACGTCCAAGGCAGGGACTTTCACCGCAACCACTGATTCACATCATTACTCGACAGTAGCGCATGCCGCCGAAGCACTTCCATTCTGCAGTTCTCCAACAGTAAAACACCCACCAAAATCACAAAGCTTGGCTATATACGAGTGTGATAATAGCACCTGAAGTCACTTCAAAAACTCCCTTCCATCAGACTGATGTCAAAATAATAAAACGGCTGTGATTAGAATTTTTCGTAACAGTATCACTCTTCAAATCAAGAGAAGCATTCTTATTTGAAGAGTGTGGCAAGTTGCCACAACCCTTCGGGATAACACACGAGCGATCTCGTGCAGTCCTAGTCACATACGAGAGCGACGATCCGCAAGTAGCATATTTATTTGCCAGTGGATACTAGCACACATGCTTGCACCGCTCAATGCCAATGATTTCCTTCACAGCCTTAGTAGCAGAGAATGGAAACACTCTAGTAAATTTCCCATAGAAACGAATTTCAAGCCCGACTTTCGCTACCTCCGAGAACGATAGATGATAACCGCTGGCGACTAGCGGATAAGCGATAAGGGAAGAAATTACATTACGAAGGCTACAAGATTGCGACCATTAGAACCAAATTTACCAACCCCAAAACCGTTATCACATTCGCGGGTTTGATATCTCTATGTACATATCCTTGGGCATGCATGAACTCCAAAGCCGAGCTCACATCGCGAATGATACCAATACGGGTTAATGTAGATGGTATCTGCAGCATGAACAATTGTTATATGAAACGGCAGCTATCCACGCTGAAGCGAAAATCATCAGGTCAGGAAAAATGCACAAAAAATTACAAAATTTTTTCATTTTTTCCAAATTCCTAATAAGTAGTAACAAGTAACAAACCTCGCAATTTGACGGCGCTTAGTCAATCATCGAACTATATCTTTGCACCGGCCCATCCGTACAATTCAGGGAGCCCTATTACCGGTAGAGGGCCGACCCCTCCAATGACGCTGTGCAGCGACGTTGCTATTTCCTATTATAAATTTATAAACCGGCAGCTATCCAGCAAATCAGAAAACGAATGCACGGAAGAATTTGATCTTCCTAATAGAAAGTTCGAAATTTTCAATTTTTTTCTGATTTTTTTTCAAATTCCCCATGGAAAGTTCCAATAGTAGCGATCAGACACAATCAGCTCAATCCGACGGCGTTCAACTAACAATCACATTATTTTTGCGCTGACCCAGCAAACCACCCTGGGTGCCCTATTACCGGTAGAGGGCCGACCCCTTCAATGACGCTCTGCAGCGACGTTGCCATTTCCTCCATCACCAATAAACACGAATCGGACGTGGCATCCGACGGGACGAACCCCAGCAAGGTCACTATGTTAGGGTTGGAATGCAATTTTGATAGCGTCATCACTTCGCGTATAAATTGCGGATCGTGCCCGTCAGCTGAGGTACGCCCGAGACCTCGGCTAACCTGAAAAAACGAAACTATCAAGAAAGTATCAAAATCAAGTCAGCGGCCGAAACATGGGGAATTTAGAAGTCGAACCACGGCATCTATGCGGACGTGGATGTAACGAAGACCACATTCGCAAAACTTTGGAAAAATCGTGCATTACAAGCAGAAAATTAATAGGAAACAAGATTTCCACACTCTTCCCTGAATGAATTTTTCCGCTTAATTTTCTCAAATTTCGTTTTCATTTTCTTTATTTTTCCACATTCTATGTTATAAGCGATAACTACTTCCGCGTCTCTGTCCGCCGAACAAAGAACGCAGAGCTCAAAAGCCGATGGCGCGAGCGTTTTTTCTTTCGAGCAAGGCTAGCAAGAGATGATGCTTCGCCCTATTACCTTGACTGCACAACGCGCGCCATGAACGAAGCCAGCACAAACGTAACCGAAGGTACCACCTCCGAGATATCCAGGATAGCCGACGTGACTGCTGGAGGGCCCCGACGGAGGGATAGCACATATTTGTACCTAACCAACGATATTTGAGAACAATCAAGCACTAGAACTTTTTCACCTCTTCGCGACCTAATCGGAATTTCCGCACTTCGTCGGGCAGAGTGTCTAGGAGAGTATCTTCTCGGTGCAGGGGGCGGCAACTGGTACGTGATTAGACAAATAAGTGTTGCGCCATACGCCGGAACCCTGAGTAACCTGACGAAGACGAGAGTAAACAACAATAAAGGCCGACATGACTAGTGGTTTCATACTTGCATCTTGCATTTCTTGCTTCTATACACGAGGAAAGATCGCCATTTTCATTTCAATGAAACTCTCATCGTTCTGTTGCCATCTCACCAATTAAAGGGCAAGTTACACTTCTCGGATAATACTCAGTGTCAAGTGAAACAGATAGCTCATCCAAGCCCGTGGGGGAGAGAACGAGAAATCCCATTCTATAACTGCAACCTCTTGAGCGGCCGACGGAAGCTTTCCTTATACATCGTGCTGTACATAGTACAATCGTCACGTCTCTCACACTAAGGGCGCTTCCGGCTGTTGCGCCACTTCTACTCAATTGTGGGCCAAATTTCCCCACTATTGTGTGGGATTGTTCTAACTGGAATAGCGTTCAACGCGACAAAAGGCTGCCCAGACAAGCAGACGAGATTGACGGACGATCACAAGCAGACAAGAGAGAACGCCGACTGAAATCGATACGGCCGATTCATTTACGCATGACACAATTGCTACGACAACAACGGAATATCCAGAAAAATCCAAGGCGCGAGAAATAACCGTTCGCCCCAGCTCTTAGTACCTCATGACTTGGTCCTTCGACTGGACTGATGCCATTGTAATGGTGAGAATCTGGAAATTCAACGCAATCATTTCGCGGCAGCTCAAACAGAATTCATCCTACATGCAGTCTCATACGGACTGCCGTTTGGCATGATCGCCGGGCGTCGCTGGGGAAGAACCGATACCTGTTAACAAGAAAGGCCAGGATACAACTCAAGATTAAGCGATTCAAACCATCCACGTAAACGTGATACTATTGTACGACTATCGGAACAGAATGCCAGTCGAGTAGCCTATCTGTCTTCAATAAATGTTAACGCCAGGATTTGAATCACGATAACGCAATTGAACTCTTCCAAGCAAAAAGAATAAACATGATACTACTGTACCGACTATCGAAACAGAATACCTGTCGGATACCTGCTTGTATTCCATACCTGTTAACGGGAGAGGCGACGACAAAAACAAAGATAGTGCTATCGAAATCACCTAGGGGGCACAATATACAGATGACACCAGTGGACAACTACTGGACGAGCGATTTCCGTACACTTTGATGAGAATGCAACAAAGAAAAAGCACAAAAACTTGAAAAATATCACTCAAAAAATATAAGCAAGAGAATAGGATACTTATACTATCAATCCTCCCCTGTATTACCATAGTGTCGTTGTAGGGCTCGAATGGACTCCGACAGGCCTCTACTCTACAACTTCTTAATACCGACGGCATCGCGTTCACATTGAAATGATTAACCGTACCATCGTTGGGGCGGTAGAAGGTATTATAGTAATAAGGAGCGTACATGGAGTTGTTATCATGATTGCAATTATACATAGTACCTGAGAGAAAGGTCTATTCCTTAGTAAGACACATCCTCACTGGGAAATGCTTACGCCCGAGCAACTAATGATGATCACTGAAAAAATTCAAGAAAATAAAGGAATCGCGCTTGAAAAAAGAAATATTTATTAGCTCTATTTACCTATTCCTTAGTAAGACACATTTTCATTGGGAAATGCTAACGCCTGAGGAACTGAATAACGAACTGTGCAAAAATTCAAGAAAATCGCAATTAAAAAAGTATCAACTAGATGACAGAAAACAGATGTCTTCCCCATCTTACAGTTTCGTAGTGAATAACTATTATTGGTATGATCACGAATGTTGTTCGGAGGTCGCTGGCCCGGTGGACGGAAGACCGGCTTGGGTCGTTGCCAGAAATTTTCTCGATAGGCAGGCGTGTAGCACGCTCGGCCACCCAGTTGTTCGCGTCCAGAGAAATAGCGAAGTTGAAGAGAATCTTGTAAATTGGTGTCACATGTGACAGGTAGGTTGACCTCAAACGGGCTGGCGGCGGTGAATCTTTGGTAACCTCTTCCGTTCATTGCTTCCCCGTGCGGACCAGTCGCCATCATGTCAAAGAAGGGTGGTGGACGGCGACGTACTCGAGATGGATAAAGAAAAAAAACTGACGAACAAGGGAAATCGGATTGCGGTTGAAAGATCAGCATATAACGCAACGTGGGAGTGATTCCAACTGTAAGAGAGCATATTTGACCGTTGGTGAATTGAAGCGTGTGCGAATTCACTCGGGTATCGGTGAAAAAGTTAATTCATCATCAATAGACAAATAAATCTATTTGTTCAACTATCAGCGAATATGGTAAACAGTCAGTCAAAATCTATCAAAATTCATCAGTCAAATTCGTCATCGATTTGAATGGAATGTTCTCCTTGCATTGAAGGGCCCACAAGTTGTGAGGTGAAGAATCTTGTGTAGAATCCGTGGTATTGAGATTTGCCAAGATTGCAAGATTTTACAGATCTCATCAATCTTGAATGACGCACATTTGCGTACTAATGTGGGAACAGGTGCGAGCTGGAGAATCGTGATGTGCTCTGTGCCTCGGTCCTGTGTCGAGCTGGAAGCTGATCGGATGGAGCATCCGCAGTTATTCAATTCAAGATTTTTGGGGTGGCAGCGAAATTTGTTAAACCTTCCCAGAAAAAGAACGATTCTGATCGTCCAGTGTGACGACACAAAATACCGCTTGCCTGTGTCACGAATACATATCGAAGTGGCACCATTATTGGTTCACTACGCTCGCAGTTGCTGCTGATTTAAAATGCTTATCCTAAGGAGAAATTATTTTCTGAGGAAGAAGTCTCGCTCAGTCACGACATTTTCCTTGCGAAGTTCTGCATTTTTTCCACGGACGCTTTACACTTTCCTAAGGACTCTTCAAACTTACCCACGGACTTCTTCCTGCCTTCCCCAAGGGATAATTGTACTTTTCTAAGAAAACAATGCGCTTGATGCTGCTATGCGCACGCGTGCATAGCCAATCACCAGCCCCCCAGCACAAGGCTCAGAGCAGACTCTGACGTCTCTTCCGACTGCCGCTTAGCACTGTGAATCATGACCAAGCAACGCGGCAGGAGCCGAGCGCCGGTCAACTCGCGCGCCCTCATGCACATGTCTCGCATAGCTCGATCGCTCACATTCCACCGACACCTTCCTCAAAATGCGGTTCTTGTTGATCCTAAGTGCTGCTCTCACTGCCTGGGCTTCGACCGAGCCAGTTGGGGCTTCGTCCGAGCCAGTTGGGGCTTCGACCAGGCCAGTTAAGCGACAGATTAGTAAACAAGAGGCGAACAGATGGACGAGAGATCGCACTCGTCTTCTCAAGAGACATGCAACTTACGGGGAACTAACCGACAGTCAAGATTTATCAAGAGTCATGCATTTGGCTTCTGAAGCCGATGACGATGATTTCGGTGATCACAAAGGTGGCTGCTTCAACGGTATTTGCAAATTCGTGAAACGCGTGTTCAGAAGAAGAGAGAAGAAAGTTAAACCAAATCGCTACGGTGAGGTACCACCGGCAAGTTTTGATGTTACAGATGGGTTCGTGAGTTCGCAGACCGGGCTAGAACAGACGCCTTTGGATGTGGGAAAGGGTGAAGTCATCGACGATTCTCCGACCTGGTCTGCTCACAGCAGTCCGCAGAGTTCCGATAGCGAGCCAGGAACTCCTGATTCTGATGGAAAAAAGGAGAAAAAGAAAACGGTCAGATTTAGATTCCCCAGTAAGAGGTGAAAGGCCTCTAGTGTCTCAAAAGTTGTCAACAGTTTGCATCCATGCCGCGGTGTTCGATGTCACAACCATGACCGCTTGACTGAGTTTAGTTCCAAACTACCCGATCGCTCCATCAACGCCGGAAAATTTGCAAAGTTGAGTTTCACTCATCCCCGTCTGCCATGTTCCGCAGCACATGGATTTGCTGTTTTCTGGTGTTGTGCTCGGCCCGAACGGTTCAACGAGAGCAAGAGCTTCTCCTGAACGATGAAACCAGTCACGGCTGCTGCTTCGGCGCCTTGTGTGCACGATTGTTTTGCAGGGGTCGTCGGGCCCGGCGGCGACGTGCTCCTGTGAATGAGCCGTATGAAATGGTTCACTATGATGACTTCACCTCAAGTTACGAGGACGAGGGCTCCAGGAATTACCGGACATTAATGAATAGAGAAATGGACGCACGGACCAGGTAGACACTGTGGGGCTGTTTAGATCCTTACTAAGTTTCAAGAGCGTCCCACCGTTACAGTAACACTGTTACTGTAACAGACCACCCTGAGAGCGCTTTTGTAACTCAGTAGAGGTCGGTTGACCACTGGCTGTGCTTCTTCGGTGGAATTGGATTCGTGACCAAACTCGTCGATGCCGCGTTCTCTGAGCTTCCTCCTGAGGAACGGGCTCTGCAACGTGAGGCTCACGTTCTCAGATTCCACGGAGGCACTCATGGGGATCACGCCAGCGGAACAGGACAGGCACCGACTACTCACAGCGTGAGGAAAGCGAGAGGAGAAACTGTTGAAAAGGAAACTGAGCTGACGTCTAGCGATAGGATGATGGAGATGGCCGAGTCCGCTTCGAATATACTTCGAAGTTGACACCTGCCTTTACTCCGTTGCTCCTGTTGTTTATCATGCATCTGTCAACCATTGAGCGTTCGTTGTTGCTGTATCAAAAACTGTTGTGTTAAAAGTTGGGTTCTCATACGCGCATATTATGTCTTAAGAGGTACTCCACCGACTCAGCTGATAAGCCAGTCTGTTAGCTCTCGAGACACACGGCGTGATCACAACAATCGTCAATGAGCATTAGCGTTGTGAGCGGAACAAAGAGGAAGAGATACAAACCTCTCGAGCCGGTTTCATCTGTGGAATGTGTGAACGTGAGTGATCCCAAAGGTTTTCACAAGTTCCACTGAATCACATTAGCCCTGTTCCTGTATATAAGTTCGTCACCGAAAGCCGGGACCGGCTGAGTAAGAGTTTACTGGTCATCAGATGTTTCGTCGGAAAGATTCCCTCGGGGTGTTCATTCACGGTCCATTAGTTTAAATCGAATGTGGAAACCCCATCGAGATGTTTCGTCAGGGTAGGGCAGTGGTCACGAGTCACAGCAGACCCGACTGTCTAGTCAATTGAAACCTCTGATCTGCGAGTTTGGGAGGGGGCAGTAGCCGCGCGCCCGAGTCGGGCGCTATCAGGGAGAAAACTCTCCGACTAAGGTCTCACCTACGGAAAAGCTCTAAGCGCTTTTCCTCCGATGGGATGCTTCAAAGTGGATTCCACCGGAATGGCGTCCAGACGCGATGATGCTGGTAGCTCGTATGTGTTAATAGTCTCATTAAGGGTTCCACGCGCGAACTGGTATACTGTTATTATCAAATAGTTTATCGGAACGCTTCCTTCTGAGGCGTCCTTCCATCCGCGCCCGTCGCGCGACGTCAAATTCAATGGAAACCGAACAAACCTCAGGAGAATCGCGCTGTTGGCGATCTCGAGGATGAATATTATCACGTCAATAATATTCTATTGACGAAATATTGATCAATAGGTCTTCAATAGACCACTTTCGGAACTCAGAATCGATTCTAGAACATCGTTTTACGTGGGGGAATCAATCCCAGATACGCTTCTGAGTTTCGGAATAAGGCGTCGTCACACGGCGTCACGGTAATTAAAATGCTATTCCCTCAGAAAAGTGCATTTGACCGCGTCACGGTGATTGAAATGCTATTCCCTTAGAAAAGTGCATTTGATCGCGTCACGGTGATTGAAATGATATTCCCTTACAAAAGTCAGGAAGCTCTCCTCAGGGGTATATTCAACCAGCGAGGCTTCCTTTCCTCCTGGCGTCACGGTGGTGTCACTTGGCGTCTCCAGATTGATCATTCTCGCTCTCGCCATAAATTGTGTCTCGGAGTATTTCCACCGAGCTTCAACCTAAGATTTGCCCGCCATGCGTCTCATACGGATACCAGCCGCTTCCCTCGTTGTCTATAGCGTCCAAGGGAAATCCCTCAACGTGCTTTCCTGTTTCCGTGGTCTCTTCGGTTGCGTGCCCAAGGCCGAGAAAGACGAGCCCGCAGTGCAATATAAAAAGTTCAAGGACGACAACCCGTTCAGGTCTCGCGACAGCAGTCCGTCCAGGGATCGCCACAGTCCAATGTCTTCTACCTCCGATGCTTCCAGTGGTTACTGGTCGAACGAGAGCCCTCTGAGCACGAACTCGGCGGAGAGCGTCATGGACTTCTCCGATATTCCCGGTATAGTGACCTACGGTCACGGAGACTTGCCGCCCAATATGTTTCGAAAGCGATCCAAGCCCCGGTCAAGCCCTCCCATTCAAGAGTTCGTTCTGCAGAAGCCGCCATTGACTTCTCCGGTGTGGATTCCTCGCGAACCACCGCTGAACTTCGTCGAGAATCACTTCGAGAAAGTCGCGCCGAATCCGGAGCCTCCGGAAGCTAAAGTTGCCGACAAACCAGTTGAAGGTGACTGGGCGGTCGTTGATGTCGAAGAACCCCCTTCTGAAGTCGAAAAAGATGGAGAGTGGACGGTGATCAACCTCAAGGACAAACCCAAAAAGAAAAAAATTTCCTTCACAACTGCTAATCGAGAATGGAAGGACATTGTCCGCGGGTCGCCAGGTCGCAAGGCGCAAAGGTTTGTGAAAAAGCTGAAGAGCGGAAGAAAGAAATAGTATGCTAGTCCTTTACACATGATGTTCGATGTTGTCGAGACAGTCATGGCTTTGTTCGAGTGCCTTAATTTTGAACCCATGTCAGCCAAAGTTTCGTTCCTGGGTCTTGATTAAGCCGTGCCCGTCGAGGCATTGTTCGAGTTCCCTTATAAGCTCGTGTCACTCAAGGCCTTGTTCGAGTGCCCTTATAAGCCCGTTTCACCCAACGCTTTGTTCGAGCGTTCTAATTCGCCCTCGTCTGTCAAGGCTTCGTTCGACTGTTCGGGTCACCTTGACAAGGTGACCTTGATATAATCAATCAGCGTCATTTAGTGACCCCCATGCTCTCCCCACTAAGACTAGCTCTTGACGACCAACATCAACGAGCGTTGGCGCTTCAAAGCTGGTTCCAAAATGAGGCCAGTGTTCATCTAGGGACCCGAGAATCTCGCCGAGGGAGCGAAGTGCCGCACATCTCCATACCCGAAGCTTTGTCCAATAGCAGACCAATGACCTTCGACAGGCGTACCTCACCAGACGGGCTGATCACTGAGATCGGATTCAATGCAGATACAGCAGCGGGAGAGCTGTCTTCGAATCGCAACAGGGCAAAGTGGCGAGAGAACGAGTCCAACGCCACAGCGATGCTCATGACGTCCAGACCATTGTAAGTGCGGCGATGGCCAAAATAAATCCTAGCGGCCTATTTTGATGAGCGCTTCCTCATTTTCACTGAGGAAGCGCTTATCCGTGGAGATTCACTCCGTTATGTAAAACGCTAGTGTTCAACGCATAACGCAACGCTCTATGCCCTCGAATACCCGAACCTCGAAATCGCTCATTGAGCATTCGGCATGTGCGAGAGATCTCGTATGATATCTAGTTCATGACCAAACGATCCGAAGGTTTAATAATTTAACTATCATGTGTGAGGAGTTAACTCAAATATTACGGGATTTGTTAAGAGATTTTGCCTCGCATGATGGTGATCTAAGAGTACAAGAGTGATAACAGCGGGAAGTGTTGAAGATTAGGTATGCATCTGGCGGGTATCGTCATTGGAGCGTCACCCTGCACGACTTGCCTTCGGTTTCCGCTGCGGTCGGCGTCGCAGGTAACCCCTCAAGATTCATCCGATAGGATTCTCCGTGCCTCAGGAACGAGTCCGGAAGATGTGCAGGAGTTTCATCCTCACACTGTCCCACCTCCAGCCAGCCTCATATTTCCACTCAAACCGGTGCTCCTGGGCGGTTCAGAATTCGTTTTTTTCCGTCGAGAAAAAGCCATGCGCGATGCTTTGGTCACCATTTTTCGTGAGAACAACCCGTTGGAGTTTCACTTAACCTACGGGACTCTGCATGATTGCCCTCACGCATGTGGACCGACTGAGATTCATTAAGACGCCTTTTTATTGAGACTTGTTGGAGTGACTTAGTTTAAGCGCTTAAACTCCTAAGAGCTCTTTTTTTCGATTCAGGAAGGAGCATCAACGGAGAGGATGGTTGCGAAGGCCGACAAGATCACAATAATCGTCGATGACCATCATCACAAGGAGACGCAGACCATCAGCATAGTGAGCCACAGGCTTCCTGGCCGCCCGTGGATCTGCCGAGCTCCCTAGCGTGTGAGCGACTTCATAGTCCAACGCCGGCTCAGTTAGACTCTTGCCGATATGATCAGTTGGGGACTCTCTGTAGCGTTGACATGCAGTGCAATCTGACAGTTTTTTCGTACATGTCTGTGCAAAATTATAACCCAACGCCGCAGCGTTACCGCCTCAGACTTTCACCGCTGTTCTCATTTCCTTGCCTTCCGGCACGGATCGCATAATATAGTGCAGCAGACGGTTTTATCGTTGACACCATCCAGTGTTCAATATCCAAGTCCGTTGTGTAGGTCACGAACGATAAGTTGGCTCTGATGAAGGATCATCCAATCGACAAAAGCCTCGGGGGCGGCAAAATCTTTGGGGACTCATTCTACTGGACGGAGGTGGCTGGGACGTGGAAATCTCCCAGAAACCGACGTAGGTTTAATAATAGCTAACTCAAAAACTTCAAGTACATGTGATCTACAGGAGATCGACTGTTGAAAACCGAAAGACGCCATACCATTGGGTGCCCGGTCTTCCAGTTTGCACTCATCGATGTTATGTCGCAATGTTGCAATATTAAAGGATTGTTTCGGCGTCAGGGAAAGCTCATAGAACTCACTATGAGGACTCTCACTAGCTCATATTTATCAGCGCTTAATGCTCCATTAACATGAGGCTTTACGTGCACGCAGTTCTTCTTTTCAGGCTGCCATTAGAGATCCTCCACCTGGTCGGATCGGACCCCGTCCCAAGCAGTAATTCATCCTCGTGTATATCCTCCTATCGAGGCTATTGACAGCGGCCTTGGGTTCAGTGATACTAATAAAACACAACAATCATTCAACTGAAGGACATCTCGTATAAAGAGACTCACACTTGGTTACTGTAAATGCGCGAATAATCAACTATGCTACAGCAACTATCCTAAACATTTAGTTAAGAACATCGCCAGGGGCGGGGCCGGTGGGAATCGGGATGCTAGCGCCCTGAAGGACAGTCACCGCGGCGGCGTCAACGACATCCTCAGCATGGCAGCCTCGAGAGAGATCGTTGGTGGGGTAGGCGAGACCCTGGAAGATAGGGCCGACAGCCTGGAAACCGCCGAAACGCTCAGCGATCTTGTAGGCGATGTTGCCGGCGTTCAAGTCGGGGAAGATGAGAACGTTGGCCTGGCCAGCGACCTTGGAGGCGGGGGCCTTCTTGGCGGCGACCTCGGGGACCTGTACAAGGAAATTTATACCGATAAAACGACGCGGTAGGGGGGAACTTACGATGGCAGCATCGACCTGCATCTCACCGTCGATGGCGAGATCGGGCTTCTCCTTGCGGGCGAGGGCAAGAGCCTCCTGGACTCTGGTCACATACTCGTGCTTGGCACTGCCGAAGGTAGAGAAGCTGAGCATGGCAACGCGGGGAGTCGTGGCCAAGACGTCCTCGCAGGTCTGAGCGGTCGTGATGGCGATCTCAGCGAGCTGCGCGATCGAAGGAGCGATGCAGAAACCGCAGTCAGCGAAGAGATAGGTGATGTCGTCCTTGGCGATGACGAAGAATGAAGAGGCGGTCTTGAGGCCCTTCTTGACCTGAGAAAAAATATCTTTCCAATGTACGGAATGCACGCATCAAGTTAAGATACGTGGCGTGAGATAACAACTTACACCAACAGTCTGCAAGGCTGATCGGGCAACATCAGCAGAAGTATGAGCTGCGCCAGCAACGCACTGAGAAGAGAACAAAGAATTTTATCTTTCAAAAGACTTCCGAAACGGCGAATTACCCCCTGGACGTGACCAGTGGTCAACATCAAGTCGGCCATCATCAAGGGAGAGTTCTTGACCGTGTCCAGGGCGGCGTCGAGGGTCATGCCCTTCTTCTGGCGCTTCTGGAACCTGTCACCACACCCATCACTCCATGCTACCACATTTCCGCCAACTTACAAGACAGTAGCGGTCTGCTCGACGACCTCGGGATGGAGAGAGGGATCGATGATCCTCACACCCTCAAGGGAGACGCCGTTAGCCTTGGCGCACTTGTAGGCCGCCTCGCGATCACCCACCAAGACCTGTCAAAAATAACTTCTTATTTTGAACAGGAAACGCGCCCGTATTCTTACAGGCTGGGCAATCTTCTCCTTAAGAACCTTGGCGACAGCGGGAATCACACGCTCATCGGTGACCTCGGGGAAGGCGATGAACTCTGAAAGGAAGTGAGAGTGAAGATAGTGATACTACTAAGACGATGCACTACTTTTGAGGCCAGTCTGCATGGCACGCTGACGAATGCCTGCGAGGGCGGCGGGGGCACAACGAGCGGTAGAGCGGGAAAGCATCTCAATGAGGGGGTAGTACAACTTAATCAAACTGATAACCGATACACCCTGGTTCGATTCCCACTCCCCGATCACCATCCTGCAAACTCTAATGGACGATCGTAGCCATCAACACTGCTATGCGATACACTGTGCGAAATTCTTTGCGGTGCGCTAGGAGTATCTTTATGCAGACCGCTAGTAGTGGCGCTAAAGCCTAACGATGTCTCCTTCGACACAATCCCTCTACAGCTCCCTTCAGCATCCGCTCCATCACATTAAGCGTAAGATATCCTTCCTTGCACCGACCTATGTTCTCCATCTTGACCTCAAGATTCTCTCGCACAACCCTAACCCCTGTCTCATCATAACAACAAGATTCGCCGTTTTTCGATTGGTAGCCATTTACGGTCCACTTCTCCCAGTCACTTTCAACTACAATCATCCCGATCATGCAGCCAGGGTCTCTCCCGAGCGCCTTCGCGTTTATTTTCGTTAGACACCCTCGAGATTCACGGATGAAGACCAAAGTCAGAGAAACCGCGCGCGACAGCCAGGCAAACGCAACAGACGATAACCTCTGGATTACGGGGGAAGGCAGGAACGGGAAACCCGAAAGTCCTCCCAAAACCCGAAGGGGCACCCAGCTCCCAGAAGATGCTTCCTTGGAAATTGGCCATCTCTCTTGTATTTCAGAATTACCTCACGCTTCCGTTTTTGATAGCGCGAGAGCCCATTAAACTTGCAATCTTGCAAATCTTGCACTTCCTCAAACAACACAAGTTGTATCGAAAGGTTCCGGGTTCTATCCCCAGACACTGCTTTTTAACTCAATAACATAATAACCGCCGAAAAAAGATATCAGCTGTAAAAACGAAGCCTTCCCTCCTTCAGTCGCCATCGTTTATCAGTTGGCCGCCCCTCCCAGCCTGTCAGGCTCTACTCTGGCACAGCACCTAATCGTGAGTTGCGAAAAAGTTGGTATGGGAATGAGCGTGTGCGCTGTTCACCTTGTTCCCAGATATGACCGCCACCGGCAGTAGAAGTAAGCACAGCGCCATCGTCTGCACCAGATTCAAAAACAGGAAAAACATCCCCAACACGGCCAAGTACGCAGCCAGGGTTCCGAAGAATACTATCTGATGCACGGGTCGACCTAAGATACCCTCGACGCATCTTCATTGACCTACCCCGTGCAAGTCGATTTTCCACAATTTCGTGTTGACCTTCAGCAAACCCAAACCGCGAAGGAAGGTCAACAGCGGAATCACAGTAGTCAGAGCCTGAGAAAACGCGCCGAAATTTTACTGACACCTCTAGCTGTGAATCTCACCACAAACACCGCAGTGATTGCGACAGGTGGGGTCTTCTGAGGTGGCTTGAAGGTGTGAGCAATCAATGGCAGAGGAAGATACCGTCCTGAGAAAGACAAGACAAGATCGATCGACTTGGACATCATCCAGACTCAGTCACCTGCCATTTTCGTCGCCACATGAGTATCACTACTCTCCGGTATGCCGCTCTTGCTTAGCGCTTCTTTTGCCGCCTGAATGATACCCCGGAAATATGCATACCACACCTTCCCCAAATAATCTACCTGATGGAACACGAAGGGAACCGTTCCTAGACTTTGCTGTAAGCCTTTCGGCATCCTGTGATCGCCGACCAAAATCGACAAGTCGTATCTGAACCCCCAACCGTGAATTTTCCGCCAAGTCCAAATCCGTCGGACTTCCCATCTCTTGGCGTCATCGCAGCAGCGCCAGCAACGGGGATATCCGCGGCGTAAGTCCTCGACGAGCCGCTCGTGCCTGCATCAATACCATAACTTCCCCAACTCCTCCTCCACTCCCTTACGTGCCATCTCGATAACCTGCACATCTGGCGCGCCGACGATTTCTTCGCCTGCGGAAATGCCAATCAGAAGACGATGGAGAAGAAGAAAAGGTCTCACCCTCCTTGAATTTCACCATCAATGCCACTTGAGCTGGATAGAACTCAGCAGTACTGAGGTCGCAAGAGACCGACGGATGGCCGTTATCCGAAATCACTGCATCCTTGCTAACCGTTCCTAAGGGAGCGATTGAAAGCATTTTCGCTCTTCCCCGTATCACCAGTTTTTCTGCCACTTTTCCACTGGACTGCCGTCACTCCGGTACCGCCGTCGACCACGCACTTCTCAAGAACGGCGACATCCCCAGCAGCAGCGGCAGATGGAAGGATGGAGACGGCTAGGATGAGACGAATAATCGCCGCCGGAGAGAACATAGGGCTCTGCTAACCTAGCAAGGATTGAACCCAGGACCTTACGCGTGATATACCAACTCCTCACCCTACTGAACTACTCATACGTTCAGCCTCGGAAATTATACCACTACAACTCAACATCCCCAAACCACACCAACAACCATGACATTAACACCAATATTAATTCACACTAAGGCCTTCCGAGTTCCTCAATAGGATACCCATCAGGCTGATCGATGGACAGGGACATCCTCGGATCACCGTAAAAATCATCATCATCGTTAGTCGGGTAACCGCCAGGGGAATCCGGGCAGTCCTGGCAAGTCGATCCACGTTTATCCTGCTTATTCTCGAATCTAACTCTCCTTCTCCTTCTCCTCCTCCTCCTCCGAGAGGAAGTTTTTTCTCGAAGGGCTTCTCAGAATGCTGGGCCTAGTAGGCTCCGGAGACTCCGGCCCGTCGGAATTCTCGCTAGCGCTTCTCTAAGAACAACAACGACATAATCACCGGACAACCACCGAGTACGCCTCACCTGTCCGGATAGATGGCCTGCCCCGTCGACCTGGTGTCTCAACACCGAAAAGACTAAAACGAATAGGAGCTTCATCAATTTGGTACGGAAATCGAAACATAAACGTCTGCTGCAAAAAGCGCTCGCCCGATTGATCGATTTATACGGAAATCTGCCACGGGCCGAGCTCATACACCTTTCGGCTTCCTAGCCTGAAAGTCGTCATCCTCACACTACCTAGTGTTCATGAGGATGGTCCGTCACGTGGTCGCAGGTAAGCAGTGCTGTCCAGGGTTCGAACCCCGGGGCAGTCATTTTTCTGCCGCCATTTTTACTATCCGAAATACAGGTCTGTGGTAGAAGCGAAGTTCGACGAGCCACTGGTGAATTCAAAGGGCATTACTGGCAAGAAACATAAAGCAGAAACACATCATGAATTGGTGGACGCTCAGTAGTCATCTGGTGGAATCTCCTATTTTACGCAGGGCCAGCTCATACAGGCTGTCGGCGTTCTTCATGCCAAGTCTTTCCGACGGGCGCAACAAGACGACTTTCCATCCACGGTTAGCGAGGAGCGTTAACCTGCTGACGACCCGGGTTCGATCCCACCAGAGTGTCTGCTCACCTTATTCTCGTCCAGGCAACGAGGTCCTCTCTCTGCCCTAACACTTCTCGCTCTCCCAACACCTACAGGGGTCCACGCAATGTGACCAACTAGTAGGCAGCATGGGAGATGCTGGTGCATCATCACCGTTGTCCCAACCTCTGGAATGCGTCTCTCCGGGTAAAGGAAGCCTATCGCTAAGTTCAGGATGTGAAGACAATTTACAGCGATAGGCTTAATAAGGCATTCCCCTGCTATTATATTCAATCTAGTGTGGGAAAATCAATAACAAGGATCGCGACCCACCTCGATAGCCACCCCTTGGCGAGTGGCAAGCCGAACAGTGAAAGGTGGTGTTGGCACCATCGCCACCGCGTTCACGCCCAACCTGATCGAGGCATCAAGAAGCACAGTCTGCGACCAACGGGGGAACCTCCGGTATATCGATTGCTCCTGCATCGTCAACGCGTCGCTTCCATAGTGACCTTCGACGGGCAGGTCGATCGGAGTCGCTATCTCGGGCACGTTCAGCTCAGCTAGAAGGTCGGTCAGGCGACTTTTCGTCCCTTCATCCATCATCCCCTGAGGAGGGAGCGATTCTGTCGCCGTGCCAACTGTCGCTCGCCGCTCAATGCAATGCGATATTGCCTAGGCTCTAGTGATCCATCATCCAGCTGCTAATGATTTATTGAGATTGGATAATCGATCCGAAGATACTATTGTGTTATCTCGACTACACGGTGGAGAACACCCACTCAACCCACTTGACAGTCGCCAGAAAACCCTCCTTCCGCCAGCCAGGCCGCAGCCATCGTAAACATACTCCTCGAAGGACCGCCTTCACCTGACCCGATGAGACTTGTAGAGCGTGCGCAATGGTCTGTCTTACCTAAGAAGTCCATCAGCCATTTGTAGTGAAACTTCGCGAGAGCCTCGAGCGCACTACGCGCAACCAAATCGGCCCCGCTGGCTGTAGTAGGCGACGATATCACCGAGGAAGCACATATGCTGATGAGTACCTACTTTACTTCGATAAAGATGCCAGTAAGAAGTGCGTGAAACGCATGTCCGATTTTCAGGATAATATACACGAGAATGAAGAGAAATAATCATAGATCCCGAATTTATGAAAAACTCTCTATCGTAAAATTAAGTCCGCTTTGGATCGGTTACCCACGAACCTACTCTAACCAGATCCTCGGGCGCTATTGAAGGCGCAAATGGCGCTTCGGCCTCGAGGGACTCCCTGCAGTGCCGAACAAGTGCCTGAAGAACGCTGCCAGGGACTGCCGATGCTGACGGCTCATACCCTACCTGAGTACTCGGCCCTGCGTTGCGCATGAGACTGTGCAAGTTGATGCAGTAAAGAGAGAACAGTATCCGACTAGCATCTCGAATCTAAAGAGCTGCAGCGTTGACGTAAGGTTGCATTCACGAAACTCACAGGATGCTTGAAAGATGCACTGTCGGTTATACCGGACGCGACCGCTTCGAGCAAAGAGCCCGTCAAGGCCCCGACTCGAGACCAGGCGGAGATGAGCGAGACCTGGGGAGCGATTGTGCCACGATGTTTTTCGATCTCGTGCGGTGACCTACCCTAGAGCAAGTGTCCAGTGAAGCAAGGAGTGTCCCGTCTTTCAAGAACGCGCCTGTAAGCGAGGGGAAGTTCCTGAGTAACACCACGACGCCTTTGGAACACGACATGTACCAACAGGGCGTATGGTGTAGTGGTATCACGTCTGCTTCGCATGCAGAAGGCCCCGGGTTCAAATCCCGGTACGTCCAGTTTTCACGAAGACCTCACCGGTATTGAATTGCTGTGACCGTATCTCTCGTGAATTTCGACATTGCAATACCAATGGTCAGCAGTTGCTTGGCTTGGAATACCGTCAGCCGCGATGATATCTACAAATAGCGTTCAGAATCGATAACCATGAACGGACAGTAAGCACGTTAATCAATGATACAACACGGGGGACCCCTCACTTCATGCCACAGAGGCCCAAGAGCGTTGGCCTCCTGGACTCTGCTGGAGAGCTTGGACAACGCTTCCGTCACTAGAGTCAGATGGCGACAGTCGTACTCGTGCCCATGCCGTTGCACATGTAGACTGATCGTCTAAAAGAGGGACCCAATGTTTCACTCAATGACTGGTATCCGAAGACTTACATGAGACAAGCCCTCTGCATCATACAACCCGGTATACCCTGCTGCAGCTAAGCGAGACACAAAAATAGAGAATTCGGATGGAGTCCACTCGCGTAAGTTGAGCTCGTGACCTGAAACTTCCACACTGAAATGGTGACCTCGGTCGTGTCAATTCCGACAAGCATGATCATATACGGCATCGATCATATCAGCCGCCTTTCCCACGACCTCAGCTTCATGGGAATCATTCGAACCACAGATTCTCGACAGCAGTCCTGATAGTGTCAATTTGCGGTGGTCGGCTCTTGCTTGAATTCCAACCCGAGAGCTGTATCGAATCAAGGTTGTTCAATCGAGCAACGCGATCGGTCTCCATGGACCAGCTCAAGATCAGCTGGACCAGGCGCTCCGAAAAAGCATCTCTGCTGATCTCCGCGAAAAGCGCCATCGTCGACAAAAAGGCCTGATGAGTAAATAATAGACGATAAACGAGAGGCAAAGAATCTTGAGTTACTCGTTCAGTTAAGTCAGTTGTAGCGGTTGCATGGCACCATTGGTCCTCGCAGAGCTGCACCAGTTCGCGATAGCCACTCCTCGACGGACGAGAAAACAGCCTGCAACCGACCAAGTCAAGTCCGGCGAGCTCTACCGATCTCTTGCCTGTCATCCTGTCGGACCATGGCCGAGAGGATCTGGTGAATTTGAATTGTTGAGGCCGTTTCTGTCCGCAGGAGCTGTTCAACCTGAACTCCATCGGATGGGCGCAAGTTCCAACCCGGCGTCGTACATCATTTAATAGTTCTTCCATCGTAGTAACCATCGTGCGTATCGCAGACATGTAGGATATGGCAGATGTCGCTAGTTGGAGCTGACAGATCACATAGATGCGTCATGAACGATAAAAAAAATAAATTCTTCATAAAATATAGATTCTTTCGCCGTACAAATGATTACGTTGCAGGGGGTTCCACAAACGGTGTTGAGCATTACTTACTCGATGAGATAAGTTTCGCTCCGCTAAGATACTCGATCGCAAGCGTTTACTTAGAGCACGTAAAATGACTGGGTCCTTATAGCTCGAGATTGCCATACTATGCAATACCTGAATCGATTCAAGTGAACAGGAGACGCAGAAGTTCGCTCCCAGGAGATTGAATTCTTCTAACAAGATTCTTGAAATTTTCAAAGGAATTGAATCAAAAAATTCTCCGTGAGCCCCACGGATGCAACAACTGACCGTCTTGAAGCGGCGCCGCGTGCAACAACGCAAATCAAGTTGATCTAATCAATACGAAATGACTGCCCGTTATAAGTCAACGTCAGTATCTTCCACAGTGGAATCCTGAGCTTTCGCGGGCTCAAGCTGAAAGCTGATAGACCCGCCCTGAGGTATGTCAGCAGCTCGCGGCAGTGTCGCTCTGCGATGTCAGTGACCGAGTGGAGGCATCACCAACCGTCTTCGGAGCATCGGAGTTCACCGGGCAAGACGAATGATCTGTACAATTTGCGAGCTGCGTAGACAACGACATATCGAGAGCATTCTACGACTCTTTCCACTCGTCCTGCATGACAGGCATGATGTCGTCCAAACCTGTGAGATACCGAATGATCGTTTGATCAGGGCCGAACTATCGCTTTACAACACCCGAGCCCGAACTCCGAGGCATTCGATCAAACGAGTTGCATTAACCGGGTGAAAAGCGAGCGCATGAGACGACGAGTTAGGCGCCTCATTGTAATCGCGGCCCTCCACGAGGTTCGGAAAGCTTGGATGGCAGGAACCGAACAGACCTCCTATCCCTCTACTCAACCCAATCGAGTAGAGCCGGCCATGGTACTTCCGTGGAGACCTCCACCGTATGTTCTCCAGTGGAGAGGTCAGACACCTTCGTGATATCGAGTCGCAATCTGCGATTTGTTACCCTTAACAACATCAGCAACGGCGATGAGAAGGACCGACCATCCTGGAGTCCCGAATCGGGGGACTTCTCTAGAGGATCGGGAGGGCCCGAATATCTTGGCCTCCCAGTGAGGCAAGTGGGCAGAAATTTAGAGAATTGACACCTCTCACACGGACATGCTGAGAAGCGTGAACGGTACGTACTGAACAAACGAAGAACGATCCCAAAATTGGTGGAGCGAAGTAGCGTATGTTTGATGCAACCGACCCGCGGCAGCATGTGAGCCTTACCTCCACGAGCTCCCGAGCGCTCCCCCACTGGGCATCCGAAATAAGGGGTTGGGCGCACTCCACTAAATGTGGCAAATCCTGTGGCCGCGCACGAGCCACAGCAACCATGAGGCGGGCCCAGTCACGAGCGTCCGATCCGCTAGTGATCGACAAGAAGCTCGTCAGGATGCGCTCAGCATTATCCTCATCGATAGCGCCCATCTCCTGCAAGCCCTCATACGTCTGGGCGAGCTGAGCTCCCGTCATAGAGGGAATCACTTGCGATAACTGCCCGAGGACACTTTCCCTCGCCTCCTCGCTCGACGGTATCTTTGCAAGCGAGGTCAGCGCAATGGGGTAGGATACGTTGTCAAGCTCGGGTGCTCTTAGCTTCAATGCATTCACCAGGTTGACGACCAAAGAACTGTCATCACTAGTCCGCTCGGCCAGAAAGTGAAGTAACATAGCGAGGTCCAACGGCGTGGCCGAGCTCAACAACACAGACCCTCCTCCCAGTTGCATGTCTTCATTAATAGTGTCCACAATTGATGAGGAACTTGCGTTCGGGGAGACCTTCCGCAGATCGTAAAATCGTACCTAGAAACATACTTCGAGGGACGTGCGAGGGACTCCAGCTGCCATGAGCGATTTATCCATTCTTGCGTGTCCCCCTTACAGGCGGTCCTGGCAGGTATGTGACTGAGACTTATCCGACCGAGACGGTCCAGGACCTGAAATCTAAGTTCGGGGCGACTCGTATCGAGTGCCTCGGGTGCGCAAGCTACTAACCAGGAGGCGCTTCTGAGACTACTGCTGGACCACTCGCAACTACTCTCCCCTTCCAAGCCATCAAACGACCAAATTAAGCGACATTCGAGCGCGACCAAGTGGCGCATCGGACAGAATCTTCTTGAGAAAACTCACTTCCATCAAATCAAAAAACAAATAGAAAACCACCCCATATTCCTTCGACGCAGTAGAGAAGGTCTCACTGTATCGGCAAGGTCATCTACGGTTCTATTCAAGCTGCGACCCTTCCGTATCCGTGAGAGCTTCTGCAGAGTTTGCGACAGGTGAACAGGTTCTCGTGCAGCGTCGACCATCCTCGTCAAAACCTGCTCGGAATGAGGAGAGGCCATAAAACACGAAAACGACGCCGTCTTCGAAACTGTGACACTACTCTCAGCAAGCCCTGCAACAAGCTAAGAATGCGTTACTCATTAATATGAATTGTCGAAGCTCCACTCCATATAACTTCCGAAGACAAACGCGTGAATGGTAAAACAGCGGCATATGGCGACATAAATGACACCAATCCATAGCGAAGTTTTATGATGTCCACGGTGGTTGCTGATTCGCCCACCAACGCGATTGTCTCTGAGCGACCTTTTCGAACGGACTGTTAGCTCATCCCCATCCTCCTCACCACTTCGCTTGCCTTGATATCCCCGCTCCGTAGGACTTCATCTACCTGAAAAGCGGGATAACCACTCTCACTCGGGGAGGCGAACGCCCGGTTATAGCAAATATGATGCCCTAAGTACATACGGGGATGGCGCAGCTTTGCCAAACTGTTTTAGAACATTTCCCAGCCGCACATGGCGGAGCGCTATCTCAGAAGTCCTCTCACCTGCTTGGAGATTGCCACGAAGTTGTGCTTCGGCTTCCGAGGCGTCGGGAACTCCGCTCCGCCTGCGCAAGAAATCTCTCCGAACTTCGGACTCAGTCCCCTCGCCCCCCTCCTCAGGAGTCCGAAGCCTACATGCAACGCGTGGCTGTTTGCTATCCTTGAATTTCACGCCAACTTGCCGCGGAAGTCGGGATGTCATTATGAAATTCAATCAATCGGCTGAGAGCCACGATGAGCTCAAATCTCACGCGAAAATTTTTTTAGTCTAGCACTCCCCCTCCCTGACCGCATTTCACGTTCACAACTCTCATTCCTATAAAACGAAACGGCCCGTTTCAAACGGGCCTAAGGGATAACCCTCAGACCCTGGTGGGAGGTCCGTATTGCCTGAAGCTCAGGCCCTCGTTCAATACAGACCGGGCACTTTCGATAAGCGAAACAGAAATTCTGTCGGGTCTTCGCTATTACTCTATTTGTAAGTTGAATTCCAACACCCATGGGCATAGTACACTCATAGTAGTCATATATCTGTTCCGCACGCGAAACGGCTGATCGATTATAAATATCTGGGCGAGCGACGAAATTTCACTCATTTCTACGTGGACACTGCTGAGATAGAACTCACATCAAGAGTCGTTGGCACAACACACACAGGTTACTTGACTGTGATTATTCAGCTAGTGGTACTCAAGGCCTCTCCGTAAGAGGGGGGCGAATTGAAAACGCAAATCCTTCATGGCAGCGAGAAAAGGCGGAATGAACTGGTGAGTGTTAGCGCACAGCGAAGATTTCTCTCCTCCACAGGATACGCGACCTACGATGCCCTAAGTCTCTCAAACGGGAGTACTGAACAACGGTTGGCGCGGAGGGGGCTGATCTTAAGGCCACCTACTAGACAACGTAATCTTCTTCGAACGGTCATTTTCGCTTCACCACCACTCTCCGTGATGGGTCCAATGCTCCTCTGGGAACGCACCGGGGATCTGATATCAGAACAAAAACTCAACCACCAACCGCGTCGGAGACGCCAACTCTAAATGTACCGTTCACCGTGAGAGCTTTCGATTTCGATCCACTAGAAGCCTTAACTCGTTCGTGACGACGAGCTATGATTCATGGACCCTTTTCGAACGTACACGCTATAGCGCCCGAGATTGAGCAGAAATTACTCGTAAATTCTTGCCGAATATATCGGCGTTTGAGGGTTCCGTAAGATTCCTCGTCCACAGACGAAGTGCTGTGCCGGACTACTGCTGTACTTGAGAAGCCAGACCTCTCACTCAGGGGACCTGAATGACCTCAGCGTTGCAATGAAAAAACTTTCCTATGCGCGATACTGCAGGTTCCTATGAAGTCCTATCAGCTAGAATAAGCTTTCTAACTAGACTGTGTGGCCTAGTAGTATTGTATCCGCGACTCCATTCGAAACTCCCAAGTTCGATCCCTAGGACCTCTACATGTCTTCACAAATTGCATCATGCTACCGCAACGATCCGAATCGACAGCTTCCGAGATCTGCCCACAAACTCACTTTCGCTGGCTTGTCCGTCGTAAGAAGCCGCGCCATAATCATCCCCGTGCATCTTCGCCCTCGCGGCCGCTACAACTTTCGCGACTTTCTCAGCCGGCATGTCGAAATGCATGCCAGGGCTCGAGTTCCTGTCCAACAGTGGCGCGGCTAGAAATGCGGGATAAGGAGACACTCACCTCGGCGATCTCCTGAGCGGTCGAGATTGGCCGAGAGAATCATCGTGGCGACGATGATGCCGAGTTGCCTTCGATTCTCCGGTCAGAGTTACTACACCTGACCACTGACGAAATAGCTCATCCCCGCATGAATAGCTGAGATATCAGAGTTGCTACAGAAAAAAAAGTTTCTTGAGAACGACAAATAGTCACCTTTGGAAACCATACAGCGTACTAATGGTGTCGAGGAAGACCCTAAGTTGATTTCCAGTCGAGAGAACTCACCACCAGACGACTTAGCGTCCAAGACAGCACCGGCGGAAGTAAGACCGTCGCGAGAGCATAGCGCTCGGATCAGCAGAGACGTCGCCACGATAGCCACCACCTGAGCTCAACCAGTATGGTAAAACAAGGACAACGCGAGGCATTTCACTTACTATGATCACAACGACATAAGCAACCCAAGTTAGGTCGGTTCGCGGTCGTGGGTATACCTCAATCGTACATGCTCCTTGCACGACGCAAACCCAGTCTGAAAAATGGTGGGAATAAGACGAAGATGAAGGGGAAACTTTCTTGCACTTTGCAACACAATTTGCCACATGCAGCTCTACCACATGCAAAAATGAGGCCACTATGCCACATGCAAAAATGAGGCCACTATGCCAGCTGGCGCGAGAACGGTGGACTGATTGAAGCAGCACTGGGTCAGTATCTCAGTATTGCTGCCACGAGGAATAGTGGTCACATTTGTTCGTGTTGCATTTTTCCGGTACAGACAATATTCCACTCCTATTTCCTATCCTAATTTCGAGTTTACTTCCTTCCCTCGAGTTGCAATCTTGCTGATGAAGGGAAACTTTCTTGCATTCTGCAACACACTCTGCCGCATGCAAAAATGAGGCCACTATGCCACATGAGAGAATGAGATGAATGTGGCATAGCGGCCTGATCAATTCATGTTGCGCTTTTCCGTTACAGACTGTCTTCCGCTCTACTTTCCTATAGCGAACGTATTTAAATTTAATACTTACTTCCTTCCCTCGAGTTGCAATCTTGTTGCACCTGCTGAAAGATACTGCCATCCCAGTCCGCATTCGAGTTGCAGTCCATGGCCGAAGGGTAGGTCCCATAAAGATACCAAGCCACGTTCGGAACCCCTCGCAGGACCATATACGCTTGCTGTGCTTTCCCTTTCAAACTGAAACGGTTTGTGCATGCGTGCAATATATAATCAACATTATCTTACTCAGTATTCCGGCACTCCAACGGCCGCATAGACATCGACCACACAAGGCGACCCTCTTCAAACTCCTTAATACAATAGTCGTCATAATATCCCGAGTCTAAATAACCATGAAATAAGCGCTCGCCCGATTGATCGATTTCATCTCGACTTACTAGCTTCGGCAATCTTAGGGTAACCCATGCTGAGGTCACGAGAATGAGCCATATGTGACCATACGTTATTCCCATTCATATCCGAGCAGGCACTTCGGGAGAACTGAGCCACTCGACTGAACGGCTCCGAGTCGGCTGAAGTAGCAGACACTCTCTACGATATTCCCGTCTAGAGCTGGGCAACCGTACTGGGGTCGAGGAAAGTACGGTACGGAGTACGTTCCAAACTGTCAACCTAGTACGGGTACGGAGAATTAGTACGTATTAAGTATATTAAATAACGCATATGTGCATCAAATTACGCCGTATTTCAAGTACGGCCTACTAGTACGGGACTTGGGAACCGCTGCGACGGGCAGTACGGTTACGGGGCCGTACTCGTAACCGTACCGTGCTCCGCACTAGACCGTACCCGTACTGTCGCCCACCTCTATTCCCGTCTCAATATCGCGCTGCGAAACGGGCAGAGTGTCGTACCCTTTTTCACGATACTAACATATGCTAAGTAGCGTGCATTATCTTTATATTTGTATTTTTAGTAATAGTATAAATTATACTCATATTCATAGGGAAACCGGAGACAACAACGTGAAATCGGTAGTTTTGCAATCATTTCCGATATTTTCGGCTTCAGTGGGTGGGACCCTTCGGCTTGGATTTCTACCAGCCATCACAGAGGGGAGAAAACATCGCAGCCATTTCAACCCCAGATGACTCAACACCATCGGACCAACGGCCTCGTCATAACTCTGTACGGCGGCTGTGCGATAGTAGCGGGTTGGTGTGAATGACCCATCAATGACCGCCATAGCATGCGCGGCGGATTCGCATCAATGAGTCGTTCTCAGAGAAACATAGTCCACAACACCTTTTAGTGTACCAGTTTCTCGCCAACACGACCGCGTCCGTATTCTCTGATGCGGTTTACAGTCCGACGTACAGAGGTTTGCACTTAATTCTCTCAGTTTCGTCCAATACAACTGTATAATCGTTCGCAATTGTAAAAGTCCGTTCTGGAAAAATTGCGCGAGAATCATCCAGCGGAAGCTTTTACCCTCAGTGCGCTCACACTCACTTGTATAGCTGAAACTGCAATCGAGCAACGAGGACACTGCACTTTCGTACTGGCCTGAAATCAACGAAAAGTTCTGCCAGGGGATATAATTTTGTGGAGGGGTTCAGCCACTGACCTACATCGCAATGTCTCGAACATCGACACTCCGGTGACATTTCCTGGCCCAGTAGCAGCGAAAGGGAAGCCTTCAAAGTCTACTATCGTCGACGGGCCGTAACCTCTGCTGCTGTCACCACTAAGCGACTCCGCCGGATGGACTGAGGAAACGGAACGACAGCCTTTTTCAACCCACCGAAAAGCGTGCGCACTCGTTCCGAGACGATCCGCAAGGAGGCAGATACGACTATGATTTCGGAATGGAGTGGTATGATTGAGAATATCTCACTTGTTGAGCGGTAGGTCGACACGCTTCAAGGCTGTCAACGAACTTGTCGACTCAGAGTTGAGCTGGACAACCAAGCCTCCCTGCTTCGTCATGTCCAAACTCACAGGAGCCACCTTCGGGCCGGTGAGGTCCCAGGGGTCGTAGGTAGGTGGATATGCTGAGAACGCATTGTAGTAACCCATTGGAGTTTCACCCGCAATACGTGAGGTGGCGTTTCTCGCAAAGCGAAAATCGCGATGTGATGTTGAGTCAAGTCACTTCGCGAAATGCACACGGCACATGGTGTCTAGTTCCTTAATTGTGTGCGGATGTGTCCCTTGATTGATATCTTTCCTATACCAGACACAAGCTGTGCTAGTAGAGTGCGATGCTTTATAATATTGAAGAAAAAATTCCTTTCAAGAATCCACTAGAGTTGGGTTTGGTACATCAATTACTCACGATACGCATCAGCTCTACTAAATCGTCAAAGATACTCAGCGACCTCACCGAATGGTACGTCCACAAGCATAAGATACTCGCTCTGAGAACAGTAGATGCCGTGTACTGTGGAATGCTCTGGGCTACTGTACCTGACCGCGCGCCACAAAATTGGGCTACAATCTAAACAGCAAAATAACGCCAGATCAGACACCCTCCACTCGAGATGTCTCATTCACACCACGCTTCTTAAACAATGTCGCGCACCACGACAGCAAGACACCATCAACAAATGAACTCCATTGGAGTAATTTCGTGGCGCGTGACAGATCAGAGCATCATCTCACCATTGTGAGCTTCTCCCCCACGGAGTGTTAGTCTCTTCCCTGTCATTCACGAAGAACTGCAAGTCCGCATCAAGACGGTCTTTAGCGAACGTGGGCAGAAACGCCAAAACCTCCCTATCTCCATTCAATCGAGTGAGGACCTGGGTGAAAAACTCCGGTTTCGGAATTTTTCTCCCGTTTAGGGATCAACTCAGCGTACCTTAAGCCCAGGGGGAGCTTGCTTCTCTCTAGCTACCACGGACTTCAACAGTTCCGTGGCGCCAAAGTGACAACTGCTTGGACTCACAAACTGAATCAAACCGTCTGAGTACCTGAGAGAAAAACAGAGCGGTAGGTTTTTCAATGAAATATGGAAGGAATCAATCCCAGTGTGCGTGAGTTCATAGTCCAACGCCGGTTCCGGTTTGGTCAGACTCTTGCCTATGTGCTCAGTGTGCATTTCCGGTGCGCATGCGTGCACCCCTTCCAGCTCTTGAAACACTGGTTGGTTGTTGTGCGATCAGTATTGATGGGATTGGTGTAAGTCAGTCCGTAGCAGTTCAGTCAAGATCGGAAAAAACGACAAGACAGCAGACAGCTGCAAACTTACTCAACCAAACCATCAGGCCGACCAGCGTCTGTGCCGCAGTTATAGACAATCCTTCCCTCAGGCTGTGATGCATTCTGGATATAGTCGAAATAAAGGCCGACGTACGATCTGTTGGCTGTACCGTACACGTAAGCGTATCTACATACACAGAGTCAGAGTCAGGGAACACTTATGATTCATTTTTTGCCGAATCGAAGGGCATTCGAAGAGGCTTTCCGAGTCATCAGATTTGCTCCAAATCGCGTGGTGCCACGCGGTGCGCCACTCGCGGCCCCGAGTCGCGGTACAGAACACAGTTGGTTCCCCTCGATTCAGCGCTCAGACAAAAGGCGGATGTGCGACTACATATGTAAACTAACAAGGCTACGAAGCGGGCGCTTCGTGAGGAACTTTTTGGGGTGCCAGTGATTGATTCCTGGGAACTAATTATCGATGAGACTCACAACTCAAACACATGAATCAACACTCTCTTGAGAATAGGGCCAAAATGGAGTGTTGAAGATGAGGATCTACTGAGATGGAGGAGAGCCTCCTCAGGAGACTCGTGAGTTCCTACGGCCTCTCTCAGTCGCGCCATTTCAGCTCCGGCCCTACACGACGTGGAGATCAAATCTCCCGTGAGATTGGCAGTCAATGATTGACAAGATGAGAGTGGCGGTCAATCTCATCTTCCTCAAATGAGGGGCGAAAGTAAGCCCAACTGCCAGTAATGTGAACATTGGCCGCTCTGTGCACTGAGCTTGATCTCCGAGTTCAGGTTCCCTGGTAGAGAAAAATGGACAGCGTCAACTAGAAGCATCGTCTCCTTGCGGTTGGCGTGTTACTTGAAGTGAGTAGAGAAGTAGAGAACTTACTTCTCTACAGCTGTTGCCGCAAACTCCGGCCCGGGGCCGTTATGGGCACTTACGCTACAGTGACCAGGGCACGGTGTGCTAATGGTCTAGGAGGCCATTACGTTTGGCCGAATGAGCGGGGGTATACTTCACCAGACACCCCCAGGAAGCAGCTCAGCCACGGAAGTGTACCGACTGGAAATAGGATGCATTATCTGCCACAAACGCGCGCGGTGACGCCACCAAGCTGAAGAACAGTGCAAATAAGTGAACCTAGAATTCTGTAGCGGTCCATAGTCGAGTACACTCAACGTAAGCGCAGATGTGCGTCGATGATATAAGTGATCACCTTGGGAGGTCATAGGGCCAGCGGCCCTAGATCGCAAATTCCAATCGACCTCATTCTTCGTGGCAGAAGTTAGCATGCCACAAGTATTCCCGCACGAGCACCTAGCCTCATCTGATGAGGGTGTCCTCGTGTGCCATTCGTATATGACCTAGGTTATCGGTGTGGACATAGTATCGGCTGTGTTCAGTCACTGAAGTCCATATGAAGTTCAGTGACTGAACATACGAACGTCCAGAATATGTATCCAGAACATGGATAGAACATTCATGAATGGAGAACATTCATGTTCTGTGTATCAACCCTTTACCATCTGATGATGAGGATCATCTTCCACGAAACGCAGCGCCCGGTCACCAGCTTCCGAACGACAACAGGAGAACCCCGCCAGATGGCCAACAGCCGTCAGAATGTGAACGGTGATCATGCTATCTAGCCGTATGATATCAAAAAAATATCAATTGTCAGGAGATATCAAATTAATATTATCAACATCCAGGGATCCAATCCACGGCACAACGCATGTTCATGAGGAGCCTAAGTCCGCCAGAGCGCACCTTCACTCAGGTCTCACTGATGACGCCTGCACACGAGTCCCGACATCAAGCAATGAGACACCGCAGTCACAACCTGAAGCCGGATCAGCTGGGCGGCGTACTACGGGTGTTGCTTTCGCGGAGTTGCTGGGAATTCAAGCCTCATATCTGACGGTGTGCCGCCGCGTGCACACTCATCGAGTGCCACTTGCCCCCAATGAGTTGGGGTGTGCATGCACACTCAACCCTGACATGCACGTGGAAGAATACCGCTATGACAATCTGCAAAATGTGCAAGTGATTCATGAAATTTTCCCCCGCGGATGAAGCTCATATAGACGCATTTCAACCCCCTCAGAGTCTGAGGGGTCGTCACGACCTGAGCCTGGCTCAGACGAGTCAAATGACGTATCTTTTCTGGCCTTCCGGCGGCATACGCCGAACTAGAGAAAATCTTACAGGAAATTGTCGTCGCCAGGATTGATGACGTTGCCCATAATCCTCAGCACACTTCCCGCCTGCCACGCTTGCATCGGAGTCCCAGGGGGTGCTGCAGGGGCGGCGAGGCTAGAAGCAAGTATCAGTGGCTTGGACGAACGACCGAAGACGCTCCTACCGGCGAGCGGCTTCTTCACCACTTCAGAGTGTACAATCGGAAATAAGAACAGTAGCACAGGGATGAATCTATAGAACAACATGACCGCGGTGGGTACCCTGCCACCCAAGCCGCTATTTGGAAAGGACAGTAACAAAATAAATAGTAACTGTGAACACCATGCATCCGGGCTCTCATACCATCACTGTTGTATCTCACAATAGTGTTTTTCATACGAACCCGAACAGTTGATTAATATAATTTTTATACCGATCCCACGTCACGAAACGTCTCCGGCCTCGCATGATCTGACGAATGTTCTCACCCAGAAGCATAACCCCTCTACTCTTGCTTCCCCTCAACCAATCTTACATTTTCTCAACGCAACAACAGCAGGAAGATCGCACAGCGATATCTCACTCGGTAGAGCGGGCACTAACGACAGTAGTTCGGATCTTAACAAAGATATTTTCTAGAATAGCCTTGATAGGCAGGAAAGTACATACATACTAGATACTAGAGGAACTGATTATAGAATAATAATCTTGCTACACTTGCATTTTCTCAACGCACGATGTGTTATCACTCGAGTGTGCTATTCCAAGTGGACCCACTATGTTGCTGTTGAAGCAGGGCTGCCAACTTTCGCACGTTTCGAAGCTTTCCGATCACTAAAAACTACGACGTTAAATCTTGGGGGATCTCTTCACCACCACTCGGTTGGACGTATCGAGAGCTCCTCTGGGCAGGTGAGCAGGGTCTGCCAGACGAATTCGGTGATGTCGCCGCTGGGATTCGAACCGGGGACCTCACCTGCGAAGTGCATACGAGTGCTCTGCCCACTATCGCTCTTGGAGAACCGCCACCTCGGTATATATCGCTGATAGTCATCACCAACCGAGTCCGAATCTGCCAACAAACGCTGAATAGCAATTTCCTGAATCGCTTCGCTCCGCCGTACCATTTCTCGAATTTTCCAACGTCAACGGTGCCATCATCGCTGGTGTGAGCGCTCGTTGAGGAGTTTGATGCCTCGGGGTGCATCTGAGCCTTCGCCGCAGCAAGGACTTTGACGACTTTGTCCATCGGCATGCCGAAGTGGGACTCTCCTGTCGGGATCCTGATGAAAGACAGCTCACTAAAGTCACTTCTCCGATTCTCAGACAAGATCTTAAAATAATCTAAATATGGCGTTGATTTGCTCTATGCATGATAAAATTCAATTTCAATAATAACAGTTTAACTTCCGAGAGATATGACGGGTATAACATTCTAATAAATATCCAGTTGAAATATAACAAATTAATAATACGCAGCTCGAGACAGAACAGGGTAGCTCTTCTCGACGGACTGTACTAATAAGTTTGCGTGAGCTTATAGTGCTACGTCGGTACCAGCCTAGTTAGACTTTAGGCGGAGCATTTTGTTATATACTTCAGACTTCATTCAGATCTGAGGCCATAATATCTGCTCTGATAATTGACTCTGAGTTTAGATCGTATCTTAATGTTGGATGAATAGCAAAAACGATCAGTATTTAAAATGCATAAGATACTCTCCGCCACCCCACCCGCGCAATCATGCAGGACTCACCTCGGGAGCTCAGTTCTGGCGGCGCGCGCCCGAACCTTCGCAGTGCGAGGTGAAGGCGCATCTTCGTGGTCGGCAGCGGGCATTTCCAGGTCTTGGGAGCCCGATGGAAGCATGAGCACTCCTGCAGGATTCGTTTCTTATGGATTCATCCGCACGCATGCGCAAGCTTACCGTCAACGCCCATGGGCTCGGCCTTCGCTGCAGCTCCTGCTGCAGTCGAACCGCGACGCACAAGATATGCACGCGTGCCCAAGAAAATGGCAACCGTGAGAGCAACCTGCAAAGTGGTACCAGGGATAAAACGAAGCAACCTCTTCTGCAACTGACCAGAGTAATCACAAGATACGCGATCCAATAATATCCCGATGAACCATTGGCCTTCACTTCAACCTTGCACTTGCCACGGGTCATGCAGGCCCAACCTGGAACGATGACGAAGCTTGCCAATCACAACCAACGATGAGCAACCAATGCCCCACTACGACTACTACTAGCCCGCCTTTGATAATGCCATCACTCTGGATCCGCCCGCATGACCACGTAATCCACGTTGACGGATGTAAAACTTCGATGGAAACAATCACGTAAGAGCTAGCCCCAACCAAGAGAACGACAGAAGCTGAGGCACTTCGACCGAAGCTCCGAACCGAAGAATCATCCATTCTACTGTGCAAGGATGAACTGATTCTTGGATTACACCCAGAAAGAATGGCTATTGACATTGCCTTACTTCCCGATCTCGAGTTGCAATCGGACTCAACTTGAAAGTACAGATCGCCATCAAAATTGGTATCAGTTTGGCAGTCCTCGAGCGTATCGTAAGTGCCGTAAAGATACCAAGCGACGTGCGGGACACCTCGGAGGACCACGTAAGAGTTAGACGATTTGCCGTTGAAACTGACAAGCACATTTTTTCCAGAGCGGTCGGGCCGGCCTTGCTTACTCGGAATTTCTGCACTCTAACGGTCGCATGGTTAATTGCCACTGCAATTTTCCCTCGTCGAACTCCTTGACGCAGAAGTCATAGTAGTAGGCCGGATCTGGAAAAAATACAACTCCATGGATTCGTGCCATATACCTCAAGAATGTCAAAGACCCGCTTAACCAACTGAACCCACCAGCCTTAATGATTTTGGGGTACCCCATGCTAGGATCCGAGCTCTGGTCAGCATGCGACCACACGTTGTTCCCAACCATATCTTCGCATGTGGTTCTCGAGAACTGCGTCATTCTGCTGAACGCTTGCGGGTCGGCTGAAAGAATACTCGTGTCGTTGATTCAGCGCTCGCCCGGGAAGAAGTAGCCCACCGTACTCGTGAAGCTGAAGCTGCAATCTATCAGTGATGACCATGCACTTTCATAAGTACCTGACATGTCTCACACTCGACCCTTCACATATCTTTCATAAGTCGACCTAAGATACGCCCTACTCACATCGGAAAGAATCAAACCTGCCATATTCTCCGCTGACATCCCCAACCTGCGGCAAGTCGCTGAAGTCCACTATAGTCCTCGGAACCGAGTAGTCATCGTACGTCCCACTGTCCGCGTCGATGGACGAACCACTAACAACCAAAAGACCCTGCGTTCGAATCCCACACCCTCCACACCACCCACTTTAGCCTGGATGGGAGCTCAACCCTCTTCACGGCCTCGAGGCTGCTCATAACCTCCGAGTTCAGCTCGACCACCAACCCTCCTCGAGCGGACATATTCAATTCCACTGGGTGCACTGCCGGGCCGGTGATTGCCATCGGGTCATAGCTACGGTAGTACTCTGAAAGAAAAATGTAGGAAATGCAAGATTGCAAGATTTCAAGATTACCGAATGGCAAGTCAATGATGATATTGGACTCGGCTGTGTTCGAGCAGTAGATTCCGTGGATAGTCGAATGCTGCGGTGAGGAGTACCTACATGACCGCGATTCGGGGATGGAGTGGTATCAAGGACCAACCTACCAGATAGAATCTCTCGTCCATGGCGCCACTCCCGCTCCGCTCCTTTTTGCGAACATCTGCAGGTCGGCGTCGCCGTAGCGACCGAAAGTTGGTATGAACGCCACCACTTCCCGACCATCAACCTTTCTCGTCACCAGCTGACGACAATAACAAATGAACAGAACCCCTGCCGGACAAGCGAGAGAATTGAAAGTCACATAGCGGAGTCAGCCTGCGGTGGATCTATCGAGAACTCGAGTACTGCCAGCCGAGATCTACCTCAACCACACCTCCCTCAGAAGACTAAAACCTACTGGTCTAACTTCGTGGCAAGGGAGTAACTGGCCGTTAATGAGAGCTACACGCCGAGAAAATTATTATTTTCACATTATCCCTCCAGATCATGATAATTTCCGACGTATTTTCACCTGCAGATCTCCCGGCGCGTCATCATCCTCATCGAGAATATTCCGGATCATGCTGGTGGCGTTGAAGTGACAATCGTTGGGCTGCACGAACTGTATCAACCCATCGCGGTACCTAAAAAAGTCCACCCCGTAATAGAACCGACGACCGTCAGGACCTACAAAACGACAATTATACCACTATACCATCCGTCCATATATTACTCGACAAGCCCTTCGCGTCCGCCCGACTCCGCTCCGCAGTTATAGACTATCCGTCCCTCTGGTTCCGAGGCCTTTGGAGTATAGTCCAAATACAACCCCACATACGAGCGGTTACTCGTTCCATGAACATCAACGTAACTGCCCAAGGATCAAATCCTTCAATACCACTCCTTTCGGAAATGCTAATTCTTCGCAGCTTCAGGCGGAGCGAAGATCGATTCATTCACCGCTTATTATAGCGTTGACTTGGAGAAACCCCAACTAATACATTTGGTCAAGCTTTCAATACCGAACACAGTAGTCAAAAATACAATCCGCAACTGAGAAAATCTATGCCACATCCAAAAATGAGGCCGCTATGCCACATGCAAAAATGAGGCCACTGTGCCACATGCAAAAATGAGGCCACTATGCCTTGGGACTATCCTCATACAGCGAGCTCTATCTCACGTTATGATCTATACCGCCCGTCGAACTCAAAAGAATTCACTCGACTTCAGCTCTTCCGATAAATTTTTCATTAAAAGCTAGCAGCAGGGATCGAACCAGATACCTATCACAGTCTCACAGAAAATTATCCTCTCCAGGATTGATGATGTTACTCATGATTCGGAGTACACTACCGGCGTACCACGCCTCGATCGGCGTGTTCGGAGCTGATGACGTTGGAGCACCTGAACAGGCTGAGCACATCAATACTGAAAACACGGGAAAATAGCAGTGAGAATTATGATCGAAATATACGACGACGTCGCGAAAAATCCTCATTCAAATCACGGGAATCGAAATTGCGGGAAACACTGCATTCTCATTTGAATGCGGCAAGCGATAGCGTGACGATGATTCGATCTTCAAAGACCGTAAAAGTCGCTCTCAAAAACGGCTCAAAAAAGCTTGCATTAACGAGATCTCGCCCCCAGATAACTATTCAGGTATGCAATACCCTACCCTGGAATGGTGAAGGATACCCCCGCACAACCAATATTACTTGCAGCATGTCCGAAGATGAGTTGCAGTAGGAGTGGTAGCAGCATGAAGCTAGAGACTCCCTTAAAGTAGTTCAACATCGTGCCTTGATCGAGTCCTCGACGACGACGATGCAACAGAATGGGTCGGCCCTACCGCCGCGGTGGGCTGCAATAAGAAAAGTAATGTACACTGAAAATAAGCATAAGCTGCTCAGCCGTAGCTGAATCGATTCCGGGCCCAAAAAAATCTAGAATGAGGAGAAAAATTCACTGGAGCCGTTGTAGCGTTGGGTTCTCTGCGCCGGCTAATTTTACTAAAAAATCACGAAGGAAAATGCGGTATTAATACAGCCTTACTGACGATCGCTATGTCATGAACAAGTATATTGGTCACATAGGTGGTATCCAAACAAGCGGGTTGGAGGGCAAATGATAGTTGAAATAATAAGGAAGTATCTCAGCTTCAAGCATGCAAGATGCAAAGCAGGTCAACCCCCCCTCCCCACTGATGAAGCACTCAAACAAAGCTCCTCTGAATCAGAAACATGTTCCCTCGCCACCAATCCCCTCCTTAGCCGCTGTCATCGATTCGAGCAGCGTCCAAGTATCAGACCCTTCCGGAGCGTACTTCCGATAAAGCCGTCGCAACCGACTCGCGAACCTACCAAATTCTCGCTGCTTTTAAAGAACAGAAAATTTTCGGCCGGGATAGTAACGAATTCAACGAAACTACTCGAAATTTCTCGAAAATTTTCAACAGAAAATTCCGTTGGGAAAGTAACAAATTCAACGAAAAAAATTCAAAAATTCCCCGAGTAATTTCAACAGAAATTTTCGGCCGGGAAAGTAACGAATTCAACGAAACCACTCGAAATTTCTCGAAAATTTCACACAAAATTCGGCGGAGAAAGTAACAAATTCAACGAAACTACTAAAAATTTCCCAATGATTTCAACAGAAAATTTGGTTGGGAAAGTACCAACTTCCATCCAACCATCCTGAGGCACTATCAGTGATAAAACCTAACGTGCAAGTGGACCTTTAGATGATCGTGAGCCCTCCTAAAAATCCCCAATTACATATTATTCGGCTCCGTCATGACGCCATAGAGCATCGAACTCCCCTGGACCGCTCTGACCAAATAATACGCCCCAAAGAAGGCTGTGAACGCCGGCAGGGCCCGATAGTCTGACACGACCTCCTATGAGAAGATGGTGCTCACAATCGAACTGTCTCGTCCCATGATTCTCCTTGCTAGATTGCTCATTATCGGATCGCGAAAATGAATGTGAGGAAGTGTTGCACACAACTCCCTGTCTTGCTGCATGAGTCCTCTTGTGATTGCCTCATGATCCAAAAACCACTCGTAGCTATCAAATCTAACACTAGCCTCCTCTTCGTCAGGAGGTTCCCTTTCGTATCTCCACCCGTGCAAGACAGACGACGAAGTCGTCACCCTCATTAATATCACTTGCTACAACAATCGAGTGACCGGCCGGCGACGGCGCAGCCTAGCTACAAGAAGCTGTGCAAAATTGACTGCGTCTCTCTACTGTGTTGCTATTCACAGGTGGCCGGGGGCGGGAAATATTGCGCCGGATTTTTGGCCGTACATTCTCAAACTATACGTTATCCCAAGCAAGAAAATACTCGGTGCATTGGTAAAATAATATTTCCCTGCTCAGCCCCACCCTCGGCCACCTGTATGATATGACAACAGTGAAATGCTAACCAAAGTATTACTGTTGTAACTCATCAAGATCCACTGTAAACGACTCTCGTTGAGTTATCCAATGCTACAGAGCACCCTCCATCCCCTATTACATCTTCGAGCTCCATCAGCCCACACGCCACCCCATTCACAAAGTCGTATCGCCACCACCGCTCCGCAGACGCCGATGCCCTTGGCGAGGGTTTCACTGGCATAAACATAAAAGCTCCTCGCCGGGATCGAACCTCCGCGGGAAGTGCTACCGCGGGTTCTCAGCCGCTCATCCCACCCCACTACTCTTCGTGGATCGCGATTCGCTCCAATTGGCCTTCACTCAGAAGCTTCCCCGCGTCCGCTGTTAGCTGAGCATCTATCGCCTGGCACGATTCACGAAAGGAGTGGTATGGATACCCGGTCGCCCGATCATCACTACCTTGCGTACTTTATCAACACTTTCAGTCTCAAGCCACAGGAACTTAGCCAGCCTCCGAAAAATGCTCTCGGACGGCACTTCAACTCCATCCGCCACAGCACTCATAAAAAAGGCACTACATCCGACCCGTTTTGTATCTTCCTCGCGCAACCTCAAGATATGACTTGGAAGCAATATTGTAACACATAAACAATCAGCTGGTAAAAATGTCGACACTCCTCTGCTTCGGATGAATCTTCGAGTCCTGATCGATCAGAAAACCAAAATCCATAACCAACAGAAAATTCAAAGAGGGGCCCAAACAGATCGGAATTCCCCCTATTTTGGGTATGGCAACGGTCCAGAATAATCCATTCTTCCTGAATCTGCACGACGCTAAGAACTCAAAAACGAAATAGAGATACCAACAAAAATTGGGATTCGGCATCGAGTACTCGCCAACCCAATCGGAATTCCCAGATTCGACGTTTGCAACGGTCCGCACTATTCGCACAACCCACGCACGTAGTCGGGAAATGTGGCAATACACTGGGGCGCAGTGAAACTAACTCCAACAGGTCAACTGTAAGGGAGCTAAATAAACGACTCGCCAACAAGTCTCCGATCGTTCCTTACAGAAACCCGACGACTTTTCAGAATCTGAGAATTTTCAAATAATTTGGGCACTAATATCCTCGCAAATTTCGAGACTTCCCATTCAGTACGAGATTCACCCCGTAAAGTGGGTCTCTTATGAACTGAGAAAATGGAGTCCAGCGCACCGCAACAAAGGCATTGCGTCAATCCCCCTCGTGATAGTACCAGAGATCAGAGCAAGGTGAAGGTCGAGTTCATCCACCTCCGCAGTTCAGAAGCCGTAGAGTTCTCCTTTGGAATTCCTGTACCCCGCACCGATACAAATGGCGGAGTAGATATACCTCACTTCGTCATCACGAAGGGTTATACCAGTTAACTGGGCTGAAAGAAGAAGGGATCATTGTCACGCGCCGCGAAAATACAGTGGAGGATACGAAAAACAATAGCGAAGAACACATCACACATCGCAAAATTCACCTTTGGCAAGTGAAAAACTTCTCCAGTGCCTAGGCATGAGACCATCACGGTTTCATGAGGATTTATTCAGAGTGTGGTTGGCTATAGCACGATCAAAATTCTCGCTAGTACCAGAAAATTAACCTTATATATTTGCTTCAACTTTTCACTTTCAACGACTTTAACTCGTGCTGTATATTCCGAAAGACTTCGGAGGCCATCAGGAATCCGTCCGAGTGCTCAGTAGGCCTCTCCCGAGTTTCGGGAGCGCTCCCAGGAACGTCTTTTACACGACAAATTCAGTCCTGAAAGTGCTCCTAACATTCAAGTTAGGCACCTCCAGTCTCACGCGCCGCGAAATTAGGGTGATGCTAATCAAAAGTATCCGTCACGCGCCACGAAATTAGTTATTACATGCCATAGCAGCAAACTCCTCCCGAGTCATTCCTCTGGAGGGATCATCGACTGCAAAGGACTCGTAAACTCTCTCTGCGTCATTATCGAATTGTAGCCCAACTTCCCTTCTTATCTGGAAAGGGGATTATTTCGGCTCGAAAAGTCGAAAAATATATTACTCGGTTCAGTTTCCGCGACTTTGAGAAGCCAAGCGCTCCAGCGATGAGTCCTACTAGGAAGGTGTAGCCACCCAATAGCCAGGCACCAGCGGCCCTGAGTAAAAATGCAATAACCATGGTCGAACCGAGAACTGTGCTCGGAGGACATCAACGACCTTGCCTAGACACGCATGCGAAAAACGACAACGGCCTGCAGTACGCTGCAACCTACCCCACATGAGCACATTCCAGGATGACCTTACCGAGAATTGAACCTGGGAGTCGCAGGCTGGGACCCGTCGCTTATTACCAGCAATTATTGGATCGCATACTCGAGAACACCGCTGAACCCAAGTACCCATACCACGCCCCCTTCCCAGTGATCCGAGTGAGTATCTTCAGAAAGCCTTCTGCGAAGCCCTGAAGAGCAAGCGATCAGCTCAGACACGGGCTTGAATATATCAAACAGAGCGAACATGCAATTATGTTGCATGCAACTTGTTAAATTAAGATTTCTCCATTAAATTAGAAATTCGATTACAACAAGACAAGAAACAAGGCTGTATAACAACTTGGAGGAACCTTCGAGGCTGAAACGTCTGTGACGCTCGATGCGAAGGGTGTCAGCGATGATGGCCAATGAGTCTGAACATATTCACTCGCAGCAATCATTGGAATGACAGGAGAAATCTCAGTCGTTGGAGCAGCGTATATGCTCCGATACTTTGCACGGTTTTGACTGGTGCTAGTCGTGGGTGGCGGCGAATTTCGCTTGCATGCCTACAAAGACACTGTCTTCAAGACAGGCATGAATTAGTTGAAACGCAACAGCAGTGTCGTGCCCAAGCCGATCCACACCAATGAGTGGTCGGCACTCACACGAGAGGTACGAAGAAAAGGATAGAACTTTCTAGGCCGTATGAGTCACACCTTGAACCCTCTTTCTTCGACGTCTCCTCGGAGTTCGACAAGTCCTCGCCGCTGTATGGTTCGTTGAACACCAAGTGCGTCCGCTCACTGGACTTGGCCGCGATCGTCTTGGAGGCTGCCTTGATGTACTATGCCAGTCAAGCGAGTTTTCCAGCGCTGCTCCGACTTGAATAGCCTTCCAGAGATGCATTCAATATCATATATCGCATTGCTCGGAACGACTACGGCGCGCGGAAGTAGGAAGTGTCCATGGCTTTCCTGTGTTCTCGGTCGAATCCGAGCCCGAAGAAGCACATGAAGGTCTTGCCCCCTACGAGTGTGGCAGCGAAGGCTGCGGCGCGATGAACGTCATCACGATAAACTTTTAGCCTCTTTAACGAATAAAGAAGTCCTCCATGCGAAAGAAACCCATCAAAATCTTCATTCACTCCAGTGTGAGTAGACAAGACCAGGTCTTGAAGACCTAGTGACCACAGAATTAACTCAGTCATACAGTCATACAGGGCCATCCCCGCCAACGCACGGTACTCCGCGGTGGTTTTCGATGAGAATTCTCCGTTCACGATGTGTCGCCGATGATCCTCACCTTGCGCGGTCACTGGTTGTGAGCATATTATTGGCTTCAGTCAAGGCCTCGCCACCCAATCGTGAGAGGCTCAACCATTCGACCACAGGGCGGCGAGTCCATATGTCCCATAGACGTCTGCAGTTTCCGCAGTCCCGAAGGCATGTAGACAAAACGCACCGTGTTTCTCCTACGAGATACTGAGGACCTCCATGTGGTGCCATCTGTGAGCGGAGGGGGGGGGGGTGACAGACTGTCCCCAGCCAGTGGCTCACAAGTTGATCGTGACAGCCAGTTAAGTTGAACTATGGGATTAGTATCACCCATGGGATTAGTTGATCAGAGGCAGATGTCTCTTTCATTGAGCATAAACTACCCGGAATTACACTGAGTCAGTGTCACTGACAGATTGCGCTCTAAAGGCGTACTTGGCGTCAAGAATTCAAACTTTGAATTTCCAAGCTACAAGTTCAACAGCAAAAACCAAGAGGATATCGAAATACTCGAAATGTATCTAAGTGGCTGCATCTGTGAAGAGTCCTTCCTTCCTACTACCCTCAACTCCATAGCTACTCGGTTGTGCGTCGGGAGATCCACTGCTAGCATCATAATAGAAAACGACACGAGGAAGAGACTCTCCGCGACACTGAGTAGGGCCAAGGGATGGTAATAGAGCACCTGGCAACGACGATCGTGTATGAGTTTGCGCAGAACGTACTAAGCTCAAGACCGACTCAGCTCGGCCGACGCAGACTATCGTATTCTCCTTCTTCTTTATTACATGCAATAGGTTCACCAATGCTGCCAAGAATGCGCTTCCAGCTCCAGACGATAATAGAATCTTCAATGTCATCGGACCATCGCCGAAGTCCGCTGCCAACCCGGAGATAGCAGCCACTGCCTCGGCTGCCACTTGCCCTAAGACAACCGAACCATCCTATTTTTCTCAACCCCGACGGAGGGCCATACGGTCCTGCCAACATCAGTCGAGATTCTGGATAATAATCACGTAACGATGCGGCTAGGGAGCGACTTTTCCAATTTCGTTCTTATCTCAGACGATGTAGACATCGAGCTGGTTCGACAGAGGAATTTTAAGTTAGAACTTCTAATTATACCGCCTGCAGTACAGGCCCTGTTCTGACTTTACGAAACTCATGACGACTCCAATTCCCTCGGAGAGACCCTTGCCAGTGTAACAGCGGGATCGGACCGGAAAATTTGAATCAAATTTCTTTCGTTATCAAACTATTTCATAGCGAGAGGCATGTTGAATACTTCAGCTCACATTAAACTCTCTCACAAGACTCTCGAGATCTCGTACAGTGGAGGCGCATACTACTAATTTATACAAGATTGAATTATCGTGATACTTATCCTGCTCCTCTGGTACACACTAGCCGATGGCTGATGCAACAGGGATCCACGTGATCTCCACATGACGCATAACTACGCAGATTCATTCAACTCAGATCCGAAGACAATTCAATAGTCCAAATAAATCGAACAAAATTTCATCCTACTGAGTCGATGCACGGCTTCACTATACATGCGCCCTTCGATTATACTCATGCAGGCATATACGACACTCCACCGTTGGACTTCGCGAATTTGATGAAAAACTTGACATCAGTTAAGCATCCGCTTTTTCTAGTCAGTTAGAGTGCGTTAAGAGGTTGCAAGATAGCAAGATTTCAAGATTGAGTCAATTTCCAATACCTTCGTGCAACTGCAGTAACAAATCATTCAGTTTCCTCGCCATTCTTTCGGCTGCGAAAGATACCTCTAGCCGCCGTGCATCCGATAGACAGCAGCGCCTACGACGGGTGGATGATCACATAGAGAGGGTGATGGCGGAGGGGCCGGGCAGCCTCGAGGAGGCCTCAGGAGGGACGGAGGCGTCCCGAAGGAGTATAGAGGAACGTAGAGAGACCATAGAGGAGCTTCGAGGCGAAAGTCAGGGGCCTCGTAGGAGTGCAGAGGCGACAAGAAAGAGCATGGAGGAGCCTCGAGGGAGTACAGAAGGGCCCCGAAGGAGTATAGAGGAGCATCGAGGGAACATAAGGGAGCCATCTGAGGAAAGTGAGGGGCCTCGCAGGAGTACAGAGGCGACAAGAAAGAGCATGGAGGAGCCCCGAAGGAGCGTACGGGAGCCTCGAGGCAGTACAGAAGGGCCCCGAAGGAGTATAGAGGAGCATCGAGGGTGCATAAGGGAGCCATCTGAGGAAAGTGAGGGGCCTCGCAGGAGCATAGAGGGGCCTCGTGAGAGTGTGAAGGAGCCTCAAGGAGAAAGTAAGGGCTCTCGAAGGAGCATAGGAGAGCCCAGATGGAGCGTTGAGGAGGCTCGTGGGGGTATAGAGGAGCATCGAGCGAGTACAGAAGGGCCCCGAAGGAGTATAGGGGCGCATCGGGCGAGTACAGAAGGGCCCCGAAGGAGTATGGAGGAGCATCGAGAAGGGTCGAGAGAGACTCGAAGAAGCATAGAGGAGCGTCGAGAAGGCTCGAGAGAGACTCGGAGGAGTATAGAGGAGCGTCGAGGCGAAAGTGAGGGGCCTCGCAGAAGCACAGAGGCGACAAGAAAGAGCATGGAGGAGCCCCGAGGGAGGACAGAGGAACCTCGAGAGGGAATCGAGTCGCGAAAGAGCGTGGAGGCGAGGGAAGAGGACTACAGCGATGTGAGTATGCCTACTGTAAATCCTCTAGAGGCTGCTGTGTGCATTCAGAAGTTGTACGAGGGAGGCTTAGACGACCTGCCTGAGGTCCCTGCCGTTATCAACACCACTGGTCAGATCACGATGATTGAGATGCCAGTCAGAGTAGGGAACTCATGAGAAATTATTTCTTACTTATATTAAGTTTTATTCATCATTCATTAGTACAGTATTATTATTGTAGAGTCGGACGCACGGTATGAAAGTCCTTAGGAAGAGATCCTAACAACTTAAAGATCATCATCGCCCTGGCACTAGGCAAACAAATTCCTTCTATCTCACCCAAGAATTACCCAATTGAATTTTACTGATTTTTTGTTTATTTTCCACTTCTCCTGCATGTGTCGATTCAGGCTCCCCCGCCACCTCAGAAGTCCCGCTCTGCGCTGCACGAAGAAATTGATCTGGTATCCGAGGTTGACCCTAGTGCGCTATGGGCGATACTCATGGCCTTGGTGCTGCCTAGTGCGATCGTTTGCCTCTTATTTTCGGACATCGGTAAGTGGAAGGACCCAGGTTCGATTCCTGGTCACGACATCTCTGTCAGGCTTCGGTGTGGACATCTACAACAGCCTCCACGAGTTTGAGGACTTATCCAACCTCAGCGTCTCGGGTCTTTCTGGCTTCTGCGTGCTGCTCTTCTTATGTGATGTGCAACGCTGGCACGTCTGGCCCAAGCTGGTCGCTGGCACGGCAGGTAGGGGAGTCTAAGGGGTGGAGGGGTATACTACTACTAGGAGTAGTGGTTGGTGTGGTATATGCATCGCGCTTGAAAGAATGCTATGCATAGAGCGTAATGGCATATCGAGGCGGAGCACGTCCACTAGATGATAAGCGCTTATTGACTGTCTGAGTAGGGGAAGGTGTGGTATTCTACTATCACCATTATAACCAGTGTGTACGCTAAAATGCTCACGAAGTTATTGAACACCCTTGACCACAGCGGCAGCAGCTGTTGTCCGAATCTTTGATGCAAGATAATAGCGCTCACTGACTCTCTGAGTAGGGGAAGGTGTGGTAGTCTACTACCACGACAGCAAGTGTTGCCCGAATCTTCCCGTGCAGGTTGGGCGTTATTCGTTGCTTCCGGTCTCCTGCGCGGGACTGCGTATCCTCAAGGCCCGCTCATCGTCGGACTTCTGCACGTCCCCATCCTCCTGGCTCTCATAAGGTACAAACATCTTTCCTCCTCTTCCATATACCAAATTTCTCAGATATCTGCTGTGCCTCCGGGTTCATTCTGGGGTCTTCTATCGTACCATCTATTACCTTTCTTTGGTTTTGGGGTTCCTCATCCTCGCGGCTTGGGTCGGCTGGATCGCAATCGAAGCCTGGGACGGGCAGCACTTTTGGGACGAGGAAGAGCGAGAGAGAATCAGTCTCGAGCTAGATGATCTACACAAGGGGCTGCGGGTTGATTACAAGTTGCATTGCGTGAGGGCTGCGGCTGGCGAGGGCACCCTTTCGGACGATCCTAAGGAGAATGAGAGGTTATATGACGGTAAGCGCGAAGAAGGTCAATGCTATCATGGACGAACGCAACCTTTGAGTTGCGATTATCGAGACAGGGAGTCATCCAGCTCTCGAAAATAATGTTCCTGAGATCCCGCCGGAACTAGGAGAAATTTTCAACGAAGGAAAATCACTGGAGCCGTTCTTGAAGTCTAAAATTCATTCCCGCCGGGAACATTTTACGATATGATGATGAAACGGTTTTTCCCAATCGGGACGTAGCCCTGGCAGGCAGAGGATCGCTCTGTCATAAATTCATTATTAATTTGCCTTGTTCTTAATATCGGTAATGATGGCCTTCTTCTCTCAGAGTGTTCCACTACTCTAACCACGGCATATATCGTTTATGTTACCCCAATGATAGTAGCGTTCACGTTGATTATCCTGGCCATTTTCTGCAAGTTGAGGGCGTCTAATGATTCGTTCGCGAGGACGGAAGTAGTAGAGGGAAGCGTGTGCGCAGTCCGGTCAGAAATATTTCCTAAGGGCGATCTCAAGTATGTGATGTTTTGAGGCTGATCACGTTTCCACATCGTAATTTTTCTCTCCCTGCGATAGAAATTTTTGGCGGTGAAATCGACTGAAATCGACGCAGTGGGTTCGGCATCCGTGATCAGAAGCTGAGTGAGAACAAAATTCTATACGTCTGCCATGGTTGGAGTGGGCCTTCTGGCATCACGGGATCGGATCTTAAAAACACTACAATAAGAATGCGATTCGCCTGGCGAAACTTCTCTCGTCGCTCTTCGTTTTCAGGCGTTGTCCCACTCGCATGAGACAGAGGCCTCGCTTAAGACGTTCGTGGTTTTCACAAGTCTGCTGGTGATGTGCTTCTGGATTGCATCATCGATTGCGGGTTCGTCCAGTAGTATGTCCGGCGCGGTTATGGGCTTCGCAGGAGCAGGGTCCCTGGTAAGAGAAAAAAAAAGAAAAACTTTTCGGGAAAAATTTCTGATTTTTCAGGTTCTGTTCATCTGGGCGTTCATGTCCTTCGGGAAAGCTCGTCTTCTCGAAGTGGCCCACAAGTCCCCGCTCGTCGCATCTTTACTCGGCATGGCGTCAAGTGACTGGGCGCGCGCTTTTTTCATCTGCATGGTCAACGTCGGCCTGCTCATCGCTGTGCTTCTCGACTTTCTGCGTCAATGCGTCCGCTCTCTGTGGTGGACGAATCGCCCTCTGAAAGAACGGGGAATGGTATCACACGGCATGAGAGCGTTCCTGGAGCGTATCAGAGGTTGGCACTGGGGCTCGGTATTGAAGAAGATATGCCTGCTGTGCTTGCTTTACTACTGTCTCTGGGTTGGCGTGGCGAAGGTGACCTATGTATTTTTATCCTGGCTGAACGAGCGTTTGGAGACGATGAGTTTGGCGGCTGTGGTGGGGATTATTTATATCATCGGAATTATCATGTTCCTCTTGCCGCCGGTTCCCGGGGTGAGTTTTTAGGGTCGACTGGCTTGGTCTACCTCGTTAGACCCAGAAATTCTGTTTCGGTACATTTGTTCCGGTCGCGGAGAAAATTCTCCCGGTTGTTGCGAAACAGTCGCTGCGACTGAGTCGCAGCAGCCTCGACGTCCGTAGAGATTTGCATGTGCTTTTCACTGACTTGAAGAATGAGTTCTCACTCCTTCTGACCGTTCTGTCCTCCAGGACTCATCCTCACTCCGTTTGTCGTTTCCGGCAAGAGTGATATTATACAGCACGAAAGTTAACATAGTCCCCAGAGCGTCGCGGTCGTATAAATGAGACTTAATCTTACGAAGTGTCTTGGTGGCAAGCAGACCAGACTAGACGAGTCGTCATGCGATGGGTTAGGAGCTGGAGGATCTATTGGATCACACCGCTCTGCGACTGAGCGCTGTATGTAAAAATGCGTGTAAGATCACCAACACGAAGTTGTTCTTCGATGGCCCCTCTATCCAGAAGAGATTGACGCGTACAGCAAGCGAAGGGAAGACTTCAAGAATCTGGTTGCCGCATGCGATGGAATCTCTCTCGGTGTGATGGCCATGTTTGCATACTTCGGTGCTCTGAACTCATTCAAGAGCAACCACTGCACCGTCAGCAATATGGCCCCCATGATGGGGCCCTATCTCCCTGGTTACAACCCGTTCCAACACTTTGGGTGTTATGCTCCCTTGGCCTGTAGACGGAGAGGCTGAATGGATCGGCAATGCCGATCCATGATGAGATACCGATTCGGCATCTCACACCTCACTACTGTGACAGACTGTCAATGACACTGTCTTATTTCTATCAGCAGGAGCTACTACGTCGACGAGAAGTAGGCTTGTTAGTCAATTAAGAATCTCAATTTAAGACATGCTCTCAGTCTGAGCATGATCTTGATCTTTATTCTATTACACTGAGCCCCAGTGTACTCATTGCGGAGTATGTGCTGCCATCTTGTGCCGCTCAGGCGCAACCTAGTCCGCGACCGCCCGAATATTTAAAACCGAATGATATTCGACATGGCCTGTCTTGCGGAAGCACTCTCGACTCGAGAGTCTCGAGTCTTCAAGTGGATTCAAAGACCCACTAAGATTCTATCTGGATACGGTCTTACGTTCAACGTTCGATCTATTTCTGTTTGCACTAGCATCGATTCTGTAGCAACTTGAATTGTGTCACAAGCCATCGGGAGGTTGCTTAGGACTGGGACGAATCGTCGCGGTCGTATATATGCGTTTGAAATTTAGACTCAAAACCGGTCCGATTTAGACTCTAAATCAGAGCGGTTTTGAGCAAGGGCGCCGAAGTTTCATCGGCGATGATGAACTCGCGCGCTTCACTTCACGTATTACGGGTGGAGCTCCATTGCTTCCGGGGATAAGATTCCATTTTGATCGATAGTAGTACCGTCACGAGATGATCATGAATTTTGTTGATAAGTATGATCAACTTCGTAATTTATGAAAATTAGCACGATGCTTCTTTCAGGTGCCGGTCTACGTCACAGCGGGCATTGTGATATCGGCTAGGTCTTACTGTAACGACGAGGGTGATGAGAGTTGTATTGGGTTCTGGCAAGGTAGGTTTTGGGCGCGGTCTCACATTCTTATAGAAGTTGGGCGATTTGTGGTATGTGAGCGAACTCGCCCATCAAGGCTCAGCGATGGCCATCGTCATCGTACTCGGTCGACCATCGCTAGAATTATTGAGGCCATCACTAGGCTTTATTGAATTTTCAATTCTTCGATTCATTGCTCTCGACGCTGAGCATACTGTGCTAATGGTGAATCTTTAATCGTCTCCGCTTGAAACTTCGCGCGCCATTTAATTGATCCTTTTCCGTCAGGCACTGTCTTGGCAGTGATAATCGGATATATACTCAAGTTGAATGCAGTGGTGATGCAGCAGAAAATCATAGGCGAGCAGCTCGGGAAGAGCATCAGAATACAAAAGTTCGTTGGGGTGGACAAGGTACTGATGGGCTGGCGTTATGATACAGTTCGTCCGACCAGAAATTTCCGCCTTGGACGTCGAGCAATCGAATATCTTCGTTTTCTAAAACAGGTTTCGGGACTGTTGAGGCAGTGGTGAGCTGAGGCGGTCGCGGAGGTGTCAGAGGACACCGTTAGATGTGGAAAATCGTGTCTTTTACGAAAGACTAAGCTTCATTCGTAAACTCCTCCTGTGCAACGTTCTGGCGCAAATTTCCCAATGCGTAAATTTTCTTATGCGGAAAATTTTCGCTCTGGAAAATTTTGGTGGTACAGGCTTTATAATTTTCGAACCACCACTGTGTGAAACTTCTTTGCTGAGCAGTGAGGTAGCCACCGCTGATTTTCGCTGATCACGCTGTGCGGCGTCGTTTTTCGATCACTGTCGGAATTCTAGTAGGCAGCACTGGGAGAGTTTTTGCCCTCCAACTTTGTATTTTCACGCTCATCGTCACGATCGTTATGATGATTTTTGTAGAGGAATCTTGCGCGATTGTTTTTGACGAGGGTCGACCTTTGATACTCAGGCTGGCATCAGAGCGATCGAGAAGATTCTCAGAGTCCCAGGATACTCCATGCCGAAGGTTGCGATTCTTTGCGGCGGTCCTGACTGGCCGACCAGCGTCCTTACCGGAATCATGAAGCTCAGCGTCTTCCAGGTGATATTCCGCACAGCGAAGATTTTTTCTGCTTTTTATAAAAAAATCATTAAAATTTTGTAAATGAGCTCATGTCCGCTGGCAAAAATTCGTTGTTGTTCGATACTGCGCACAGCAAAGATTTTTTTCTGGCGTTCTTTTTCGATGGTGGAAATCGGTGGTTCTGTCAGATGGTGCTGGGGACGATGCCTTGTATATTCCTTATCATTCCGTGTGTTTTGAGCGGAGCGTTGCTGAATAGAACTGGTGAAGGAGCGGTATGGGGAGCCTTGGCCTCCACTGTGCTCGCCGTGGCTGGGCTAATCCAGGCAGCTGCGATGGTCTTTGCGGCGTATATTTTACAGGATACATTACAGAAACATCATGATGAGTTGACAGCATATCGGTGAGGCTCCAACTTGAGCTATTTTGTATCTTGCACGGTCGACCTTGAGATATTTCAGGCCAGAACATGAGGCTGTGGCAGAATTGACTCGACAGGAAGCCATGCGAAACGCGACGATGTCAAGGTTAACGGAGTGGGCTGCTCTGCCGACCCTCAGCAAAATCAATCTACTCCTCGGTAAATTAATACCATCCATCCACCAAATCACGTTTGTTCTCAGCTGCCTCGTCACTGCTCATGTCGTGCGTTTTGGCGGGCTTCTTCTCTACGTCCTGCTTCCGCCAATTCGAGCTCACCAACCGTATTTCGGAGGACTTCAGTGAAGGAGGGCTCGACGGGTCTGTATGGAATCTCCTCAAGCCGGCGGGATGGCTCAGTTTGGGTGAGTTGAGAGGGACTAAATTTGGGACGATTCATCATTTTTTGAATTCGCCAGATGATTTCTCACCTTGTCTATATTTTCATCTAGCCTTAACCACGGTAAGATTATTATGTTGATGATGCTGTTTTCGACTGATTTGATGCCAATGATGAGGTAGATTTCAGTAAAAATTCAACCAAAAGATTTTTTGCTCGTCAGCTGGTCATCTCATCAGGTCTCTTCGCGGCGGGTTGGGCTTTATTGGAGGTTCACAATGCATGGGTATCTTACGTAGTAAAAAGGAGATGAAACGGTTGATCGATTTGGGTCACAATCCGCGGGACTATACTGTGGCTGGGGAGAGACGAAGAAGTAGGAAGGTTGCTTGGAATCTTGAAATCATAATTGTCATCGATCGGGCTGAGGACCTTAGCCTAGGGATTCATAGTTGTAGCCTTGAAATCTTGTAATTGGCAATCTTGGGATCATGATGGTCGTCGATCGGGCTGAGGACCTTACCCTAAGGCTTCATAGTTGTGCACTTTTTCAACTACATTCCCTTTCCGCTGAAGACGGAAACGTTAAGCAAAGAAATAGTTTTTTCGAACCATTTCGTAACGTTCCTTCCGCTTCGCCAAGTGAAAATTACGTTGATACCGATCGAAGCTTTCCTTATACATTGTGCTGTACATGGTGTAATCGCCACATCCCTCAGTACAAAGGGCGCTTCCAGCTGTCATCACGCCAATTTTACACAACAGTTAGATTGGCTCAGATTAGATTTGAGAACGATCACAACGACAGCGCTTCCGGCTGCTGTCATCACGCCACTTCTACACGAGTGATCTTCAAAAACTAGCTAGCTGCTGCGTGATGGTCATCCACCACGTATTTTTGATGGTCAATTTTTGTTGTTCTCCTTGTGGATGGAATCTTGAAGGTCGACCTTGCACAAGTCAGGTTAGGCATGGTATGGCGTATCTTTAGGAGAATCTGATGCTTCCATCGAGGGGAGGTTGGAGCGCTCATCGTCTGTCCAGTATCGAATGGAAGTTTTTAAGGAAGCGTCTAAAATGGCAGAGGTGGGATCGAACCCGGGACCTTTCGATTACCAGCCTGCCCCAGATACGACACGCGGTTACGAAAAAAGAGAATTCTATCCTTGATGCAGAGTACGCTTAAACCACCACCATGTCATTCAAAATTCCGTTGTGCAGCATGTCAATAATGATACGGAATTTGTGTTGATCACTTCGCTCACTTGCGCAAGACTGACCATTGACTGATGGCTTCAATTTCCTCGCCGGCTTCGACGGGGAGCTCTTCAATTCCCCGTCCAATGAAGACAAATCGAGAACAGCTCAAGTCGCTCTACGGAACGCCCTCGTTTGCATCTATGTACGCAGAACAGGTAAATCTTGCAATCTTGAAGAGACTTGCATTTCCTCAACGTTTCAGCCCGATGACGAACCTGGTCCCGGAGAGTACGGTCCACTACCGGGCTCGGGGGTGGGACAACAGCAACTCAGCCAGCATGCGAACCCTCCGACCGCGCGAGTGTTTGGTCGAAATACGAGAAGCTGGAGCCAAATGTGGATCTCTAAGCATCACCTAGGAGAGCTTGTCGGCAAAGATACACCCGGCGCTGGCACGTACGAACCGTCTACGACTAGCGAAAGTGTGAATGGGAAGAAAAATTCCGTGAGATTTGGCGGTGCCCGGCGTCGAACCGAGCTGGGGTATCCAAATGACAGTCCGGGACCGGCGTATGATGTTCGGGGATGCATAGCAGCGGAGGTGTGCAACACCGGAAGCGCTTTGCGGAGGGCGGAGCGATACGTGCTGGATGAGCTGGAGAGGGCGATGAGGGCGAATAACGTCGGACCGGGAGAGTAAGGTTCGCGACGAGCCGTGTTCCCATCGGTATGTGTTTCGAACAAGTTTTCGGACTTTTTCAATTTTTCCGCGATTTTGCCGTCCTCTCTATGAGTACTGAAATCGCTCGGACGCACAGGTTCAATTCCCACAGACTGCATGAGCTGCATTTCTCACGTTGCCCGAATGCTGTCCTCAGTTACGACATTCTCACGCCCGGTAGCAAGCTTGACGAAAGTTTCGGTCGGAGCTTCGGCGTCAGTCACCGAGCCTATGACAAGACCTGCTCGCCGGGGTTCGAGAAGGAACTGATCGGACGAACCAGCCCGGGGCCGGGGTTTATGACAATCGACTTTGCGAAGGATGCAAGTAAGACAGCTAGAGGTGTCAGAAAGATATTAATTGATGGACTGATGGATCATCTCTCTCATATTGGTACGGGCAGTGATTGAAGTTTAACCCGCGATATGAAAGAACAAAAGTCTCATCTCGCATTCGCGACACCTGTCATTTTACGCGGTAAAACTGTTTACCGCGTTTTTCTCGGGGCTCTGAAGTGGGCAAGCGATTCGACTTTGTATGGCGTAATTTGAATATTTATATTTCGTTATATTCGTATTTGAAACTTTATTGCTTGGAAATTCACATTTGCGAACACCTGCCATTTTACGCGGTGAAACTGTTCTTCGCGGATCTGTTTTTCTGGCGATTGTGAAGCGAAGAAGTTATTCGACTTTATGATGCATATCGCGATTACCGCTTCATGAAGTTGCATTGTCTTGGTCAGAACTCCACGGCTTCGCTCGGTCATTGCGGCCACCGTTACATGGAGGTGGTACGAGAGTTAGTGCTCCGGGTCCAGGAACGTACGGCGTGCAAGAGGTAGTAGACTTCACATTCTCTCGGCAGTCTGATTGATGCGAGAATCTCGTTTGTTCATTCTTGTTGCTGTTAATTACCGGTGTTCATAACCTGTAATTATCAGTCACTGTTTCCCCTCTGTCGCAGCCGATAAGGCACTGAGATGTCGTTTGTGATATCGTAGGTCCATCAATTGCTGGTCCTCTGTCCTAAATCGTAGTTTTTGTCAACGCTTTAGAAATGGAAAATTTTTGAATTTGCCGGGCGTGGTTTCGATTCCAGAAAAAATCGGGAGGGAATGGTACTGGTGTGACACCAGTGGTGTTGGGACCCGGCGAACCATAATCGTTGTCAAGGTAGGCTTCACATCCTGTACTAACCAACACAGCAAAAACTTGTTATAATATGAGAAAATTATCGCACAATTGAGGAACAATCTCAGAGATTAACTCTGCATCTTATCGAGAGAGAATGCTGGGGCGCGGCGAAGCATCATCATTTTTGTTCAGGCCATCAACATGGGTCGACTGGCCTGTTTCGAGTCCTCTCGACGAAGTCCTCCGACGATCAGTTTTGGCAAACCATCGAGAAAGCCAAGGATTGACTTCAAAGCACTTCGAATCCGAGACGAGGGCTTGAGGTTCCGGGTGAGTGCCCTGCATCGCTCCGCTAAGAAAATCCGCATTTTCAGGCCCGGGCGATGTTACGCTCTTCACGGTCAGAGCCTCTCCTTTGAGACAGCATGTTTATATTGTTGTTTTAACAGCAGTCGTTGAGCTGACGGAAAACTGTTGTGTTTCGCAGTCGACATGAGTGACAATTCCTTTCGAAAGAGTTCACGAGGTTATAGTTAAATGACGTTATGCTAAGATCTGCGCTGCGTTATTCAGTTAGCCCGAATGCCGTGAAAAGAAACAGAAGAATCTCTTCCCCTCCTCGCAGGATCCACTCTTCACCACGGGGGTGTGTACAACGGCTTTTGTCGCATTCTGGGGGTTGGGTTGACTCAATGGTATACTACGATTAGCATGTTCCCTCCTTAGTTATACTTCTGCCCGTTCGTAAAGAGTTGGTATGAATGCGTCTGGTACACCAGAGTTTTATCTCAGGGACTCGAGCGTTACGTACGTGCACCGCGAGGCGAGAACTTGTTACAACGAGGAACATAGTTCCCCGGAAGATAAATCTCCGTCTACGATCTTGCAATCTCGCGCATTAGACAGTGGGAAGCGACGCAAGCAAACGAGGTCCGCAGACAGACGAGGTCCGCAGACAGACGGGCGTGAACGTCTGAAGGGTGATCCCCAACGTCGGAGCGAATATTAGCCAAGCTGCTACCCACTCTTCCCGAGCCAAAGGCTCTTCCCCCCGAATCACGCTCACAGTCTGTGAGGACAAAATGAAACACGCAAAAATGAGGCGACTATACCACATGCAAAAATGAGGCCACTGAGGCAGAGAGAGACGCTCTCCGGCGCCTCCCTTACCGTTTCCTACCGATACCATACTCGCACCTTCTCGAGTACGCGTAACTGGGTACGCCACGATCCCGTGCAGCAGACGGTAGTTTTTCCCAGACTACCACACAACAGACTGGACTCATCGAGACTCCGAGTAATGAACATTTTATTATACGTAAATGATACCGGTAAATTACGTTGACTTCTCTGTCGTCTCACCAGCCGTCTCTTCGGGCACCACCGTAGCCGTGACCACCTCCTCCTCGGGAGCCTCTGTCTTTTCGGCCTCAACAGCTTCGGTTTGTTCTGAATCTTCGGAAGGCTCCGTTTCAGTGAGAGGCTCCGTCACCGCCGCAATTTGTTGGTTGAGCGACTGGAAATACTTCTGGGCGTGTGACCTGCATAAGGGAAGAAGAGATTGCGTAGTTGCACAATCCACCTGTCTCTAAGCGCTATCAGCATTCGCTTCAGAAGCGACGGCAAGCGATGGATATTCGACTAGAAGCGACGCTCAGGTTTCTATCATGTCGGGTTTGGTGATAACCGACAACCCCCGCGGTCAGGAGGACGGAGGATTTGTTGAAGGTGTGGTACTGCGATTGCGAGAGCACACAATCCACCTGTCCCCTATCGCCAGTACTGCATTCATAGAGATCAGGCTTCTATCAGTATCACTCATATCGGGTTTGGGTAATAACAATCGCCAACCCCCCCCCGCCTTCCTTCAAGAATTCCCACCGTATTTGAGCTCGCGTCCGCGTCCCGACGTGTGCATGGACTTTACGCCAGTCCCGACCGTACAGGCTGACGGCGTCCACGAACCTGAGGAGTTCACCATCGAAGGCGATAGAGAAGACAGAACGTCGCAATAACACAGTGTTGATACTACATACAGTACCGGACACCTACAGACCAGAATTACTTGTGAGAAGGTAACTTTTATCCTATACCAAGTTCGGAAAGATTCCAAGCTTTAGATGCCCGCTACTGTATTATAATACGGCATACCAAGTATTGAGAAAAACCTGCCATGTTATTAGCATACTCATGGCTGTAAAGTCGTGATGTATTTCAAGGCAGTACTTCAATATGTCATGTAAAAATTAGATTGATAATGATTTGGAGGAGACCCCTTACCTTTGGTTCTCTTCCGAAGTCCAGCGATACGGGCTGGATTGCATCCCGACACTTGACTCGCTAGGCGGCGGCGAGGAGGGAGGAGTTGAAGATGAATCCATCGACGCCGTTTCGCGTAGAATTTCTTCGATGTTGATCGGTGGTGGAGGTTTGTGGACGATCTCAGCCTTCACGACCGGTCTGTGAGAAAATAGATCAACAAGGAATGCCCATGGCTCGAGCTCGAACGACCCAGGTTCAATTCCCACGTCGGGCTTACTCGGCAACAGTTTTCTTGACACGCGGCCGTTTTTAGTGGAGGACACTCCAGCCTTCCATTCTTCCGCTAGGACCCAACCTAAGTCATTGATAAAATACCACTCCCGTTACGTGGATAAAACATGCGCTGCCCGAAACAAAGACGAGTTCAGCGGAACGGTAGAGCACACGTCCGCATAGCGACACACCACAGGTTCAACTCCCACCAAGAGCATTACCCTCACTATTAGAACGCTGAGAACCCCCAGCCCCATCCACCACTATTACCTCGTTTTTTCTTGTGAGCTCTGGTCGTGGCGCCTCTCGTCATCTCACCCATCTCATTCGAGAACTTATCGACCATCGCCAAGTACCCCCTTCTCCCCATCACTTTTTCCATTCCCGGCGGAAGATACCCCGAAAATCGAAGTCGCGAACATTCATCGCAGCCCCCGGCTCCATTGTCATAACAAAAGGCAGCAGAAGCCGCCGAGTGCGCCTTGGCCGCCGCTCGCTTCGAACAGCGGAGTTTTCGGTGAGGGTGATGGTTCCCTGAGGAGTCGTAAGCGTCGTCGTCGGCTTCCTCGTGCTGTGGCGTCTCCGCCCCGTCACCATGGGCGGTTAGCGAGCCCAACTCGCTCAGCAACTGCCGGGTTTCGTCTTCCAGTTTGAGTGTGGGTAAACGGCAACGACTAGGGGTTGCAGCGGCTGCTGATATCGCGCTTACGGAGCGACGTATGGTAAAGTGCGCGCGCCATTATGATCGATTCTCAGCGCAGGATCTATCGCGTCATGACTTGGCAATTATTAGCGATGCCACCGCAGGAAAGGCTTCCTCCTCCCCGACCAAGTGAGTGGTGCACACTCTTCTCCCCCGTTTCGCGAGCCCTCGATAGCTCCTGAGGGTTGGACCGAACAATTCGAAACGAACTGTGCAACATTCTCAGGCGCGCATCGGCACTCGCACTTGGATTTCACTTCTTTCTTGCATCATGTTTGAAAGCCACATGTCTAACAGATCGTTTCTGGTGCAACTTTTCTGAGTCCATGAGTCTAGTTTTTTACGTTTCACCATCAAATCAACCGAAAATTTCACATTTTTTCAGCCGTCATTTTGCGCTCACTCTTTCTGGTTCTCATTCGCGAGTTCTCTCACCGAGACGCGCACCATCGATGAAAGAATCTCGGTTTCCGTATGAGATCACCTCGTCTACTCCCCAGGCGCTCTAGCAGCGAGGGCTGGTGGCACAGCGGAGCGAAGCGCATCATCTTTCAAGGACGAAACCGAGGCGTCGGCTCTGGTCAAGCGAAGTACCTGCGGCATTGCTGGGCACTCTATGGAAGAATGCGAGAATATCTTCAACCTCGTAAAATAGCCGTTGGGCTGTTTTCTTAAAATCTAAGAGTGTAGGTTGATGTGGACGGCCACGGTTACATCGACAGCGATGGGATCCGATCGGCCTTAGCCAGCGTATGTGGTCGCTCCGGTGGCGACGTGAAAGACGAGGAAATTACCGAAATGGTGAGGGCGGCCCTGCTTTTCTGAGAAGATGAAGAGATGAACTCCTCACTTGTAACTTCGGAAAGCGACATAGGATGTCGAAGGAAGCTGATATAGGAAGCACGCTGGCTTGGCGCGAATGCGGGCCGCTAGCTTATATAGCTAGTCTGTCTACCTCGTCTCGGGCGCACGATGCCACGCTATCGCCTTCTCTGCGATTCCACCACACTGATGGCAATCTCGACTTGAGAGGGGTTCGTTGGAATTCTTCGGTGTAGCACAAAATTGCACCTTGAAGGGTACGCGTGTATACTCAGCTTAGTAATAACTAAGTTGTTGAGAAACCGAAGCCGCGATCGAGCGCCCAGTCGGGTGAGGCTACTAGGCAAGTAGAGAAGCTAACACACATCTTCATCTTTATTGACAATTTTATAATAACTAGAGGGAGCAATGATAATATCTAGCGCAACTTAGCCTAGCGCTGGTGTTGTTGTGGCGCATTCCGTGATCTCGCGGTCGCATCTGCCTTGAGCGTTGCAGTCCATGTGACGCAGAGCGGCACTATCAACCGATGCAAGTAGTAGCTACTCTGATGAATAGACAGCAGAGGTGTTCTGATTGGATAGCTAGACGAGGACACAGGAGACAGAGCTTCGTGTGGCCGGGCGTGGATGACACGGGAACAGCTCGCTACCGCCGGCATGCTCAAAGCTTATTGGGCGGTGGAGTTTGCTGTTAATTCATTACTTTCGAGAAAGGCGAAAGTGCGCGAGTGAGAATTGTGGCAGATCCGCATGCTGGATTCTACGGGGGACGGTCGAGTATCCCGGGTCGAGTTCCTAACAGCGCTCAGTGATCCGGAGAACGTCATAACTAAGGAGGCAGCCAGGTGGGCTTGTGTATTTCGGTGAGTTAGAACAGCACGGAATGAAAGAAAGATGCGCTTCGCTCCGCTGTGGTTGAGCCGCGACACTTCCACTTCGGAATACATGGCCTAACACACCTTTGCCTGTGTGTCGCGTCGTGTGTCACCCGATAAACCCGAATGGCGCAACAAGGTATCAACGAAAGTATGAAACGATCAGGCTTTTGGCGGAGCAGAACCGCAAGGAGGAGTTGGCGAGAAGTTACCACAGACAACAGGTCGAGAACAAGGCTGCCGTGGCAACAGCCTTCGGCACTCGGAAAGGCGCAACGCAAAACTTCAAGGTCAGCGGCAAATTGCGTACGAGGACACCTCTCGCTAAGTTGGTGGCTTCATCGCGACTAATGAGTGCCTGTTGACGTTGCTCTGGAGGCTTCTTGGAAGACTCTTTTGTTACTGTATCTGATGTACTGCATAAATATCGACTAGGGAGGGGATTCTTGGTTCGAGCGTTGAACAGAAGCGAGAGTTGTGGTAAGGTTAATTTTGTGCACTTGACTGCTCTGTGACTTCGAGGTTTCGCCCGACTTGGTTAATCGTGAGCTCCGCTCGTCATGGCGGGGCAAACAACATTATGCGAATTACATTCCACCATTAGTGTTGATCGCAGCACGAGGTTGTTCAGAATGATGCAGCAACCAATAAAGGCGGCAAATCGAAGAAGTCTGGCCGGGTGCAGCGGCAACCCACCTTTGTCGGGAAACTCACGAAGGAAGATCTTCCGCCGCTGGCTGCGATGTCGGGCATAGACAATGAGGAGCAAGAGCAGAGTTTTGGAAATCTGCGTGCGAGCTCAATTGAGATGAGCGAGCGATTCGACGCGTCGACAGCCGATTTTGTAAGCTGGCGGGTTCGCCTCGTGGCAGTGCGACAGCCTTGACGCTTTCGCCGAATCAGATGCGCGAACTCACAGATCAGAACGGCGGTGAATTGAAGGGCGATTTCGTGAAACGTCTATTTAGACGCTTTAAGGCAGTTGACATACGCCGAACGGGCGTCATCGACTATGCACAGTTCTGCCAGGTATGGTGGAATGCAGTGTCACGCGGGTGACCCATTTTTGCGATCGGAAATTGCGATAAATTACCAAAACTGAAGGACTATACGACTGAGAATTTTCCGCGATTTCAGACTCGGTGAAGATTTCTGTTTTACAGTCTGTATTAACGAGGAAAATGTTACATACAAAAACGAGGCCACTATGCCACATGCAAAAATGAAGAGGCCACTGCGCCACATGCAAAAATGAGGCCACTTTACCATCATCGTTGCGTCAGATGATCTAATTCAGATCCTCGAACGTGATGGTAGTGGCCAGATGGAGGCGATATTCAAATTATTCGACAACGAGGAGAGTGGGTCGGTGGATGTCCGGGAGTTTTTGGTCGGCATGTGCAACTTCACAAGCATAACTGGGTGAGCAACCTTCCGCATGTGAACGTTTCAACACTCGACACCGTTCATCGGATGTGCTTAGGTGATAGCTTACTACATTACGCGCGCGAAGTTGTTAGGCAATAGCACTGTGATAGAGTCTGATGGTCGGGATTTTGAATCGCACAGGAAAAGACAGGTGTATGCTGCAATGGGGATGCGCCCGAGTAGTGGAAAACGCTAGCGAAAAACCACATCTCGAATTTCACTTAGATAAAACCCGAAAACCGCGTGGGGTTTCCGCGAAAAAAAAGATTTTTAACATTGATAAAGTCGATTAGTAATCGACTTTATCAAAGTTAAAAATCTCAAAGCAGTTAGGTCGACTTCTGACAGGAACTGTCTTCTACAAACCAAGATGCGTAATGCCAAACGCAAGCGAGCCTGAGGTCATTGAAGAACCCAAGATCTACACACCTCTCATAGGCCATTTAAAAAATTACGCTAGCAAAATTAACTAGTTAAATAGTCAATAGTTAAAATTATTATAATTAATAATAATAATAATTAATAGTTAAAATTAACTATTAATTAAGCTAGCAAAATTACGAAATTTTGGTTCACGCCATTTCGTAAACCAGGGACATGACATATAGTGGTGATGACACAACAACCAACTAGTTCAGTGAGGAACTTGGGAATATACGACGGAACTTAGCTACTACGAGCGCCTCAGCGTACTAAGCTACCTACTGGCTCGCGTATACAGAGAGAGCGGGGCTCATATGGGACAGTTCACACACTATCGCCCACAAACACCACAATCGATTGCGCTACGGAATATTCCCCTCATCCTTCGGTCTGAGATGCAGCTCGAAATCAGAGAAAAAAGCTGTCTCACGGTTCAGCTCCGCTCAACGGTAGAGAATGGCGATTCGGCTTTTCAGGATCGAAAGGATGAGATTTGCTTTCATGCTCTTCGATGAGGATGCATCCGGTTCGATCGGCAAGGAAGAACTGGAGAAAATAATTCGCGCTAATCTCGCGTGCTCACGTGGTAAGCTGTCAGATCCATGCTCTCAGCTAGTTTGTTGTGACCGCAAGAAAAGTAGGTTCGAGTACATCGTAATAGTGACTTCGCTTTGCGAAATTCGCCATAGCACGGGCTGTAGAGGGCAATAGTAATGCCCGAATTGCCCGACAATTCGCTTGGGCCACTGGAAAGCGACCACTCGTGATGACGGGTTGGTTAGCAGACGCGAACGGAGGTTTTGAGAAATCGTGACCAGCTTTTCCGGGAGGATTTTTTTTCTTGTGATTGGGAATTTTTTGTTCTATCTATTTATTGAGACATTGGACGACCTTCTCCACTCTGTTTGACTCTGTTTTTTCTTCCTTTGAGTTTCTTCAGAAATCCCGCGCTAGCGTGGCCGATATACGTAGAGCCATCGTCGACTTTCGCTCCAGCAGGTTCGAGAAAGTCAAACTTGAATCGCCGAGTTCGCGCGGTACTCGCTGCAGCAGGCCCGAATGCGACGCGAGAAGAGCGTATCCAGTTCCAGGACTTGATCAGTGTTTGCCGGTCGAATCCTGGTCTACTGTTTCCGCCAGCTCAGGTGAGGCCATTGGTAACGTGTCGATGCGGACTTCTCTGTACTCGTCGAAGATTTGTTGTTTTTAATTGACGCCCGGCGAGAGGGAAGCCCTTCTCTTCGAAACTCCAGTGTGCTGCTCGATCAGGCCAAAGATATTGCTGATTGAATCGACATGTGATGGCTTTTCGTCCGGAAAACCTGGTCCTTGAGTTGAGAGATTCGGGAACGTTCTCTGATCTTTGCGTTATTGCCAAATCGAGTGCGGTGGTGCAGGATCAGAACTCAATACAACGGAAATACTATCCTGGAAGGGAAGCGCGAATATACGTCGCGCTAGGCGGCCAACTACTATAGCTATTGTGTGAAAGGGACAGCCAATGGATACAATGAATTGTGATAAGAACAGTGCAGTGGTCTTGCGTTTGTCGGTCGTAGCCTGGTCTGTTTCAACGCTGGGGCAACGCGAATGTTTCCGTTTCGTCATACAACGATACGATGAGGCGAAAGAGCTATCGGATGAATGATACGTTTGAATAGGACGAAGCGGCGCTCGCTCAGAAGAAGTGCGTTGGCTTCCCTACTTGCCGAGTCACGTTACCCAACTGGGATCTGTGCGCTCGAAATCGCCTGTTGCACCTCTGTCAACTTACTCAGTCTTGGGGGGTCACGAGCGAAGCGAACTCCGTCGCCGAAGCGCTGTGAGTTTTTACTTTTCAACGTTGTGGGAAGATGCCGTGCCCGAGCGGCCATTAACGGAGAGAATGCCAGTGTCTCAATCACCTCCAATCTGATGTGTCGTGGGAGTGCTGTCGCCTGGGGAAAGTATTCCTCTAAAACGAGAAAGGATTGAGCCTGTCGGTAAGTTTCTCTTGCAATTCCGCAATGTGCGCGGCTATGCTGTTTTCGAATGGTTCATAGCAATCGACGGAGAAGTCCGGTTGAGCTCTCGATTCTGTGGCCCGCAGTGCAGTAAATGTAAATAAGGACTTGCACCCAACTAATACAGTGCGATCGCGTAGCAAGCGAACAAATTTGGGTTGGCGACGCTAGAGGGTGTGCGCGATGGAAGTTCCATCACGGAACCCCCTAGCCGTTGGCGTCTTCGGTTGAGCCATGTCGCGTAGAGTTTCGGGATCAGCCAGTTGGGATGATGGGCGGCGTCACTCTACGTCTACGTCGTGACTGTGTTAGTGAGAATCGGGGGAATGAGACGACGCCGGTCGACTGTATCATCACAGCGTGCGCCCATCGCATGATGCTCCCGGTCACTGGGGCTCTTTACCGTTCCATGTGAGTTGTTTATTATCTCGCAATTCATTATACTGTCCATGTCGATGATGGTTTGATGCGGGAGAGTGGGCAGTGCTCACCCATTCCCTACTTTGCCAGAAACCAGCTGTTGCGTTGAGCCAGTTGCCGTCACGGAGCAGAGCGAAGGAAGCTATTCTTAGTCTGTAAGACGAACTTAGATTGCTGTTAATTTCTTACTGAACTGCAACCCCGATCCCTCTAGAAAAAAGCAGTAGCGGTGCGTGAACGAGTAATCTCGAAATTAGCCGCGAGGGCATGGATAGAATATTGTAATCACCACCCTGTTTGAAACAGGGCGGTGAAGACCTGTTGAAGACCAGGTCATCTGCCAGGCGCAATAGCGAAACAGGCTGTTTCGATGTAGTCACAAGTGCAATGACAGGCTAGAAACTATGATTGCAGGGGCTTGCCCGAGAGCAGTAGCGCCCTAGTTTTTCTCTACTGTGAAGTGCCTCCCGCGGCTTCGCTGGAGTTCTCTTTCGTAGCCCCCCTCAGTGTTTCCCCGCGAGCATAGATACGCGTGTGGCGAATCCGACTGAGCGGATAATACCTGTAAAGTTGGTTGGTTGCTGTGCAATACCACGAGACGCTATTCGAGTTTTGCGGCGTGTGCGAGATTTAGGCCAGACGCCGAGAACCGGCTTAGCCAAACAGCATCGATATATCTCGTTTCAAGAAGGATGGTTATCTTGAGCGCTGAATGTAGGGCTCAGGCTGAGATTATGACCACTCTAAGAAAGTTTTGAGTTCCGCTGCCGGGCGTTTCGCAGAGGCCGTTTCCTACTCGACCGTTTCGTTTCGTTTCGAAACGGTCTTTCAGAAGCGCTTAGCCTCCGGACATGTGTCAGATCTATCATTCAACTTCACAGGAACACATTTGTAGCTTTGCATACATGAGTAGTGCTCATTGAGCCCCAGGCTTGTGCTCACTTGACGTTTTTAAAGGGTTTTGTAGCTTTGGGATTCTCTTTCTCATTCCACAGCAGTTGATTTGCTCCGTCTCTCAAGCAATGCATCTTCTCTCGTCTACTGTTTCCGCCATGCTATTGCTGTCGCCATTGATGCCGACCGGAACGAAGTTACCCAAAGACAACAGGAGCGCCTGTAAGTATTGTGCTTTCGGTAGATCTTGCGTCGACCCAGCGGTGATGCTGATTGTTTTCAGGGCGAATTAAGATCCTCACCGAGCTCAAAGGTTTCAAGTGGGATGTCTACGCCAACGGAAGAGGCCGTTTCGAGAAGCCTGGGAAGTTCAAGTGCTCTGGCAAATGGAAAGATGCCGTCGTTTACGGGTCTCGTAAGAAGGAGATCAAAGAGTAAGTCTATTTCGGTGTCATTGTCCGTGCAGGCGCGGTGGCCGAGAGTTTTTGCATTTTCAGGTTTTGTGTTCGTTTGCATGAGAAGCAGCAAGATGACAAGGGCTATAAAGACGCTCCTTCGAAATACAGTAAGAAAAAACCTGTTTGATAGCGTGTGAGTTCATGGGGTTTTTCAGGTTGCATCCTCGATCCCAATGACAAGGGCAACGATCATGGCAGGAAGAATCGAGATTGGCTGTAGCGTCCGCAGCGCAGACGAAATTTGCATGCCGCCTTCAGATGTTACGAGAAAACGCCGGAATCGGTCTTGCTCCCTCCTCATGGGCCTTCCTTGGTTGACGATTGCCCAGCTGATGGCGTCGCCCATCATACCGCTAGATGTACGGCAAGCTCATCCACAGTGGATGAGATTTGGTCGTTTTAGGGTACCCTGATGAGAGCCCGCCGTCCTGGTGCACTTATAATTGGTACGCGGACTACCAAACCTGTTGGTGCCTGCCGGGGTTTTACCGGACTTCTCCGCATGATACGTCTTTAAAGATGAGGTAGAGTAGTTGATTGTTCTGTGGGCTGTCTTAGTGATGTGTCTCAGGGCTTGTCCAGAAGAGACGGTCATCATCACCCCTCGTCAAGTGTCTTACGAAGAGTGGACGGACTTGAAGTATCCCACGACAACAACTACTACTACCACCACGACGACGACAACGTCTACCACTACTACTACTACGACGACAACGACCACCACGTCGACTACAACGACTGCTTTTATTAGATCTGTCCGGACCACTACTGTTGCGGCTACCGAACCGACGTCAACTACTGACTTGGTTACAACTACTATTAGCACGTCCACTACTACCGCTGTGGTAACCGCCGGGAGAGGAAGCAAATGTATATGCCCATCACCAACGACGTCGCTGTTTTCTGAGGCCTCTTCTACGTCCGAAGTGACAGTTTCCACGACTATGACGCCTGCAACGACCGAGTCTACTACGGGTCTCGGCGCCAGTGAATCTACGACAAGCTCGTCCGGTCCCGGTGACACGCCGGTTGAGTTCACCGTTGAGAATGGGGATCCTAGAATCGGAGTTCCGACGGGTTCACCCAGTAAGGACTCTCAGAGGCGTTTGCTGTGAATTCACTTGTCAGGTATTGGTGATTGCGGTGAGCACGGTGCTTGGTCTCCTGCTGACGAGGACTGCGTGTGCGACGACGGCTGGGAGACGGTTGGCTCTGAGTAGGACGGGCGATTCGGTCGTCGTTCTTTGAATGTTTCTTTCATCTCAGTCCTTGCAGTGCTCTCATTTCGTCCGTTCCCGAGGGAGATGACAGCATGGTAAGCATCGCAGTTTCTCATCACAACTCTCTCGTGATGATTTGTTGCATCAGGGAGAGTTGGCCTCTAGCGATGGCGGGTCGGGCGGCAGCGGCGGCCTTGTGATCGCAATCCTCCTGGTGGTCATCATCATCGCCGTTGCATGCTTCTTCCTGTGAGAGCGTCTCTTGATAGCATTGCGCAATTCGTCCCTCCTCAGGTGGCGCTTTTACCGCACCCGCGGTTTCGTCCTGCCGACGCTACGCCTCCCCTCACTGGTGAAACCTGAGAAGATGAGGAAACCGCGAATGTCTGAGGTGTCCATCCTGTGATCTGTCCTCAGCGGCCATTTAACTGACTTTATATAATTGCATGCAAGGCTCCAGTAAACGAGGAGTTTTTTCTTTATAATCTGCTGATGATGATCTCTCTCAGTGAGAGTAGTTCAAGACGACGGAGTACTGATATGAAAGTATGAAGTAATCTTCATTACTTACATGAATCTCGAGAGACCTGTTGTGTTTTCTTTTTGGGTGGGGCAGTGAGTGGCTACAAGTGAGTGTTGGATACTTTTTCCCTCGAATTTGTCGAGTACCAACACGAAAGTTGTTCTAAACGACAAAGAGAATATCGGTATGTTTAGAAGCGATCCCGAAGGCGATTCACTCCCGCTATGTGCAAGACGCACCAGAGTCCTGCTAGGAGGGAAGAAAGCTTGTCTGGTTGAATAAACCCCTAAGGAAAGCTTCTTGAGAATCTGTCTGATTGCGTTGCATGTCAACGCTACAGAGAGTCCCCAACTGTGCACATTGGCAATCGGCGTTGGACTATGAACTCACACACACAACTTGTGTTGGTGACACAAGACGTGTTTACCTCACTGGTTTTCCGACGTAGAAGGTGGGATGTGGATGATACCTCTCCTGAGCGTCCGAGGATTGAGCTTGGTGTTTACAATTTCAGAATCGCTGCAACAAACAGCTCTTCGTTTACAGATGCACCTTGACTGACACCTAGCGTTGATGGCGAAGAGTTTCGCGCCACCTGTTTCTTGTTAGTGAGGAATTGCTAGTTGTGCTCCCTAGCACAACTCTCCCTTCGTTATACTATTCTACCTACTATTCTATTCTATTCAACACAACGTAATGCGTTGGAAGGGTCCTACTCCCTCCCTTTGTGTCTGCGTACACTAGCACGCAGACGCACTATGTCGTACGTGCAGGGGACTTGATCGATAGGCCAAAATAACTATAGCTTCTTGTCGGACGGAACTGCTGAACTCAAAGTCGGGGACGGTCTTGAGACGATGACGGAATAGACGAGTAGACGGGGGGTATAGAGTCACGAGCGGGGGGGCTCTAAAAAAACTATCTGCTTCACAGCAACAGTTCTAACCAATAGTATCTCACGCTAGGCGCGACACAATAAAACGGCTAGATACGTGACGTAGCTAAACGTCACGGTTGTGACGGTCACAGACAAGTAAGGAGCGCTCGCCCACCTCGATCTCCCTTAGGGGGTGATCGACACACCATAGAACCTAGTACCGGAGGTACTACCCCATGGCATGCGCGGGTAAAAATAAAAATGCATGAATATACGAAAATGAATGAAAGGATACTTCATCAATTATCATAATCCTCAGCTCCTCTGATCTCGGCCAGGAGGTGCTCATCCAGTAAATCTTGAATAATGATATCGTCAGTAAGCTCCTGGGCGACGTCCTCCCCGGGAGCAGCAGGCACTGAGGGAGCCTCGTCGATAACAGCATCAGGGTTGACCATGTTCTCAGCAACCTCGTGGGGGTCGGCCATAAGGATATCGTCGTCGGCAGCTTCAGATTCCTGGTAGGAGTCGATGAAGTCCTCAGAAGGTACATAGGGCTTGAGGTTGAAGAACGTCTCTGAATATCTTAGAGGCTTACCTTCCGGGGTAGACAGGTAGTAAACCGTACCGGCGTCAGACGCTGCCGTCACCCTGTACGGCCCTACCCACGAGGAAGCCTGTTTCATAGACCCGCGACGGAACCTCCATACCAGATCTCCGACTTGGTGGTCTAGACGTTGGCTTCTAGGCATCGGTAGCTTGGAGACCCTCTGACGAATACGGTCGGACCGTTCGAGCCACAACAACCAAAAATCCTTCATGGAGTCACAACGCCTGGCAGCTACCTCGTCAGCCATAGTCCTTAGGTCTTCCCTTAGGTACTCCTTCTGGGGATCGGTCAACGATACAGAGGGTAGCCACTGCTGCAACTTGTCAATAGTCACCTGGTAGTTAATATCAGAAGAGGGAGCTCCTGGATACCTCGGACGTCGACAAAAGTGCAACTCGTGAGCCGAGAGGCCACCAAGAGAATCTAGAGGGATCTTGTTCAAGGCACCAACGCTATCCGCAACGATAGTCGCCAAGGGAGTAGGATCGGGGTTGCCTTCTTCTTCACGGAGTCGACAGCGTATCTGTTGTAATAACAAACCATGAAAACGCTCGTGGAACCCTCCATAGCTCCTGGCCTCTCGAGGTAACCAGCAGTTTGCCACAGACCACTTGCGACAGAACGACAGATACTTCTCACTGGTGAAGACCACTCCAGGGTCGCTCACTAGTACAGACGGGGTGCCCATGGTGGCGAAGTTGTGGGACAAGGCGTCCAGAGTATTGTCGATGTTGGGGGCATCGACCACACGGTAGTCCAGGTTGAAGCTCACGGGGTCGAGGAGAGTTAAGACCCACCTTTTCTCCCCTCGGTCATAGAGAGGTCCTTGATAATCGACGACCCTGACCTGACCCACGTCAAAGCTCATACCTACAGGCCGAGTTACAGCATTCTTGCTGCGGTAGGCTCTCCCGCACCGGGACAGCTGGCAAGGGCGGCAATGGGCTACCAGGCGGCGGAGATGACTTCTAATCTTCGGCGTGTAGTAGTGAGCTTGATAAAGGCTGAGAACTTTGCTGGCTGAGACATGCCCCAATGAGTGATGTAGATCTCGCAGCAGCGTCAAGACTTCCTTACAAACCGGTAGCACTGGTAAGGAGACCTCTGCCCTCGTCCTGTCGTTGACTAAACTGGTGACACCAGTGTAGTGCAACACGCCGTCGACCAGACAATAACACCGCAAGTTAGGAGCCTTCTCGTTGTCCGGACCAGCTCGCAAAGTAGCAATGATAGCCCTAGTCTTGAGATGTCGTTGTTGAAGATCCTTGATGGTAGACTCGTCGAAGAAGTTAGCCAAGTCTTGTACACGAGGGTCGGAATTGCGGGTGTCAACTTCAATGGGGGCACAAACTCTGCAGTCATCTTCGGCTGGCTGATCTGTCGGCGACAAGGGAGAAGTCGACGTAGGTACATAGGTAAAATCCCCAATAACCGCGGCCTTCGAGGCCTCCTTAACCTCGTCCGGAGAGGGGATGACTGGTAACTCCCCAGAGGTCAATGGACGACTTCCAGCATCGGCGGGGTTGAGGGTACCGGGCACATGGAGTACACGTAGGTCGACTTTGGACTCCACCAACTTACGGAGAACTTCGGCCGTGTCCTGGAGGCGGCGAGACTCCAGGGGAGTGATGAGCTTAAGTCTGAGCCCTGATGCCTTTCTTCTCAACCGGTAGATGGAGACCTCTGAGTCCGTGTAGAAGTAAACCTTCTGAACCACCGTTGACAGGTCTCGACGAGAGAGCTTAGCCACCTGGGTAACGTACTCAGAAACCAAGTGTACTGCATCACAAAGGCTCACACACTCCTTCTTTGGTATCGACCACCGCTGTTGAGCCACAGTCCACAAGTGACTCATCGCATAAATGCGGTTGAAGGAGGCGTCATAGAAGGACACCGATGACGCATCTCCCGAAGCATCACAAAAACAGTGGATGACCGACAGGTCAACGTACCTCGGGCGCGACGTGGTTGTGGGAGCTGACGCCTTGATTCCGATGGCTAGGGTCACCAGCTTAGCAGCGAGGGAAGACTCGACCAAATCGTCCCACCCGACGGAACTGCTGCAGGCTTCTCTAACCATAGCTCGAAGAGCGACAGCGTACTCCACACCGAGTCCCAACGGGTCGTAGAAGGCCATGGCGATCTTAAAGCACTGACGTCGAGATAACCCCTTCGAAGACAACAGACCTTCGGCCGGCTCGTAGATGACGGACAGGGGAGTCGTGGGAGTACAAGTACCCAAGGTAAGTAGAAGGATCATGAGCCCAGGAGAGTAGTCTCTTAATCGCATTGGAGCCAAACCCATGCGAAGCCAAGCCGGAGTCAAGACGGTCAGCGTAGTACAGCGCCTCTTCCTTGGTTTCACCCCTAGCGTGGGTGTCGTCAACGTAGATACCAACATGGCTGGACACGGGCTCCTGATAGTCCGTGGCCACAGTGCTCTTGTGCGAGTCGTCGGGCCCTAGAGTCTTGTGAAGGGCGACCTTGAGGCCGTCATAACAGTCGATAAGTTGCGAGACAACCGAGTCAAAGTTCACGGCTTCTTCTCGTGTAATGAACCCATCATCATAGTCCATGAAGACAACGGAGCTCTGTAGACTCTGCACCAGCGCCGACGGGGCGAAGTTGCCCCCGAAGTTCATGACCACCCACCGGACCGGAGACAATTGATTGCTAACGGCGATGTACATGCCGAAGTAGCGGGTGTCCTCGTGCCTTAAGGCGATACAGTGGAAGGCCTTAGTGAGGTCGCCGAACACGACGTGCTTCCCAGTCCTCATCATGTGCAAGTTCCAAAGCAAAGTCGTCGGAAAGTACTTGTCGGAAGGCGGGCCTCCGGTTCTGCAGAGGTCGTTAAGGACCTCGGAAGGGTCGACCACCAACCTCACCTTGGTTGACTTCGCCTGTTTACGGATAACGGGGAAGCACGGCAGGTAGCTGACCACGTCCTCATCGGCAGGCACGACGAACCCTTCCTCGACCAAGCCCCTGACAACTTCAAGGTAGTCACTCCTCTCGCTAGCGGAGAGGAGAGCGTCCGTAGAAAAGGCCCTTCGAGCCGCAGTAGAGTTATAACCGCCAGTGGGCCTGTCATCCCCTTTCCATGGGACGTGCAAGACGAAACGACCCAATTTAGATCGGGGCGTCGGAGGGGCGAGATCCCAGGTGAAGTCGTCAGAGTCGTGCCCCTCGTGGGTAGGGATCACAGAAGGCACCACAGCACCCGCGGTTAGTTCCTTGGACTGGTCGGAGGGAAACTGGGAAGTCACGATGTCAGTGGCCAAGTCATCAGGAAGTACGGGGGTGGAAGTAGATTCGGCCGTGGTGCTGAGGGCTAAGTTGCAGAGCTCGACTACACCTTGCAGGGCAGGGTCCACCGGTTTGCTGCTAGACGTAGGTCTCCCAAGATTGTATAGTTGCTGAGTGATACCGTTCGCTCCTGCCTCGAAGATGAGCCGACTCTTGCCAACCAACCACACCGCATCTAGCTCACGCAGGAAGGACGCACTCAGGATGACCTGCCGAGTCAGGTCCTGTGCGGAGACTAGAAAGTCTAGATACACCACCCGTCCTTGAGGTAGATACACCGGCAAATTCTTGATAATGCCCTTGACGGAAGGACGAGACCAGTCGGCCGTGGTGAGGGTCAGGGGGGTAGGTTGAAGGTCTACCAACCCCAAGTCCTTCAGCACCGAAGACGAGAGAACGGATATCTGGGCACCGGTGTCCACGAGGGCCTGATAGGGGGTAGTAGACCGACCGAGGGTGACTGTGAGGACCGGGTCTTCCACGGACATAGGACTTAGGCTGACGGCAGAGATAACCCGCGAAGAGGGCGTCGGAGCTTTACAGGCCCAAGGTCCATGGTGACGCCTTCCGCACCGGCCACAATCCTTCCCGTAGGTGTCGAAGTCTTGGGGGCATAGTTGATAGTCAGAGTGCTTCAATCCGCAGAACGGACAGCGGATCTCAGGGCGATCAAGTTGTTGACAACAGGAAATGGCGGTGTGACCTCCTTCACTACTCAAGCACCTTCCACACTTGGCAGCTAGCACTGACTTGTTGTAGTCGTCAGCGAGGATCTTGGCGTCTTCTCGAAGGCGTTGACTCCTCGGAGGGAACTTGCGATATCCTCGCTTCTCAGGTAGGGCACCAGTTGAGATGTTACCACCAATGTCTTTAGAGTAGTTGGAGCGATCTTCGTAACCATTCCACCGTTCCTTAGTGTCAGTGGAGAGAGCCGTAACCTTGACTTGTTTGTGATCCCAGTGAGTCTCGCACCATGCTTGAACACACTCGATCATCTTAGGGAAGGGCATAGAACCAACCTGACGGTAACCTCTCTCGTTTAGATAAACTTGACAGGCGTGAGGTAAAGCTTGATACAGTCTGCATCTCTGCTCCTGGTCCGACAAGCGCTCTATCCCTCTCGACTTAGCCAACTGCCTGCCGACGCTATCGAAGGTAGAGTAAAACTCCAACCAGGTAGACCCTTTCGACAACCATTGTGAAGACCAGCGCTCCTCCAACCGGTCTCCGTCCAATCCCGCATAGGTTCTCTCCAAAAAGGACCAGACTTGCTCAGAGCATTCCAGCCAGTAAGGAGAATCCGAGCCCAAAGGGTCGGAGAACCTTGCCATGTCAACCTCATTGTCGGCCTCGTACCCATCCAAGAGCCGTTGGATGGACTCCGATAAGTTGTGCTTGAGGATAAAATAGCGAGAGCACGGATCAGCCCATTTGTACTCCGCCGAGCAGGTGAGTTTGTTGCGGAACTCCAGGAGGCTGCAAGAGTCACCAGAGCCCTTCCAAGGCTGACCAAGGACGTGCTTCATCCAGGCCACATCATTGTAGATCTTCTTAACGTCACTACGGGTACCTTTCTTCTTCCAACCATGTGAGTAGTACCAGTCATTGTCGGAATTATGGTATCTCGATGTATCTTCATAATGATGATAATACGAAGTATAGTCGACCAGGTTAACTCTCGGGCTCGACGACCCAGAACCGGTCGGTTGGTCACCACTAGCAGTGTCAGTAGGTGGACCGACGGCGGGGTTTGGTGGTACTACAGCTGGAGAGGTAGCCGTGATAGACGTGTGGGGGAGGTTGACCGTAGCAGGTAAAATGGGATTAGTGTTACCAGCGGTCTCTTGAGGTGGCGCACTGGAGGAGGTAGACGTCTGGCCTGCGGGGTTGGTGGCAGGTAAGGTGGCATTAGTGTTACCAGTGGTCTCTTGAGGTGGCGTACTGGAGGAGGTAGACGTCTGGCCCGTGGGGTTGGTGGCCGGTAAGGTGGCATTAGTGTTACCAGTGGTCTCTTGAGGTGGCGTACTAGTGGAGGTAGACGTCTGGCCTGCGAGGCTGTTGTTGGCGGGGTCGTTGTTGACCAAATGTTGAACCGAAGCTTGGGGTGGAGGTATCTGACTGCCTTCTGGAGTAGAGTCATTGACGGGGTCATTAGGGACAGGTACGTTGACGGGGTCGTTGAGACGAGGACTTCTTCTTGACATGATGAATCTGCGTTGTTGATCCCGGTAGAATATGTCGTACGTGCAGGGGACTTGATCGATAGGCCAAAATAACTATAGCTTCTTGTCGGACGGAACGGTTGTGACGGTCACAGACAAGTAAGGAGCGCTCGCCCACCTCGATCTCCCTTAGGGGGTGATCGACACAGCACAGTTGCACACAATTCTGTTGAAGGTGATAGCAAGTTGCTAGGAATCAGCAATTCCATATTACGTACTGATACTACCACTTCGGTTGCATCTCAAGAACCATCGTAAATGACTTTCGCAGTTCAATACCGAGTTAAAGTGTTGTGTAAGTTTTGAGGTCGCCGGTTCGAACCCTAGGCCCTCCATTTTTCAAACCGTGCTTTCGTACAGCGCAATAAACCGCGCTACCCTCGGTCACCTTTCGAAGCACTCGTGAATTGGTTCACCATGCCCTTACTCATACTTTCTAGTTTATCTTTGTAGATTATAAAATGATAATAACTATTTCATTATTGCGGTTTCGGTTGCTTTACAAGGGTGGAGTTCACGCAAGTTGATCTCAGTAAGACTAAGATGAAAAAATTCCACACGAAAACCTTCGTTGTCTTAATTTACTATCAATGATCACTATCAAAATAACAGGAAAGCGACAATTTTCAGATCGACTCAAGACAAGGAGGTTCTGGAATGTGGACCAATTCAATGCAAACGGCAAAAATTGAGACGCACTGCGTCCGGCACAAATAGTTATACTTAATAATAATAATACTGCTATTGCGTACAAACATCATAACGTCAATGGGCAAGTGTCAGTGTTGCTAGTGTGAGTACTATTCATAATGTTGTGATGGTCTGTGTAGGTGGCAGCCGCCCTGCCGCCCCGGCAGCTGAGGGATGTGGCGATTACACCATGTACAGCACAATGTATAAGTTTCTCTGTCGACATCAGTTTCGACCGGTTCATACCATACATCCGACTAGAACATATATAACAAGAAGGCTACACCAGCCTCTTTTCGAGACGCTTCTCGGTATTTCCCTTGAGCAGGATGTCTTCGAGTTGCTCTGTGCAATGACCTCGACTGCGGAAAATGACGGACCGGTGGCTCCAGACGAGCGTGGCGAGTACAGCAAGATCTGCGGGATAATAAAACAGGTGGTAGCGGGGACTGGGGATAAGGATTTTATTTTCTGGAAATTGCGGTTGGTAAAATTACGAAATTTTAGACTACAATTGGATGAAAAGTTTCTAATTTTTTACGGAAAAATCAGATTTTCTGAATTTTCGGGAGATATCGAGTTTCCTAAAAGTTTCATAATCATAGAAATCCCATAGACGCTGGGGACGGAAGAGGTTTTGGTATTGAGAGGCATGGGTTCTATCCCCAGCTCATCGATTTCTCCTCCAAGAAAACCCTAGCGAGTTTTGAGTCGGCTATGATCAACGATTTTATACAGGATGAATTGATCGCTGCGGCAGTGGCATCGCGAGTCTAGTTCTGAATATGACGCCAATAAAATGCTGTTGGGAGTTCCCGGAAAGTGGGCAATGCCACCTTCATGCTCGGTGGTAGTTTGCTCGTCCGAGGGAGTCGTAATTCCCCATCCTGATTTTCGCGTCTTTCGTGCCGAGAAGGAGATCAAGAGATTTGAGATTGCCTTCTGTGGGGAGGGTCAGAATTAACTCCTTCATTTCGGAATTTGCGGATTTTTTGGGAACGTCGTCCTTCGCGAGACTGGGTAAACTTTCTGGGGCGGTTAATTTCGTTTAACGCGATGGTTGTTTCTTCTGCTGGTTTTTGACCGAAATTTTCCTGTGCGCATCGACCAGAGTTCTCCGCTCTAAGAGGGCGCGCCGATGCACAAGGGTGTCTACGTGGTTTTTCAGTCCAACTGAGCCGGGAACGGCGTTGGGCTTGAAACTGTCCTTCTCCGTAATGACGAGGTCGAACCTCGGCTGAGTTGTTCCTTATTTCTTCGACCAGTACATGGTACTTTTTAGTGATGTTTTGTAGCGCTTCGGTCTTCCATGCCAGTTTAAAAAATTTTCCACGATTGGTGCTAATATTTTGCATCGCTCCGTCGTCTCAGGCCGCCGAGAAGAATGTTGAGATCACGGACAAGAGAATGCGCATCTTGTTGGTTATGCTTCATTACTTGAAACAGAATCCTGCTAGCTTCGATGCGCCGTCGAAGAATCTTTTTGGACGATCGGAGCTCAGGCGACTGGAGAGGCAGATTGAGTCGTAATACTGGTGGAGGGAGAGTATCTTTGTCGTCTGTGGAGCGCAAGCTCAACCTCGGAGAATCGATCAGATTCTTGAGGACGAGTGAACCTCGATGGTAGTCGCACGAATCTTGTTGGGGGGGGATTTTGTCAAAAAATTTTCCAAATGAAAATCATTTTCAGGGGGGATTTTGCCAAGAAATTTTTAAATGAAAATCATTTTCAGGGGGGGAATTTGCCAAAAAATTTTCCAAATGAAAATCATTTTCAAGTGGGGAGTACAGTGCTCCAAACTAATTTGGAATACACTGCGATGAATTAAAAAATAAATTTTAAATCAAGCGCAAGTTTTTTTAGATACATAAGGTTGGTTCGAGAAGCTACCGTCAATCCGGTCCCGACGGACTCGGCCCTGTCGGCGAGCGAAAAGATGGAGATCAAAGCGCAGCTCGAAGCTGAGCTGTTTATGAAGACAGGGGATTCCATGCAGCCTCGGCGGAAGGAGAATGCGCTGATGTAGTATCCTTGGAACGCACGGGGAAGAATTCTTACGGGGGCTTGTCGTTTCTTGTTATAACGAACGACGCAGACAGAACTAAGCGTAGGCACTGAATCGCCGTGTTTTGCTGCATTTCGCTTTGTGAAAACCTACCCTCCGGGTCCATACTGAAATGGCGCTCTTGTTAAGGAGGGCAGTACCTTGTGCGAAAGAAGCTTCCGCCGATTAGAGAGAAGCGGTCACCGAGAAAAATGGAAATTTTCATAAAATTTAAAGAAAATTTCTGACTGGCTTTGCAGGCACAAGGCGCCGAGCTCCGCTACTGATGCGATGAAGAGTAGTTCGGGAGAGATGTGTGGGGGTATGATCGTACCTACGAATGGAGGAGACTCTTTATCGATCGTAAGTGTGCTTGGAGTTGACCTATTTTGCATCTTGCAAGCTCGACCTTCTGGATATTCTTGTGGGTGGGTTCGTGATTGTATGAACTATGGAGAGAGAATCTTAGGTTGACGCTGACCTTCGGCGAGAGCTGAAGATATCTTTTTCAGCACCTACCTGTCAAAGTGTCGAGCGGTATGCCGGGCGACTGGCGAATTTGGTGGATAAATGAGAAGAGAAGGAAACGAACCTTCGCGGAGATGCAGCACACGGGTTGCGAAAACGAGCCGACGCTTCCCGAGACAGATGAGACTTCTCCTGTTAAGGTGAACCGGCCAGATTAATCGTTCATGTTGGTTCTGTAGAAATCTATTTTCGCATTTTTTCCCGGAAAAATTACGATCTTTTCCGATTTTTCTTTTTTTAGGAGGGGACGTCTTCCGTCAAGGCGAAACGGCCGGTTGAATTGTTCGAGCTAGTTTTGATAGGGACAGATTTTTCAGATTTTTCCCGAAATTTTTCCGTAAATTTTTTATGATCCGCAATTATTTTTTTGATAGTTGAGTCGGGTGCTGGAGGCCCAGAGGAAGTTGAGAAGGGATATGATAATGAAGACTTTGCCGATCGTTCGACTAGAGGAAAACAGGTTTGCACGCGTGCACATGCGCATGCGTGCAAATTCTTTATAATCAGTTGGCATCTTCCGCCGAGCGTGATAGAGAGATCTACCAAAAGCAAGAAGATGTCGCAGAGAGATAAGAGCAAGATTGAGGAGGAGAAAAATAGCGGAAATGGCAAGTGAGAGCAAGATTGCAAGATTTCTGCCGACCTTATTGAGTCGTTCTAAATTACTGCAGGTTTCTAGCGGAGATGTTGCAGCATCGGAGACTTCTTTTCGAGTGAGTAGGAGGGAAAAATGCCGGAAAATTGCATCGACTGGGATTCGATCTTGCACGAAAATTTGGACGAAGGAGAACGAACAGTGTGCTGACCCACTCGGCTATTTTGACTGTGTTTGCAGGCATCATCGGCGGTTGCGGGACTTCACAAGGCAAACGGCATTCAGTTGTCTGGAGAAATTAGGAGCCAAGAAAAGGCAGGAAATGGGCGAGACTGATGCTGACCCTATGCAGAGAGAGAGAATGCAGGCTTTAAGGTGAGATTAAAAATGCCAGGTGCGGGGATCGAACCCGCGTCCAATCCGCGGTGACTATTTCCGAATGTATGCAAGTTTCTCACGACTTTTTAATATCGGTGTAATTCTGAAGGTATAAGATACTCCGTGTTTAGTAGACAAATTTCAACTCGAAATCGATCATGCGATCGATTTTGCTCCGAAGACGGGTTCCAGAATCACTTTACCGCACAGCTTCGTAAATTTCGAGAATTTGTCGTTAGCAAGAATTGAACCCACGACCTCTTCCTTCAGATCTCAAGACGAGGAAGCGTATCTCCGTTTGCTAGGAGAGTCAGGCAACACGAGGCTTGCCCGATTGATCGCCCAAACCACGGAATTTATCGAGCGCCTCGGAGACCGCGTACTGGAGCAGAAGAAGGCGGCAGTGGCTGCTGATGATACTGTTGATGATACTCAGCTGGAAAATGAATTGGAGCATATGGTAAGATTTTCGGGCGAGCGAAATTCACATGTACTTATTTTGAGAAATTTTTGACAGCTTCACGTGGGTTAAAACTCATAATAAATTATTGCAAGAGGTATTTTGTCATTTCTAGAGGATAAGGTGGATTTTTGGAGAAATTTTCCGCGATTTTTTGGCTTTTTTCTGTTTTCCGGCGCCTGGGAAATTATTGAAAAAGTGAGAGTTGGGATGTGAGAATTTGAAGATTGTTTTCTGCATGGCAGGAAGAGGAGGAAGAAGCCGCTTCGAAGCATTCATTGATACAAGCCAAGGAAAGGTACACGTGCTTCGACCTTTTTGTATCTTACATGCTTCAACCTAAGATATTTCCGTCTCACGCACACAGTGCAAGAGCATCTCACTGAACAACCGAGTATCTTAGCTGGTGGAGGTCGGAAACTTCGTGACTACCAACTGAAGGTCGGAAAGATACTCCGGCGTATCTTTAGGTCACCATGGTTCTTCTCAGGGTGTGGAGTGGCTAGTATCTTTATTTAACAACAAGTTGAATGGTATCTTAGCGGACAGCATGGGACTTGGGAAAACCGTGCAAACGATTTCTCTCCTAGCTTATCTTCAGGAATATAAGGTAGGCGTTGAGGAAATACAAGATAGCAAGATTTATGGATCTCGCTTTTATCGAACCGCGTAGAAAGAAGGCATGTCTGCTGTGTTCGTTGAGGAAATGCAAGATAGCAAGATCCATGGATTTTATTCTCATCGAACGGCGTTCATGCGAATCCAAACTTTTGGATTAAGGAGGCATGGCAGCTGTGGTCGTTGAGGAAATGCAAAGATTGCAAGATTGATCATGTCAGGGTATTCGAGGTCCCCATATGATAGTTGCCCCGTTGAGTACACTGAGGAGCAACTGGGAGCAAGAATTCGAACGGTGGTTGCCGTCGTTTAAAATTGTGTTGTACGATGGCAGCAAGCAGCAGCGCAAAGAGCTTCGAGAGAGGTGGGGGGAGGGGGGAGAGTATCTTTCGTTTTCGTTATTGACTCGGGTGAAGCTAAGATTCCTTAGTGATGTGAAATTTTATCTGTTCAATGCCTTTTTTATCGTTTCAAGTATAACGTGCAGAAGTGGGAATGAGAGAATACTCAGTCATGGAAAACCGTGAAGAATCATGTCGTTAAAAAATCGTGAAAATAGCGGAAAATGTTTTTTCCCTCACAGTGTGGATTGCGGAGGAAAATTTACCGGAAGCTGCGCAAAGAGAATTTGAGGAAATGCAAGATGGTCAAGATGCAGAAGATGTCATCGAGGATGAGCCCTTTTTGCGCAATGACCACTAAGAAATATTCGTTTTCACTTTTTCAGGAAAATTACTTTCTTGTGATTTCCGTAGGTTCTTCCAAATACCACAGTCAACCTCGGGAGCGTCTGCGGCGTCGGGTGGTGTTTATACGCTTCCGTTTCAAGTCCTGCTCACAACTGACGCATACGTATTGAGAGACAAACAGTATCTTAGGTAGGAGCTCGTTCGCCATGGATGGAGTTGGAAAGATACGCGCGGGGAATGTTTTTTGGTAGGAAATTGCTGCGGAAAATTCTCACTCGTGGCGGAAAATTTTGCCGTGTGCCTCGGGCGACCTCGGATGCGTGGCTGCCTTGTCCAGAGTACTCGGCTTGTCGTCTAAGCTGAGCTTAGATAAGGATTCGGAGAGCTGGTCGCCACGGTAACTGAACACCAGTCGTGGAATCTTAGCTCGGCGATCTTGGATAGAGAATCTTTGGAAAATCTTCCCTGTGCGCGATCTAGTGATTGAAAATCTTTCCTGTGCGCAATTTATATGATGTGGTATGCCTCGATTTCAGGAAGTTCGCATGGGAGTATCTTATTGTTGACGAAGCTCACCGGTTGAAGAATCCGAAGTCCAAGCTTGTCCAAGTGCTGAACAAGCAGTAGGTCGCGGGTTCGAATCCCAGAGAGGGCGTTAGAGTATCTTCAGGTACATTACGAAGAGGCGTTTGGCGTTGACAGGGACACCACTGCAGAATGACATACAGGAGGTGTGGGCCCTCCTCAATTTCCTCATGCCGAGTATCTTCGACAACTCCGATTCGTTCCACAATTGGTTCGCTGGTGAGAAGCTCGGAAGGGGTCCGGGGTTTTATGGCAGAATTAGCCCGTCCATCTTGTTGGTCTTTTCCGACCATCAGTGTATCATGCAAGCTTCGACATAGGATATGTCTGTGGTCAAGTGGACTGTGTATAATACACTTTTCGGCCACGCGTTAAATTGGCACGGAAATTTCCATTGCCGCCATTTCAGAAATTTTCAGTGGCAAAATTTTCTCTCCGCGAAATTATGTACTTCGTGTCATTCCCTACCCTGATTGCTGTTTTGTAGGGTCGGAGGGCTCGGAAGCCAGTGGCGAGGAAATATGGGAGAGCATCGGTGAGGAAGAGAAACTACTAGTCGTCGACAGGTAGGGTTCTGATAGAAAACTAGTGGAAACTTTGGCGGCTTTCAAGCGTCGGAATCGGTTTATCACGGTTGGGGAAATTCATTTTCTGGGGTCGCCCGATGAATTCCACTATGACGTTGTCAGCTTTTTGCAGGCTCCACAAAGTACTGCGACCGTTTGTACTGCGCAGAGACAAAAATGAGGTCGAAGCGCAGCTGCCGAAAAAGACCGAACAAATTGTTTGGTGTGAGATGACAAGCTCTCAAAAAAGAATGTGGGCTGATGCTGGATGGTTGTCTTATCGATCACAGGGGCGCGCGCTAGGTACACCGAGATCGAATCGCGCGGTCTCGCGCATGCGCGAGGGAGTAGTCGCAAGGAAGATGAGTCCCCGCCTGAGTATATATCGGTCGGCCAGAACTTGCAGATGCAACTACGGAAAGTGGGAGAAATCGATCAGTCGGGCGCGCGCGATTGCATTTTTTATAGGTGTGTAACCATCCGTATCTATTTTGTCACGACATTGACCTTCCTATCGATGAGTCGCTGATAAGGATATGCGGAAAGATGATGGCCTTGGACGGGATATTACCAAAGCTTAGGGTCGGTCACGCAGCCGCTGAGAAATGGCGGAATTTTTCACATTATTACAATGCAAAATATTTTTTTGGGAAAATGATTTTGATGAGATTTCCAGGACAGCAGTAGTGGCAGCCCCTGCGATGCCATTATTCGGTTAAGCTGTTGAGCCTCTGAGGGTTCCTTTCATCGGGTTTCCCTTTTGTTGGTACTCGGCCGAGCGCCGTCTTTGGCTGTGGCTTGTGGTATTGGTCGCATAAACACGGAGCCCGCTATCTGCAGAGTACGGATCAAACTCAGACCTACCGTCGAAGATAGCAGGGAGAGATTACCCGTTCGGATTTACCTGGCCTTGATGCGGACCGTGGAGTCTCGAAGGACCCTCCGCTTGGCTAGGATGATGATGGGGTCATTGGCGCGCTTTCAGACTGGTCAAATCGTCTTGTCCCTGGAGTGCCCTGCTCTGTGCCGCAGCTCACTCGGAAACTTAGACCGCAGCGAAGATGTCGCGGCGCCAAGAACGGCATCACTACGATTCGACCACAGCTCCAACGTCACAGTGGCGAATGGCTCCGTGGTCACTGTGAACCACTGCCTCCTTTGGCTACTTGACTGCGCTTCTCAACCTGTCTGCTCTGACCATTCTTGACAGTCATCGCGTCACGGGTGGTACGCATTCCCGTCACAGTGACGGGACAGTGACAGTGACTGTCACAGTTTGAGGGGTGAAGTATTGCGTCAACCATCCGGAGGTTCGACTTGCACTCCTCGAAGGGGTTCGTCTCGCGCAGCTGCTAGGTTCGAGGAGTTGGAGGATTTTTCTCTGATTGGTTCATCCAGTTACGGTCGGTTCAGACATCTGTCTGGTTTGGCGACCTGGCGCACTTGACGAGTGCCTGCGTCCTGACTACAGGGTCACGGTCCACTCCGTCACAGGTGTCCACTCGGTATGATATTGATGCTTAGAAGCAGGCCGACCCCGCCAACAAAAACACCAGCAGCCGCACTGATCCATTATCGGCCTCGATAACCAACGTGGGCGTTTTCTTTTGAGCTCTAGCCAGTACCAGCGGGAAGTGTTTGGCCTGCCAAACTTGGCAGCGGCTAGCCGGCCTTACAACAGGTACGCCGCAGCCTGCCAAGGAAACTCTCTGTTCTTGGCAAGAACTTCTTGCTCTGTACTTGGTATCGTCAGTAGTTGGTATGTACCCAACCCAATTTTAATGGATTCTAAGAGGACTACTAGTGCAACTTGTGTCCTATCCAGGAGAGGTACCACTCAAGGAGCACATTTGCGTTCCGATTTTTCCTATTTATTTTCAACGGGCAAATCAGCAAAGAACGAAAATCCCTGAAATTCCCTGGGGGTTCTTCACTAATCCGATTCGTTGTCAGGCCACCGGGCACCGAGTGTTGATATTCTCGCAGATGACGAAGCTGCTGAATATCCTGGAGCTCTATCTAACGTTCCGGTAGGTCGGTGGCGCTAGGAATCTTTCATCTGTGAGTTGAGCACGGTCCAACTTCCTTTCCTTCGTGAGCGTTGATTGCGGATGACTGATAAGTTTGAACAATGTCAACGATTGGAAACATCTCCTACGGATGAGGATCGGCGTGGGTGAAATTTCTGGCTAGCGGATCGAAGCCGCACGCTGTCCACACTCCTAACCTCTGTATCTTGGAGTTTCGGTCGATATATCTTCGGCAATCTGAATCGACATTCTGTTTGTTACCACATAGAATCTTCTGCAGCAGAATGCGAACCAGCAGCTGTGAGCGAAGCAGCGATGCAGCTCAGCGATGAGCAGAAGTTCTGCTCATCTGGTTCGCATTCTTGTCAATCCTGCCTCACTCGAGTGAGGGATATCTGGATGATTCTGAGTCTGTTTGAACTGTCCCATCGCCATCCGGTCGCTTACGGGTTAGGAGCTGATATCCTGCGCGTTAGTGTATAGAATCTTCATCCCATCTGGCTCGCGTTCTCTTCACCCGCTTCGCGCGAGCAGGATGATCTAGATAGGTTCGATTTTGTCATCTGTAGGAATTTCCGATATCTTCGTCTTGATGGGAGCACCGGCGCTGATGACAGAGAGAGGAGGATAGAGCTCTTCAACTCTCCCAACTCGAACTACTTTGCGTTTATCCTCTCTACTAGGGTAAGGCATTCAGAATAGCATGGCCATACCAACTTTTTCGCAACTCGTCAGGCCGGTGGCTTGGGAATCAATCTTCAGACTGCGGACACAGTTATCATCTTCGACTCTGATTGGAACCCTCAGAATGATGAGCAGGCTCAAAGTCGAGCTCACCGATTGGGTCAAAAATCTGAGGTAAGACGAATCTTCCGCGTGCGTAAAGATTCTCCTCGTAGGTGCGCACTTTTCGCCTGATAACTCTGAACAGCGTTGAGGAAGGGATGTTACAAAAAGCAGGAGAGAAAATGGGTAGGCCCGGGGATCGAACCTCCGCGGCTCTCCCCTCCATGGGTTTTGTGAGTAGATCAAGACGCTCTGGTCATCCGGCACGGCATGTTCAACGATCGCGGCAACAGAGAAGCGGAGGCACAGCGGAGAGATCGGCTGAGAGAAGTACGTTGCCGGGGAGTTTTCTTTCTCCTGCGGTGGTGATTCACGAGAATTGCGATTTTTTGTCAGGCCCTTCATAACTCCGGTATCGAGGTGGACACGATCGCCACGGATGATTATCACCTCAATCAGATTCTCGCAAGGTGAGTTGCATCGCAATTTCAGAGCTTCTAGTAAATGCTCGAGGGTTCATGGCCCAGCCAAGCTTGTGCAAAAATATCCGAAATTGGATGTTTTTCGCTCAACGATTGTGTCATTGATCTGGTCGAATTGATTGTGAACGGTCAACTATTTCGGGTTTCATTTCCGGCTATTTGTCAATTTCTCGTATTCTTACTCTCAGGACTCCGGAGGAGTTTGATTTTTATGAAGCAGTTGACGCACGGCGGAGAGAACTGGGCCTGAGATCTCCTGACCTGCAGCTCGATTCGAGCGTCGACACCGAGACTGAGAAGCTCCCACGAGGTGAGGTTCCCTCTTTTGACGCCCTTTCGTTTGTCGGCGTTTATTCTGAGTGTTTGCGAAGTTTCTGAGTTCGCTGGGAAACAAGTTTATCATCATTATCATCCTGAATGAATTGAGGAAATATCGGGTTATTCAAATCACTCATCCAGTGCTTGCCATCAAAAGGCGGACTACTCCTCGGTGACCACGAAGGTCAACTGCGACCTGTGGTCGGCTGGATAGCAGCCCTGGTGACAGTCGGAGGACCTCACCTGGCTGAAACCAAAAAAAGTCCTTGCCATAATTCACCAGTGGATTTTTGTGCATCACGGGTGAGACTTGTTTCTTATCACTGATCTTGGTATACTACCGATCAGTAGGAATGTCCTTTTTTCAATGATAATGATAGGGGTCAAATTAGTCACGCAGGGCCCCTTCTGGAAGCTCTCCGAAGGGGCCAAAATTGGTCATCCCCATCAAACTTTGATGAGGATGACCAATTTTTTGGCGAGTTCGTACTTGTAACACTATGATTAGTAGAAGATATGCCTTTAAAATTGATGAACGGGTATTGTGACACGGTTGTAGATATTATTCTTCCGCCGCAGCTGTACGGCTACTCGTCGAGCTCCCGGAACAAGGCTTGGTTTGGGACGATGACAGATGCGGAAAAAGAAGAGAAGGAAAGGCATATCAATTTGTGGAAGCAATATTATCATGAGGTGAGTGGGTAATCGAAAGGTCCCCGGTTCGATCCCCAGCAGGTGTTCATCCTGGGTTATTTCTGTCAGGCATTTGATAGCGAGTGGAATATCAGAGTCCTGGCCCGTCAACGGAAACGGCAACTCGAGAGCGGCGAGAAGCGGAGATCTTCGGGTCACATCAAGGCCAGCCACGATCCGGTTCTGTCGGAGTTGAAGAAGAAGAAGCATCGTTTGAATCACGTCGTGTTGAAGATCGCCCAGGACCTCATGCAAAACCCGGCCTTCGCGGACTTCTATTATGCGCCGACGGGAACTGAATATACGCAGGTTGTGGAAAAGCCTATCGGACTGGACGATCTGCGTGACTTAGCATGTAGGGACCGAACCCGGGGTCTCTTGGATGTTGGCATGACGGCTCAACCACTAGGCCATGATTCTCTTTTTTTAGCGCGGCGACAGTACAGCTCGCTTCACGAGGTTGAGCGGCATCTATCTCGAATCGCTTGCAATGCGCGACTGTTCAACGGTACGAATCATATCTTGGCTGTGCGAGCAAGGAATCTTGCGGGTGCGGCCATGGGTGCGATAAGGATGTCCCTGGCGGGGTCAAACCCCGGGAAGAAAGCGAGCAGTCCGACGGCAACTCCTAAAGCGGAAACGCCATCTCCACCGGAAGTGAGTGTCTCTGAATCATGTTATCCGCCTTACCTTCCGAGATCTAAGCGTTCAAGACGTTCCTCAGCTCCTCGCTGGTCATCTCTGATCTGTATCATTGTCATATCGGTAGTCCTTTTTTCATAGCCCTGAGCGCGTCGACTGTGAATGGTGCGCACGGAATTTATTCTCTTCGTGTAATACGATGGCGTCTTCTACGAATTTGGCAGCTCCGTCCATGTTGTTTCATCAGACGCCAGACGATGAAGATGAACGGGAGTCCGCCGAGGCGAGCGAGGACGTGTGCAACCCTGAGGACGTCGATGAGCTCACCGGCTGTGCAGGGGGGCTTGTCGCCACTCGAGGCGGGGGCAAGAGCATCCTGCTTTGGAAGGAGCTCACTTGCAATGAAATTAGGGTAACCACTCTGATGGGGTTGAGGACGTCTCTTTCGAGAACCGGGACTGTTTTTGATACGACACCTAGGATTCACGAGTGTTCTTCCGAACTCTTCCGACAGATTGTTAATACGGCATTTTGTCAAGCAGCGCGTCGATCGCTACAGAGACCTCCTAACTGAGCCGGAGCAAACCGGTTTTGCGGTAATGGCGTCCTTGCTCTCCTCAGACGAGGTGGAAGAATCTCGAGACAAGGTTGCTGGCTCAACGTGGCGAGCATCGGGAGCACCCGAGCACTCCAGCTGATGAAACACCGTCTTCGACGAGCCCTGATGATTCGGTTGGGGATGAGTCCACTGAGGAAAAACGTGCGGTGAAGCAACGAGTTACTCCCACTACGCTAGAAGATGACAGCGAGTGAAACGTAAAATATTGATGTACGATTGCCCCTGTTTTTCTGTCGCACGCCGTACTTGAGTTTTTGAGTGCGGAGGGCGGTACGCTTATTCTGGTCACTTTCCGGAGAAGCTGATTTCGCATCCGATCCGCGAGACGAATACATCTATATGGCATGAGATCGTATCTTTGTAGGGAAATCTTGGAGGGCATGAGGCGAGGGTGAAGTGCTAGGAAGCGCAAACAGGGAAGAAGCAGCTGCCGGGCCCGCCCAGTATTTATGTGGATTCTGAACTCTAGCAAGCTGATGATTGTGAGATGAATGTTGAGGGATTGTCGGCGACAATTTGTCGCGTTGAGACGGTTTGCATCAAACGGCGGTTGCTCGTCAGGCAGGCGATGGTCCGGGTTATTCTGCTTAAATATCAAGTCTTAGAACCAATGCCATCGTTACCTCTGGGGTATCTTTTGATATCCAAGGTTGATGCTAGGAGAATCCACATTCCGGAATGTCCCTATCATCGACCTCCGTGAAGGCAGCTTCCCCACCACCAAGTGTTCTCAGGGCCAGGCAGCTGATGAGCCAGCTTGACGGTCTCATCGCCGACCCCGCCCTCCACAGCCACGGACGAAGCCACTGCGACCATCCACTAGAAGAGGCAAGCTTCGATTGGGCTGATGCGGATACTCTCGTGGAGCATTTCTTAACCATTGGGACTTGAGAAATTTATCGTTAGTCGAGATCTTGCGGTTGCAGTTTCAACAACGATGATGCGTCAAACCCTGAGCTGAGACTCCAAACTCGTGTCCATGCAGCGCAAAATCCAAGAATCGGCGTGGACGCCTGTTTACCACTTGAGACCGTATGATTAGAGGAATCCTGAGAATCAGATTCTCCTGTAGTTGAGGATAGATTCTATCCTCAACTACACTGAGAACGGCATTTACTAGCCTCAAGATGAACTGATGATTCCAGGGGTTGTGTGTTTCTGATGTTGGCACGTGAGAGGTGGTGGCAACTTCCATAACGGAAGGTTCATTCACACACTGCAGGCTTGAGTGTTTTTATGCTGAGGTACTCGCCCTGCAGCGATCGGCCATCCACACACTGGTCGGCATCGCGAACATCCTCGAGACACACGAAGGTCTGCGGACCTCGACTAGCGTCCGGGCGAATAACGATATCATCATGAGCATTCTCTCGCGCATTGACTGTGGCAATGCTCGCCAAGAAAGCACCGATCTTTACGGGAGTTCGAGGGAAATTGTGGTCCAGAGTGACGGGCAGTCGGAAACTTGTGAGCTGTAGGACATCTCGCTGCTGTCGATTGCAGAACGCTCACCTCAGAGCGCCGTTCTTACCATCGGTAGCTGGGGAAGACCTCATCGGAGGCTCGCATGGGAATCCTTCGATCAGCAGTAGCTCGGAAGTTGAACATGGCTGGAGCGACGAGGTGACTCTGGGTGACTCGAGTTTGATGACGATGATGGTTTTTCTCTGGGACAGAGACTCATTCTGGGAAGTAGGTTTGCCGATGCCCCCGAAGGGTCATGTGAATCATCGATGAGGTCGTCGAGCATCTTCGAAAGTTTTCACGCTCACATTAATGCGTCTGCACTATCTCGTTGCAGTAGGTGTAGTTGTAGAACGCAGCATAGGTAGATTGGGCTCATAGTGAACGAGATAGAAAGGCGGAATAATTGAGAGAATAAATTAATAATGCAAAGCTAGTATGAGCGCAGCTCTACTGTGTTATGTAGACAATGCTCGTCCATCATGCAGACCCTGGCTGAACACACTACGACTGAGACGGCTATGATGTGCTTGGTTTTTTCATGCATCCTGCACGTCGTGGTTTAGGAAGCCGAGGCTTTCGAGAAATTCGAGGTCGCTTTGGAGAAGCGGAAAACCGAAGAGGATCGACAGGTGGCAACTCGTGAGTAGTTGAATTAAAATACGTTTTCTAGCTGTTAATGACAGCGTTGCGCAGTAGGCTCACAACTTATTATTAGCCTTACCGTAAGGTTGAGGTTAACGTACGTAGGGTTGCATATTTGGGAACAAATTCTTTCCTTTTCGGGGCTCTTCCCATCAAGCAATGGGTAGAAAAAAGGACGCTTGTGGCAATTCCTGGTAGCAATGTTACTGGAATCGCGAATCATGGGAGCAAACTCATAGGGGTATCACGAGTTTTCATGGAGATTCTATTCGTACAAACCGCCGCCTTATCGCTTGCAGTTGAATCTGATATTGGTGGTGAACGATAGTGAAGTTGTTGATGATATTAGTCATAGATTATCCGATTGCCGAAAATAAGAGAATATTCGAATTCAATGTCTCGGCCGTAACACTGTCTCACGACAGGGTTGGCAAAAACCGGACTAACCGTCGGTGACCACAATGGTCAATGCGACCTGTGGTCGGCTGGACTACAGCCCTGGACTACTGATCGGATGATCACACACCTGGCCGGAAGCAAAAAAAAAATCAGATAGAATCTATCTGATTGCACCGCATGTCAATGCTACAGAAAGTCCCCTAACTGTGCACATCGGCAAGAGTCTAACTAAGCCGGAACCGTAAGCGTTGGACCATAAACTCACACACACCTCGTTAGAACTTTGATAATATAGATTTTCGTTACCAGAAAGGGCTGGACCTTCACGGTAAATCTGTGAGTATTCATCTTTGGGGCATTCTCGGTGTCCCTCGGCGCTGAGTGTGCACGTCAATCAAGTACCGGTGTCGACACACGGCCCGAGCCATCTATCTCGCGTGAGTCAGGGAATTTATTCTCTTGAGCAACCTAAATCAATCAGCCAGAGCTGCGCGATGGCTGCGCGAAATCTGGCGCCCTAGGCTCGCGTCATGCGAGTCGTAAGAGGTCGAACTCATAAGTCTCGCGCATGAGATGAGAGCATGAGTTGTGGGTCGCAGAATCTGGGCCGGATTCTTGGTTTGTCGAGTTGAGTCACCGTGTTACCAGCAGTTAGTCTGGGAAACGGTTTCCCGGAAACCGCAAATAATATAAGCTGAAAGTTCAATGAGTATAAGTTGTGTGAAATGAATAATGAATATGTTAAGTGAAACTTTCAGTTGAATGCCCTCTCTGGTTGAATGTACCGGGTATATTCTACCCCGGAGGAAAGCTTGACGATCTGCCTGATCGCATTGCATGTCAACGCTACAGAGAGGCCCCGACTCAGCTCATCGGCAAGAGTCTAACTAAGCCGGAACCGTAAGCGTTGGACTATCAACTCTGACACACGCATCGGTTTTAGTCTGAAAGAGATCAACAAGATTTTCCTGCGCCGCTATTAGTGCTCGGAAGATACTTCTTTCCGAGGCGTGAGAAGCTGCTGATTCTCGCGCGGCTGTCGTTTTTCCGGGCATAGCCGCCTTCTAATTGAGTGGTTTTCAGTGCTCATAGCTTCCAGTCCTAGTTTCGTTCTCAACATGCACTCTGCGGCTCTGATCTGTGTCATCACTCTAGGGATGGTGCTGTTGTCCGACCTGAGAGGCCTTGCCCACGCTGCATCAGCTCAGCCAAACACTCAGAGAAAGGTCGACCCTTTTCAACCCTTCTGTCTGTTCTAGTCGCTGTGTGTCAGGAAACCTGTACCCTGGGCACCGGAGAGCAGCGCATCGAATTCGCCATTGAAGACGCCGATCGCGGGAGAGTCTCCACAGTTTACATCAAGTGCCGCGGCACTCGTCTGACAGGGTAAGACGCTAGCAGGTCTGACGCCTCAGAGCCTCATTCTGCCTTAGGGATGGCTCTGGTATTCTGTCGAACGGTAGGAATGATGAACTCACAGGGCTTCGTCTGGGTCCATTAGTGAACTGCGATGAGGCGACAGATAGATTGAATGAAGCCTTCCAACCGAGGAGGGGCCGCTATGGGCAGACGTTCGATAGTGATTTTTCGCACCTCAAGATGTGCAATTTCTTGGCACCCCCCGAGGCTAGGCGTTGACTTCTAAGTTACATGCCCTAACATGAGTACAGCTGCCATGACTTTTTGAGATGTTGTTTATGGTGTTCAGGGCAATGTTGTTGAGTTAACCTAGTACCCCATCTGTGCCATTTCAATCACCTTCAGAGACTTGGAAATACAGTTTCAGTGCACTTTGAAGAAAGGTCCTTTCCGAAAGGACCGAGGACCTCAGAAATTTAACCATCGAGAAGCTCAGGGTCCTTCCATTAGGAGCAAGGCTTGAGTTACAATGCCGTTGGACCGGGTATGTGTTGTTGGTCGCAGGCGCGCTCACCACTCTTTGTGAGATTGTCTTCTGCTTGGCTTGAATGATTTACTGCTGATCTGTTTACATGCTATTGACTTTTTCTTTATTTGGGTATTGTGTAAGAACCGCGCAGGTCCTCTGAGCCTTAGAGGAAACCTCTATTCAGTATACGAGTCATTAGGGTGTGCAATCGCCTAGCGCCGTCAAGCTAACCTCTTCCCGCAAACCCGGATTAGAGTACGAGGAAGACATTCTTTCGAGCGGTATCCGTTTCCGAAAGCGGGAGACATCGCTGTCATTCGGGCCCGGTATTTTTCCTGGAATTCTCCCCTCCCCAAGAGGTCGAATTCGCGCAGGTTTCAGTTCGCCCTCGTGACCTTACCATGCATCGTGAAACGTTCATGAGAGTACTGGCTACTCTCGGCCTGATACTTCTACACCCGCTACGGCCTGCACAGGCGAAGCCGGCGGCGCCAGACAACTATGACGGGGACGAGGTCTGCGGTATCTACACGGAGAGCGGTGTTATTGAGTTCGCCATTCGCGATCATTCACTCGGAAAGATCTCGTTAAAGTACATCGAATGTGATGGCGAGGCGATAAGAGGGTAGGGCAACGGCTATGGTGACGGGTAGAGAAGGCTTCTTTATTCTCAGAGATGGTTCTGGGATACTGTCAAACGGGAAGGCTGACAAACTCGCGACTGACCTGGGGGTCGTGCTCGACTGCAGTGAAGCGATTCCTCGCATGCTTAAGGTTTTCGTACAGGAAGATATTTTACGTCAAAGCGGGCAGCCTATGATGCACCGGTACTTTCGCTGGCTGCAGACCAGGACGAGCCTAGCTGGCCTGCGGCTCGCTCAAGGCTCCCAGCCTCGCCTTGAGTTGGAGGTGAGCTGCCGTGATATCTCCTCTGACAGTCTGTGTCCCTCAGGCGGAAGTGTGCACGGTTAATGACGCGGACGGGGATGTGAGATTCCTCATCCGCGATCACACAGTGGGGAAAATATCGATTGTTTCTATCGAATGTGATGGCGAAGTTTTCCAGTGGTAGGTCGATTGTCGTGGGTCCCGCAAGAAATGATATCTTTTTATCATCAGGAGCCACACCGGTAAGGATCAGAAGGTAAAGGGGTTCTTAGGAACCGTGCTGGACTGCAGAGAAGCGACTTCTCGGCTGGTGACAATCATACCCGACGAGTGGCTGCAAGAAAACGGTCGATTGCGCGTTCACGATTACTTCTGCTGGTATCTGAGAACTTATTAATGCTACTGTACCTCCAACAGCGCTCGGATGATGTTCGGTACTCGCTGTTATGCTCATGTGTGTGATCTGTAGTTCAACGTCGCGAACTTATTCAGTCGCCAGCTCACTCGGGTGCCTACCATGACCTCAGTTCGGGAGTCATTCACAGGCTGATAAACTGTCTCACTTAGAATTTCCCTTCGCGTCATGTCATGACTCTTAGCTCGCAATGAAACATCTTCCATGACTGATGTTGCTGACCTGTGCTCTACCACTCTCGTGTTACTTCAGTTAACTTGATTCTTGTCGCTCTAGTTGGGGAGGTGGAACAGATAGGGTGGATAATGTTAAGAAAAATACTCAACAACTCCTTCAATTTTTTCCCACGGAAAGACGAAAAATAGGAGGGGAAAATGTCTCATAGCTCCCAAGGAAAAGTCCGCCGTCAATCGTCGAGTGCTCTATCACCTTCATGATGGTAGAGCAGTGATGGGGATTGGGCAGTTGAGCTCGGTCTCGAATCGATCGTAACGTTGGGGGTCGCCAGGCAGGAGTGCCTTCTCCCCGGCTGTTCGATTCGCGACACGAGCTCTCTTCCCAATGTTAAGCGAGTTTCAACTGTTATCACCCGAACTCGACATGAGCGATACTGATAAGAGCCTGATCCCACAAATACTACTAGCGCTAGGGGACAAGTGGATTGTGTGCCCACACAATCGCATCAACTTACCTAGCTCCTAGTCCCTCCTCTATAGTAGACTGCTACTAGTAGTTCAACGAGGTGAACTGAACCGACAACTACAACAATGAAATGTGTAAACATAGAGGGAACGTATCAGCCTGGTTTGGGGCTAGTGGTACTCAGAGTCGGGGTCTGTTCTACGAACCACAACATGCTCTTTCAACCAAGAAATTCGATTGAGTGATGTTGATGAGCTGGTTAGGGTTGGAACCTTGCATGCTTATCTTGGCGAGATTTGTCGGGAAGATTCCGTTCTCCTGCATGCGAGCAACAGGAAACGATGTTGCTGTCTTTCACGCCACGACATATGGAAGAATCATACTCGGAAAAAGAGGATAAAAGACAAATGGGCGATTTGCGGTATATGTTCTTTATGACCACGGAAGAGGCACCACCAGTGAGAGACTTTCCCCGCCCAGCTGAATAGTACTCACGAAGTACAAGCGAACCACTCGCCCGACCGATGTTGGCTTTCCAACCCGTTTCCACTGCGCTTCGAGCGAACGGTCTTTTCCGTGGTGAGTTCCCTCTGCCTTCTGTGCGCAACCACGCCCCTCGGTCAAAGACAAGACCCTTCAGCCTCACTCCGTTCATTTTATCGACACTCCATGCGTTCTCGAACGTTCATAAGCGCCCTTGCTGTCGCTGTCACAGAGCCTGTCACAAGTAGCGTTGTGTGGGCCGCCCAGCCTCAGCGTGGGGTAAGTAATAACGATTGTTATTTCTCTATGGGAAATGTTGGTTCTCAGGGAGAAGTGTGCTCCCTCAACACTCAAGACGGCACTTTCAAGTTCACCATTCACGATCACTTTGTCGGGAGAATCTCACTGCTGTACATCGACTGCAATGGCGAAGTCTTGACCGGGTTAAGCCCTAGTCCACTGATCGCTCGAAGCGCTTCCGTGTCATCAGAGATGGCTCTGGTATTCTGTCCAACGGCAAAGAAGACAAACTCACGCGTGACTACATAGGATTCGTGGAGAACTGCGTTGATGCAGTCACTGGGGTGGTGGAGACCTACGTGCCTCGGGACTGGCGCCGTCACGACGGTCGACCTCTAACTCATGCGTATCTTTGCTGGTGGTTGACCGAAGCAGACTCCAGTGATCGGACAAGGCTCGTTAAACCTGCAACCAAGGTCGCCTTCCCGGATGCTCGCGGAATCGACGATCATTATTCTCAGGAGGAAACTTGCACCATCCATACTCACAACAGCGATATCAAATTTACCATCCAAGATCACGCTTTAGGAAAAGTCTCTTTGCTTTCCATCCAGTGTGATGGCGAGGTCCTGACAGGGTCATCACCATCATGTGTTACTGCGGTTGTATTCTCGTTCTACTTTCAGGGACGGTTCTGGCGTACTGTCCAACGGCAGGAAGGACCCACTGGCTGAGTGCGAGCTGGGAGCCGTCACGGGCTGTGCTGGAGTGATACCTCAACTAGTTGACACTCTCGTGCCCGAGTCCTGGAGGAGTCACGATGGTCGAGATCTCACCCATGCCTATCTGTGCTGGCTTCTGAGCCAAGATTTCCAGTATCCTAAATGGAGTACCAACTCGTGATACTGGTAGCTCACGCGTGCTCGGTGTTGATAAATTCATTCTGAGTGTGTGAGTATATAGTCCAACGGCAGTTCCTGCCTCAATAGTCTCACATCGAAGTGCTCAGTCAGGCATTCTCTGTGGCAATCTTAACGCAGTCTGAACGTTCGTCGTTGTTGTTGTAGCACAAAGTGTTGTGTTGGATTCTCATACGCGCATTACACGGGGTGTGCGTGTGAGTTTATAGTCCAACGCTTACGGTTCCGGCTTAGACTCTCGCCAACGTGCTGAGTTGGGGACTCTCTGTAGCATTGACATGCAGTGCAATCAGACAGTTCGTCGGGAAGCTTCCCTCAGGGGTACATTCTAACAGAGAAGCTTCCTTTTCTCCTGGCAGGATCCGCGTAAAAATCATCTTGTGAGTTCAGTTGTGTTCAAGACGTTGCTGTGGCTAAGCAGATGAATAGTGATATTCTTATTGACGAACTAGCGACTCAAAATACTAGAATTATTAGTGATTATTACTGGAATTACTGTAGTTATAACTCGAGAACCACTGTAAACGACTCTGGTTGAGTTATCTAATCCAACAGAAACTCGATTTCTTTGCTACCATTATACTCATCGCAAGCCCAACCACTTCGAGAGAAACGACGTAGTGGTCACTGATGACCAACAGCAGCCTTCGCAGTAATTTCTGAGACGGGCATATCCCGACCTTCGGTGCAAGCAGACCAATCATACATATCAGTTATGTCAATACCCGCCCTTGAAAGACAACGACGACACCAACCGGGAGGGCAGATAGAGGATTTACTAGGGTACATTTCAGCAAGGAAATCGCGGACAAATTGTGAGAATCTTTTGTCGAGAATAGCAGCTCGACATTCTCGGAGTAAGGTCAGCATATAATGGATATTATGTACAGTAATGAGTTTCGCACAGACAGGCTCCTTGGCGGCGATGGAATGCAGATACGCTCGCGTGTAGCAATTCTTGCATGTGGGACATGAGCACTCGGGGTCGATAGGTTTGAAGTCGAGACGATAGTCAGATCGATTCAGCCGCATCTGGCCTGACCGAACAAGCGCTGTACCGAACCTCGCAGTACCTAAAAATACAGCATATCTTAGCGGAGCGAAGCAGAAGGGCTTACGTGTGGGGTACACACAGTCAAACATGTCAACTCCTAAAGCAACGCAGCAGATGATATCCAGCGTGTATCCGACGCCCATGAGGTATCGCGGACGATCAGCTGGCAGCCCTGAGAAACGAGATGCCCGACTGCAGCGGAGAGGGGGAAGGGATCGAACCTTCAGGCTGGGCGGTGCACTGTTCTACAACTTGCCAGAAGGACTCCTTCGCTTCGCCTCCACTGAGACCACCGATGGCATAGCCCGGCAGCTCCCGTTTCTGAAGGGAAACGAGCTTGCCGGCTCTGAACGGTGGGCTTTGCCAAGACCCAGCAAACTGGCGTGTAATTTCTCATGGGATCTCTTTATTTTCGATCGCACTTTATTCGTATAAATATTCACTCTACAATCTTGGGGCTAGTGCACCGTGATAAGATTGGCGACAGTCAGAGAACTACTACCTTTATCTCGGCAAGGCACCAGCTCCTGAGTTCACGGTCAAGGCCGCCTTGGACGATGCCGAAGAGGTTCTGCTCTTCTGGTCGTTTATGAGCAGCAATGCAACGATCCAGCCAGCGAATAGTCCTCTCTACGGCGTCCTGAGACAGACCAGACCTTGACGTGTTCCGTATCCTGCAAGGGTCAACCTAAGATCCTCACCTTCATTCGGTCGCGGTCCTCGTAAGTGCTACTGACGACATCGTCCAAGGCCATCATGATATCCGCTCCAATCGAGTTTTGAATCCCCATCGACTCCTCAGGGGTCAGCATCATCATTTCTAAAGGAAACCCAGAGCATATCTTAAGGTTGAGCGCGTCAGATACAGAATAGGTCGGCTCGCCCACCTTTAGTCCTAGGGTTCTGAAAGTGTACCCCTTCTTCGCTGATAGACAGCAGCTTCAACAAGCTAACCATTTGGAATCCACCAGAGTCCGTCAGAAGATTCCTGGGCCAATGCATGTACCTGATAACCAAGACCCTCTACGATGACGTCGCGTGAAGCGCAGACCAGACTTCCACCCTTCGCAGCAAATTCTCGACGGATGCTCATCAGTTCTGTCGCCATTAAGATCGCTACATGACATGACATGCGGTTAACGCGCGTGAAAAGCGTTTGCCGGGAATAGAACCTTCGCCCTTCGCGTTTAAAGCTCGCAGCTCTTCCACTAGACCATATAACCCCACGCCAGACCCATATTACTCATGTAGTCCACCAACTTTCTGTAAGAGTCCAGCGCCAGGACTCGTTCCCAGATGGTAGGTATTAGCCAGGATGATCTCCGGTCCCAGCGCATCCACCTCCTCCGACAGCAGACCCTTGATAGTACCTTCGAAAAACACAAACGCGCCTTCTTCAGCAAACGTCAATCAGATACGATGTGTCGCATGCACGGTATGGAAGTCCTTGGAAAGAGATCCCAACAACTTCAAGATCACCATCGCGGCGAAAGGCAAACAACAAGATCGTCACTTCCTTTTTATATACCCACCAGAGACCTACTGTGACGGTTATCATAGACATTGACAAAGATATTTTCTCGTAATAGTGTAACGACTACAGTTGCCACCAGTCCAATACTGATTATTGATCTTCTAACGTTCCGGCTATGATATCTCCACCCACTATTGCACCCAATTCAGGGTTATTTCAACCTTTTTCTAAACGTCCGTCGTCTGCACCAGCAGAGACTCGGCAACTGGTACCATCACTCTCCCCGTTCCCGAGTTACGTCTCAGTCTAACAGTCACCTTCGCGCTATGATCGAGGACGAGCTTATGGTCGTCACACTACCCAAAACAACACGTCTAACGACAAGCATAGCGCTTAATTCATTTCCAGTATGCCGACTAAGGCGAATCGTTTCTTCTCGGATTTTGAATTCATACTTCGTCCTGAGCATCCTGCATGAAGAACGCGGTCGCAGAAGCAATATTGAACATGATAATTGACACACTGTTGATGCGCATAGTAAATCGGAATTTATCGGATCCCCAATAAAATATAAAGATTACTAAGAATAAGAAATTTTCATTGACCCCCCGTTTCTGAGTGGAAACGGAATCATAAAAGTGCCATGGCAGATTGCAGGAGTCACGAGTGAAACGTTTATCATCAGCCTTAACCATCCAAGCAAAACTTTAGTATTGATTTCTCATGAATACACATGAAACTCATATTATAAATATAAGTCTTACCGTAGGTTCCGACTGGCATGAATACGGGGGTCTTAACCGGGCCGTGCGGCAGATGAACCACACCAGCTCGAGCTCGTCCGTCAGTGCCTGAGAACTATAATAGGATCGCAGGGGCCGAGCGTTGCCCTCTCAGATCTCGTTAATGAAGTGGCAAACTGCAATAATATCGTATAAGTTGAAATCTGGTTTCTTTCACGTTCATAACCCGTCAGAATGATACTCCTTCACCGGTGAATCGTACACGCTTTTTTAGTAAAGAGCCAATTTCCACAACCCCCGAGACCAGTAGTGTACTACCTTGTAGTTCGAATTGAAGCGCTTCCCCTGGTTTCAATGGACTTTGATAGTCGCCCTTGAACCTCTTAGGCTCGGGGCTCTTAGACCTGTTCGGTCCGGGCCTCTCGGAGTGCTTCATTGACTGAACACAGTAAAACTGAAAATAAAGGACGGCGATGTCCTTCAGTTTGGCTGCTTCGGGAAAGGTGTGAGCCCCGTTGCAAGGAGGCTCGACGGTGGTGCTAACAAGACTTCAGGGACATCGTTCAAGGATCGGTTCAACGATGGTGGTCAGGATCGACCATAGGGTATCATTCGGCTCCACTAGAAGAGCCAGTAACGGTTGGCACTCCCGACTTCTTTTCAGGGAAGAAGAAGAAGAAGTTAATTTCCTTTCATGCTGCTGGTGAGTCGTATTCTGAATGGCGTTCGTAGTTTTTTGAGACAGAGAGCATCGTTCAGCAGAACACAACGTCTGTCCGGTCCTGTAGCTCAGTGGTTAGAGCGACGGTCTTATGAGCCGTAGGTCGTGGGTTCGACCCCCGCCGGGACTACTGTTCGGTTTTTTTATTCTTTCTCCGCGCACGTTGCGTTGGCGTTGAAGCACACTTCACGAGCACTCTAATGGAAGCCTAGGTCTAACGTGTTCCCTGTCTTTGCGCTAAATAATCTCATCCGCTCAACCTCGTCGGCCCGCCTCGGAACTTTTGCCTGGCGGTTCCCATGAGGGATTTAAGTCTCCTCCTCCGGATTCGGATTTCTTCTCAGTCCTGCGACACGCTCGATGATAAGGGAAACGTGTGGTATGCAGTCTCGCTGCTCTCTCTCATAGTCGGAATACGGCCAGGTGGCAAGCTGCTGTATAAGAACCTGCTTATGACGCCTCGAAGACGTACTTGCCGTTCCGTGACTATTTCTTGGAACCGTTAATGCCGACCAGCAGCTCTGCGGTGCCACTCCGACGCCTCTTCTGCACCTCTTCTGCAGCTGCTCGCGCCACATTGAAGCCTCCCAGAACAACCATCGCTCCCCCGGACGTCCGAAGCACCGCTTCTCTGGGAGTTTTGCAGCCTCCCCGACTTTCTCATCCGCTCGGTGGCGTGGCGGAGGTTAGAGACACAGCAGAGGTAGGCATTCCGTCGGTCACGAGCTACCAGGTATTTGATTTTTGTCCCGTTAATCTCATCTCGCGTTCTGTAAGCTTATTCTGAAAGTCAAAATCGATTTTGGAGTTGACTTTCACACGTAAAATGTGGTTCCAGAATCGATTTTGAATCTCAGATTTTTTTGAACGCCCCAATATTCAGGTTACGAGAGAACATTACGAAACAGCGACCTCTCCCGGTGTAGTGAGGGACGTTCCTGGAGAGCAAGAGACAGGTAGTATAGTTGCTGCTGGATCTCCGAGGCTGCGAGAAATGTTTCTCTTACAGATGACGTGGAAGCCACAGTTGAGCGCTGCCTTGCCCGGGTCGACACGGAAGGGGACGGTTTTACAACGGCGCAGTGCATGACCAGTACGTTCTCGCTTAGAGGTGGCTTGGGGAAGAAAGTTCTTTTAGTATTGAAGGAATTGACAAGTACGACTGACGTTGCTGAAGCGGCAACAAGGAATATGCTCTCTGACGGCAGGTAGGGTTATTCAATATACCTATTTTAGTGGAAGCTCATTCACGTGTTAGGAATCAATTTCAGAATCGATTCTGGAACCGCATTTTACGTGTGAAAAAACCAACTCGGAAAGCGATTCTGGAACCGCATTTTAAGTATGAGAAAGCCGTTTTTGGGATGGATTCTAAGTTTCAGAATTGTCTCTTAACGGGGGGTATCACTTTGTTTTTCTGACACCTCTAGCTGTGTTTGTGCAGGTTGCAGCATTTGGTCAACCGCACGGTCTCAGTAGCTACAGCAGAAGGCTCCTTACTGGAATGGACGGCAGTGTTGGACCTGATGGAGGCCTTTGTTAAGGTAGTAGAGGAGGTCCCAGGTTCGATCCCTGGCTACGGCATCTTTTCAGTTGCGCTTGCGGGCCCCTCTGCGAGATGTGACGCCGTTATGCTTTCGGTTTATGAATATCCCGGAGGACAGCGCTGTCGATCCGAAAGAGATGGAACGGAAATTACATCACGTAAGTCTCATCGCGGCCCTCGTCACTGTAGCGTGACTGTCTTCAGGCCGGCAGGACGCTGCAATTGCTAGGGCAAGGGATGGTCTACCATCCTGAAGTCTTCGATTTTACCTGTCACAGTGTTGCCCGGGCAAAACTGATGGACCCCCACGCGATGGCTGTGGTACGTTCTCGGTTAGATTTTGGGTTTTTTTCTTTATTTTTTTACTAATGAAAATTATCAAATCGTATTTCTTATTTATTAACTGATATGTGTGTCGAACGCTCGGCATGAACCGGTATGGCAGTCCTTAGGGAGAGATCCCAACAACTCTCAGATCTTCATTGTGGCATTGAGACTGTTAAGGCAATAATAAGGCAGACGATTGATAATTTTATTGATTTTTACTATTTTTTTACAATCAATTTATTATTGGTAACAAACCAGTAAAAAACGCGCTAAAATTCTCAGCCCGATTTTTTTTCGTAAATAAGGTCAACAGCAGCCATGGCAGGTCCTTTACGAAGCGGGTCGTCACGGCCTGCGAACTAAGCATTATACTGACGTCATTGTGCCTGCGGCTGCTGAACTTGCACCGGGTAAGTTTCCTCTCACTCGCACTTGTACTGATCTTTGCTGTGGGTTAGGTATGTCCCTGGATGATCTGCGATTATCTATGCGGGGGTTGATGAGGTTTGTGAAGGACTGGAGAGCGTTTTTTGACGTAAGAGCGCTCGCCGAGCGCTTATGGAGGAAGTCCCGAGTCAGGGCGCTCGGGCCTGCTTTGGGAGTCCTCCTTGTGGAGGCTGTCTGCCACTGCCGGTTGTCGAGGGCCTCGATAAACATTTTGCATTGTATTTTAGAAAACTTTTTTTACATGGATATTGATATTTTCTGGAAGTGCCGTAGGTAAGCCTAGAATATCTGGATCAAAGCCTCAACGGCTTCGTTCCGCAAAAGTTGCCGGAAATTCTTGATTCAAAAAATTCATTTTTTCCGAAAATTATGACCTGATCCAGGTTATATGCGTGAAAACTACTAGAGTCAAAGACGAGCTGCCCAACATGACCAATGAAACGCTCATCATGCTGATGAGGGTCGGCAAGGAGTTGAGAGGATCAAGGCAATACAATGGTGAGAACCGGTGACCGTTTTTGTGCGAGATTTTTTTTTCCGAAAATATTTATTTTTTCTGATTTTTTTCAGAGATCCAAAAGGAAGTGGCCGGTGAAATTTCTAAGAGACTTAGCCGAAGAGAATTCAGCAGCATCGAACAAGGTATGGTTTCCATGTATATGGACAAGGACAGCCGGTAAAAAAAGGCAATTCAAAAGCGTGAGTTGACGCCGCGCCGTCAGGTATCCTCCTGCTGTCTACGATCTCGCCTACGCCATTCAGAAGGACCTTGCAAGACAGGTGAGGCGGGCAGCAGCGGGCGTCACCATTTGGACCGACTCAGGTGGCCGAGTCCTGCTCGGACGTATCCGTTGGAGTGCGAGAGCTTCTTTCTGTGACTGATATCGTGGATTTGATGGACTGCTGGGCGTCGTGGAACCTTCCAGTCGAGCATCGTCTTTGGGACTCCCTGTTGAACGACCTCGCTTTGTGTCGTTTGTCTGAGATTAAGTAAGGCTCCTATGAAGGTATCACGAGGAGTCGCCTCTGTCCTAGGTACAGTCCGAATATTAGCTTGTGGTCAGGGGTGACGCTGTCGTGTAGCAGGGTAAGTCGTGGTGGTTGCCTGGAGAATCTCCATTTTATTTCTCCGTTCTCTCCAGTTCTATAAAATAGTCCATATTTCATTCTCTAATGAATGGGGGAATGCTTGAAAATAATGTAACTTTGGGAATTTTGCGCAATTGTGAGAATTTTACAATTTTCTGTGATTTTTTTCTGCGGACCTTGGCGGGGCAGCCGTCTGTTTGTAATGCTTTCGCTTCGTGCTACGATAAGCCTGGTTTGGTGGACCCCCTGAGCTACGGAGACTCTAGCAGCCGGCCCTGTTCACGTTTCCCGACCGAAAGATTTTGTGATCTCAACGGAGGGCATCTCTACGATGACCGTGGACGCTGAGTCTCATCGGATGCACTAAAGCGAGCTCGAGGAACCATTCACTAGCCTACAGGACTCGTCTGCGCAGCTACGTCTAGTGCAAGTGAGAAAGTGACTGGAGGGCTCGAGAGTATCGAGAAATGTGGTATTGCTTCGGGCGATGTCTCCGCCCACTACCACTGCTACTACCGCTAAGGGATGCAGCGTTGTAGAGAATACAACGATCTGAGTATCCGATCCATCGATCTACGTAGCGGAGATGCTCACCTTTTTGATGATCGTAAACGACTGATCCGATTTCTGAGACCTTGGAAGCTGAGATCAGTACGCTGAAGATGGATAATTCCGTATTGCAGAAGAAGCTACAGCAGGGTGAAGAGCGTGAAGAAGAATATCGTAATGAGATTTCGCCGTTGTGAGATGGGAGCTCAAGCGGTTCCTCTGTCGAGATCTTCGACTGGGAGTCCTGAACTTCGACTCTGAGAGACATGTGCGCACTCAATCGCGTATCTAACATGGTCCAGTGTACCGAGGTTGGCAAACGACCTCGAGATCCACATCTCCCTGTTGAAATATCCTGCTGCTCTTCGGCGGCAGTTGGTGGTCGTGGGGTTGCCGAGAGGATTCATGAAGTAGCATTTGCTCTAGTCTTGTCAGTTCGGTTATTTTGCGTTACACCATTCAACCGACTTCAACGTGTTGAAAATAGGATGAAACTAATTTTTGACGATATTTGTATGGAAGAGGAAGACCTTGAATTTCCCTTTCCAGTCGATCGTCACCGCCTGGATGATTTAACTGTCACTAACTTCAGGTTAACTGTTACCATAGCACTTGGATGGCGATGGTCTGCGATATCGGCAGGGACCCCTTTATGCTGGATAAAATCAGTTTCTGGCAAACCGGGCAATTCCTAGCGGCCGTCTCCCGGTTGAATCTTTTCGATGAGGAGTTTTTCTGTAGTTAACTGTGAGTTAACGCGGGGAGTTTTTCTGTCGGATCCTTGCTTCAACCTTAGATACTCCAATGTAGCCGATGTTATTACCAAAGACATGAACCTGTACAAGGACCCTGAGACTCTTGCTTCGACGCTTTGGGCTATGGCGAAGGTGGGCTGAATATTCTCTGCGCAATTTTGTTGAGATTATAGACAACGCAACGTCACTAGTTGACTCGATAAGGCTACATTATTAATCGCCTTCTCCAATAGAACCTCGGGTACTGAGTACTCTATGGCAAGATTGCGGCATCTTGCATTCTTGCTATTCCTCCACGGTCAATGTGAAGATCGATCGCAATTTTCAGTCCGGCTTTGTCCAAGAGAACTTCGTCACAGCAGCCCTGGCCTCCGCGAATTCAATGGTAAATTCAACTAACAACAACATGAACGCTTGGAGTCAAATTTTGTGGAGTCTGCTGCAGCAAGGTTGGCAAGTACAGCGATGTTTTCGGTGATGAGGAGACGATCAGGTTGCCATCCTAGTACGGATCCGCAGATGGCTAACATAGTGGACTTCGTGTCGAAGTTGCCCGTCCCTGCTCACCGCGGTCACTTCAGGAGGCTTCATCAGGCGGCTGATGTACTCGGAGAGGGGTCTCCTATGCAGAAGTAATAGTCGGGCTTGGCGGACATTTCGTATCTTAGCTTGAAGCGTGCCTTTCACGGAGTCGAAGATTCTGAATCATCCTTGCTTCGAGCTTGGATATTCCCTTCCTGTCCAGGTATTTGACGCATCCCCTGAGCAGCGCTACAGCCCTACCTCCCCGAGACAACCGACGTGAGTCTGACCCTCCATTAGTACCGTCGAAATTATCGTTTTGTAGGCAACCAGGTCAGCAACCAAATCGCTAAGTGTTTGAGCGAGAGTAACTTGCTTCCCGGCCGCGCTGTTGGTGAGACCAGGGCAGACGGCCATCGCTTGGAAAAAGAAGCCTCGGATCATTTGTCACTTTTTGCTTTCTTTTTTTACGGTTTTTTTCCAAAAATTTTCGTGGTTTTTTTCGTGTCTTTTAGATACACGAGTGATCGTATCGCCCACGTGCAGCTCGATCTTGGACGTCGCCATCGGCGCTGAGGGCAGCAGCTCCGCGGCGACACCGGTGACGGGTTTGATAGTTGCTGCTGGTGAAACTGACCACAGACAAATGCGTAAGTTTGTTCAAGAAAATGCCCGGTGTTTGAATCGATTTGCGCAGGAGTTGTCCCAGCAAGTCCGGAGGGTTCCATCGGCTATTACGGCGGTTATGGCATGAAAGTTGAGCCGCATGCTGATCACGAATTTGAGCACATTCTCACCGGCCAAAATCTGATGTATCAAAGAATCCTTGCGCGACGAGGACTGAGGGTTGCGATCATTGGAGAGATGGAGTGGGCTAAAGCGCAGCAGAGGTAAGCGCTACGCTGTTCGTGTTCTCCTGAGAGTCGATTTTCAGTGGCGAAGAAGTTGTTTTTTTACGGAGGAAGTTAGAGGAGGTCGGACTGGCATGATGATATGCAAAAACGATGGTCTCTCATGTGTTTCTGAATAACGGGTTTCTGGCTATGCTAAGCGTGAGGTTTTGTGTTTTAGTGTTGGGCAGTGAGCGCGTTGCTTCTCGCTTGTGTAAAGTCGAAATTTCTGAGCTTACTATTTCGTCGTATAATATTTATACTTGGGTTAATATAGTCTATGAGTTTTGGTATTGACGTGACAGCGAGTTTGATCGCCGTTCTTTGCAGACTGGTTGTTGTGTTAAGTCTAGCGTTGTCGTGGGGCAGTTGGAGGTGGTGCAAAGACTGCTAGTGGGATTTTCTACTTCGTGAAACGATGACAGCGTTCGGAAATTTTGTTGTAATTTTCAGTCTTCGGATAATATTTTCGGAAATTTTCAGTGTTCGGAGATGATTATCGGAAATTTTGTGATAATTTTCAGTGTTCAGAGATTATTTTTGGGAATTTTCAGTGTTCGGATAATATTTTCGGAAATTTTCAGTGTTCGGAGATGATTATCGGAAATTTTGTGATAATTTTCAGTGTTCAGAGATTATTTTTGGGAATTTTCAGTGTTCGGATAACATTTTCGGAAATTTTCTGCTGGTTAGTTTTTATCCCATTATTATGTTCAAGCAGAAGAGATCGATCTCGCCAGACCCGACCAGGTACCCCCGCCGCGTGACTGTCATCGGCAGTGGCAACTGGGGTTCGACCGTGGCCAGTCTCGTCGCCATCAGGGCTGTTCAAGACAGCGAGAACCTGTATGACGAGGAGGTCAGGATGTGGGTGTTCGATGAGCAGGTGGACTACCACGGCGAGCAGCGAAGTCTGGTTGACATCATCAACACTCATCACGAGAACGTGAAGTATCTACCCGGTATCGCCCTACCTGAGAACGTCGTGGCGAAGCCCGATCTGCAAGAAGCTGTGGAGGGTGCTGATATCCTCATCTTTGTCTTGCCTCATCAATTCTTGCCGAAGATTCTTTCGCAAATGAAAGATTTTGTCCGTGACGGTGCTATTGCCGTGTCGCTCATTAAGGGTGGCTTCGACCGGGAGATCTTGCCCGATGGTTCTAGCAAGATCGTCCTATGCAGCGACCTCATCGCCGAGGCCCTTCCCCAGCTGAAGACGGTCGCCGTGCTGATGGGTGGTAATCTCGCTATCGAGGTCGCCAAGGACCAGTTTTGCGAGGCGACACTGGGCTGTCACGATCTCCAGTCGGCTGCGATTTTGCAGCATCTTTTCGACAGCGAGATGTTCTGCGTTAATCACGTTCGAGACGTCCAAGGCGTGGAGATGTGCGGGGCGTTGAAGAACATCGTGGCCATCGGTGCTGGTTTTTGTGACGGTCTTGGTCTTGGAATGAACTCGAAGTCTGCTGTGCTTCGCATCGGTCTCGAGGAGATGAGAAAGATTATCAAATTTATCTATCCCGACGTCCCCGACCAGACCTTCTTTGAAAGCTGTGGTGTTGGTGATCTGATTACTACTTGTTTCGGTGGCCGAAATCGTCGCTGTGCTGAGGCCTTTGCCAAAGCTGATGGGAAGAAGTCCTGGGAAGCTATCGAGAGTGAGCTCTTAGGCGGTCAGAAGCTGCAAGGCACTTTGACTTTACTAGAGATCGTCGACGTCTTGGGTGATGCTCCTATCAAAAAAGAAGTACCGCTGTTCGCTGCTATTTATCGCTGTTCGTTCAAAGGCGAGCCGCTGGTAGAATTTGTGAAGAACCTTAACACGAAGCAAATGCATCCTGATCATGCGTATCTTGTTAACCCGTATGAGCTCAAAGGTTAACCTTGGATACCCTTCGAAGTTTGGGAACGTAATTTCCTAGTATCTCACAATCGGACGTCAATCGTCCTTTTTGATAATATATGAACGATTATTTTTTAGACGTTATTATAGATTAGTCATTAAAGGGCTGTTGAGTTCACATGTTGGCGATTGTGGAAATGAAAATGAATGGAGGAAGCCTTCGCTGATCTGTCTCACTTCACTGCATGTCAACGCTACGGAGAGTCTCTAACTGAGCACATCGGCAAGGCGTTAGACTATAACCTCGCACAATGCTGAGATTTGAGGTGGCTTTCAATAAAGAAATATTGAAACTAAGAAAACTCAGAGATCGATTCAGAATTACTGTATTGAGAAAAGGTTTCAGCCGAACCTAGGCATTTCTCTACTCACCCGAGTGGATGATTCACCTGAGTCCATTGCCTGGTCAGCCATCAACAGCAGGTGTGTGAGTTTATAGTCCAACGCTTACGGTTCCGGCTCAGACTCTTGCCGATGTGCTCAGTTTGGGACTCTCTGTAGCGTTTGTATAGAATGCAATTCGACGGATCGTCAGGAAGCTTCCCTCAGGGGTACATTCTAACAGAGAAGCTTCCTCTTCTCCTGGCAGGATCCCCTTCCACACCCGGGGTGTGCGAGTTTAAAGCTCAACGCCGACAGTACGGCTTAGTTAGACTAACACCTCCACTGTAGCCTGTGAGATAGGTTCAAGAGAAATATGGTATGCGAACTCGCCTAACAAGTAGCTTGGCGCGTTCACATAACATATTTCTATACCAGCACTACCTGCTAGCAACCCGGTAGAGTTTTGTGACCGAAATCTCGTAGTCCAGGAGTCGTGTGTGAGTTTAAAGTCCAACGCCGACAGTACGGCTTAGTTAGACTAGCACCGATGTGCTCAGTTGAGCGTTGGCATGCAGTACAATAAGACGGTTCATCGATCAATGGTGAATAATGTACACCTATCGTTCTTAGCAGAGAAAAGTGGTGATCAGGCAGGTGTGGTTATCCACTCAGCCTCGCCGTCTGTATGGCGGGGAGATCTCGTTAGAAAGCACCACGTTGCCATCCAAATATTGAATCCGCATCATTCACGCGAATGGAACCGTAGTGTGTGACAGCAGCAGCGTACTGTATCAGTTCTACTCGGGAATTTTATTCTCCAACTCAAATTCAGGTGCGAATGAGGCTTGTTAATCGACAGCCTCACGTTCCCCCTACTCGCCAGCCTTTACTAACGACACAAGTACGATGCAAAGAAACAAATATGATTGATCGGAAAGATCAAAAAAAGGCCAGAAGCCGTCACACAATCGAGCTGCTTCTCTCGTCTCGATTCACTCTCGAAGGGCTGTGCTGCGCCAGCAGATCCGGCGAGGACGGTACCAGCTTCACCGACTGGTTGCGATACATCTCCTTGAGCGTGCTGTTATCAACCGCCCAGGCAACCTGACCAACACAATGATTCATCAATTATTCATACCTAATTTTCCCAGACTCACATTGATGTACTGATCGCCGTCCGAGTAGCCGCGGTCGCGTAGTAGTTGCTGCTGCCGATTGCGCCACCACCTTTGGATCATCACGGCAGCCTGATGAAAACTTCCATTTTTCGAGAGCGGACTTCTCTCAGGAGCGTGATTGCGTTGGCGCACAATACACCTGTCTCCCAGCGCTATCAGTATCCGCTTCTACTGTATACAACAAGATCGGGCTGCTGTCATGTCGGGTTTAGTGAGAACAGAAAACCCGCGGTTAGAAGGACGGAGGATTTGTTCAAGGTATGGTACTGCCATTGCGTAGGCACACAATCCATCTGTCCCCTATCGCTATTGGTACTTATTCCTACTGTATTCACACTGGTTTCTTTCAGTTACTGATGGAAGCCCGATAATTAGTCTGATGATGAAGCCTGATAATCAGTATCAGTTTCGTCGAGTTTGACTGATGGAAGTGTCATTCACGCGTTATGCGAGACTCCATCGAACCATTCCCACCCAAAACTACATGCGTCGTCACTGGCAGATCGATATACCGCAAAGCTTGCTGGACAACGGCTTCAACTTGCTGTACCAAATCTGAACTCACACGGTCAGGGAAGAAGATTTTCCCTCCCTCACCAGTCTGTTCGATCACGCCGCGCTCCACCAGAACCGTTTCCAGCATCCTTCGCACGCTTCCATGCGCACCAGCGAACCACAGGGTCACGCCCCGAGCTCGGAATTCAACGGCGAGCTCCTCGAGGCCCTGAACACGACTGAGGTGAGAACTAATCTCTCTTGAAACGAAATGCATCAGTATTAGTCTGGCCAAGCCGGTACTTGATGTCCCCTAAATTCCGCTAAAAAAGCTAGCGGCTCCTCATTCCGCATTTTTCTCCTAGTCTTTATAATTATTTCTCCGGCAAAAGGAAGGAACAGAATAATGAGAAGTTCAGTAGCGCTTTCGTAATACTGAGGTGTTCCAAGAGGACGATTCTCTTGCGGTACGCGGGGGCGTCGGTAGTGTTTCCTCCAGTATCAGCCCGTTATGTGAACATATGAAATATCTAGATAGCATCAAGCAGCTGTTATCAAAACCCATTTTCCCCTTTCGCCAGCCGCCCTGACCCACCTGGATTGCAGTAGCGTCAATAAACGGCACCCCGACCATTTGCATAACAACCGCTTCCACCGCCTTGCCACAGTGTCGACTGTATCTTCGCTCAGTGTCGAGTAGCCTGAATAACCTAAGATACCTTCAACCCGAAAATGCTAAACTGACTTGTCCTTCACGTGCTCCCAATTGACGAATAACAGGGGCCCGCTGACTCCGAAAACCAGCAGACCGGGGATGGTCTTCGCCGTCCTCGGCCAGTACGCTAAGGCCCGCCAGTGACCGTTCGAGAGCCTGATGATAAAGAGCTTGGCAACTCCGTCATCCTCTATCCACCTTCATCGCGGGTGACGATAAGAATTGAACGCCCATCGCGAACAGGAAGCTAGCGTCCAACTCGGCAAGAGTAGTTCTTGAGAAATGATAGCACGGTCGTTATAACTTCTTACCTTTTTAATTACCGTAAAACAGTGGAACGATAGAGTTAATTTTGTGCAACTTTTTATGACAGCTAGGCTACCCAATCACGCACTTCAACAATCGATAATTTTTATCGAATAGGAACCCTCTCGCCCACCTTCCCATAGCATTCGTAGGAGGCATCGCGACTTGCTGCACCATCAGCGTCACAGACAAAACCATGGCCAGGAAAACGCCCTGAAGCAGGCCTAAGAGCAGGGTACCTGAGAATATGAAAATTTGTCAACCATAAATACGAAAAAAAGCACTTCCATATCAAGGTCGGAGCGCTGACCATCAGGATGCGAAAACCGCTCTCCTGATCGGCGAAAGACCCCGGGTTCAAATATCCTCAGCAACAACTCCAGTATTCTCAGAAAAGCGAATCAGCGGATGTCCCGTGCTCGAGAAATTCAGTCAGCCAGTGGTCTCCGCGAGTTAGGATTCGTCCGAAAGTGGTGATGCGGGAGCATACCCCTGGTGAACGGCCGCCGCTGTAACTCATTATGCGCCGATCGTCTTGTGTAGCGTGCAAGCTAGGAGAAGGAAGACTTCACGCGTCGTCCGACTTTTTTTGCCCATGATCAGCAACGGAGAAGCAACGGTCGCCCAGAAGCTCACCGCCAACAGCAGCCAGCCACACGGCGAAGTCTCGCTTGGAGTTGCGCCACAGCCATCTCGCCAGACTGAAGTCGGTGAGATGGGGAGTTGCAGATATTATGATACCAGCCAGCGTCGCGTTGGGTATCCAGTACCTTAGGAAAAGCGACAGCAAGGGTGACTGAGAGCCTCCCCCGACCACCGTACGCAGACTCCCATGACCGGAAAAATATGGAAAAAGCGGCGGAATTAACTCAAGAAAAGGCCCCTACTAATAACTTTTTTCTCTGTTCAACTAAGTCTGAGATCTAAATAAGTCTTACCCATCCGATGTGACCACCACGCGTGGACAGGACAAACCAACAAGAATGAAGGCAGAAAACGACACTCTCTCCGGTGACTCTGCGTCAGGGTTCTCGGAAACTCTTCGAGTGATAGAAGAAATAAATACAGTCAACGGAAGGACAGCAGCTAAAAAGCGATCGATGAGCTTACATTAGGGACGTTAAAAAAGTAAGCCCTCCGATGGCTATCAGTGCAGCTACGATACCAGCGACCTGAGTGGCGGCCATCGAGCTAGGAAACGATCACCCTCGGCATACTTGAGTTCGAACCCCTATGTTGTGGCTGATGGACGTCCTCGACAGACCGCCTTGGACGGGAAAAGCTCCGAAAACTGAACCTGACAGGGTTCGGAAGATCGCCTCATCGAGATGGAAGCGCTGCAAGGATATAGTGTCCCAAAATCTCTGGGAAAATTCCGAAAGCGAGTAGGTAGTTGAGTTTTTGATTACGATATCGGGAAGGCAGTAGGAAAACCGTTTCAAAATATTTACTTCATGATATTAAATTTGGCGAGTTGTGAAACCGTTGAATAATATATTTGCCGTTTTGAACTTTTTTCACTTACCGACAAGATTGGCCAAGCGCATTACACCTAGCTCCGTTCCTGCGTGGATCTCGTACCTACAGAACAAAATTTCGGCTTGCAAATACCGGGATTGTGAAGCATCTGAACGACGCTGGAGCTGAACTCCTACCATTCATACCAATCAAGAAGATGTGCGCGTCTTGAATAACGGTTAAATTTCGCCTCTGCGCTCTTCCGAGCGCGCCTGCTACTATCACCACCAACGGTAAAGCGCAAGCGTCCTCACCCGTCGGCAATGGCAAACTTCTTGGCCGCCGCGTAACTGGATATGTAGCACATAAGGGCGACCATGATACCACTAGGGATGACAGCAGGCAGGCCAGAAGTGAGGGGAGGGAGGGAGAAGGAGGGAAGTCCAGAGGGGACGACCCCGACCTGAGGAGACGACGGTGCCCGCCAGAGCTGCATGCATACTAGTGCAGTATTATCAGTCCACCATCTCTCTGTTCTACTGCTAGTTATTACTGGGAGAATAAATGAGCTCCTAGCTGATTGGCTAAATCCACATGCAAAAAAGAGGTAGTTGCGAAAATCGTATCATTAGGGTGCTCTGTCCAGCTTAGCCATCGCGGACTAGTATGATGTGGGAACCAGACTCTGGTTACCAGAGGCGGTCAATAATGATAAACATCAGAGAATTAAACGAAAAGGTCGATCACGACAGTTCGGCCAAAAAAATTCAAGAGCTTACGTGGATCCAGTCGAAAGCTCTACAAATTTGTGAACTAGTGAGTTCACTTGAAACGCCTCAGATTAGCTCGGAAGAATTATTCTGACCGGGTCGACCGCGCAGAGTTACATGAGAGATGAAGTCCTCCCAACCTTCGTCGTCGCCGATTGATTGCAGCAACTCCATTCGATGATGTAAAGACCACGAGAAGGTCAGTAGTGTGGTGATGATAACTGAGGATGAAACGGTAAGATACCGTTGCGCACAGCGAAGAATATCTAACCGTTTCATTACCCGCTAGAAGCTCCTTGAACCCGGAACTTGTTGACTCAAGAGGCAAATAGTGAGCTAGGAGCAGCACTGGACAGCGGCGCAGTTTCACAAAAGTTTAGTTTCAGCTAATATCTATACTTTATTTTTGGCGTGCATGCCCGAGAAGATGACAGGGTAGCACAGAATTTTTATTATCAGTTTTTTTTCGGATTTTTACCATTCTTCGAAAGCGTTCTAATAATTATCTTTATGCAGGAAAGCAATCTAAAGGTTACGATTAAGTTCGTCAGCGGCGGGGATCGAACCTGGGTCCTTCCGATGTTGAGAAACTTACCATTCCCAAACACGTCCCCACGAAGTACATATTTTCGAAAAAGTTAACTCCCTTGGGCACTTGGTGAAGACCGAAGAAATCTTTCATCAGCGAGGCCACGATCACGAACGCCGCACCTAAAACTAAGATACGCTCGCCGCCGTCACCACTGACCCTACCCGTGACGAATCCTGAAAGCGCTGGTCTCGAAATGAATCGAACGAGGAAAGACAATCTCAGCATCGCCATCACGCACATGGCGACTCCGGTAACTAGGGCGAGCTGACAACCCACCGCCGTTCCTGCCAAGATGATAGCCTGGCTGCGTGAGAGGAGTATCTTACTTTCCGCGAGATCGGGAATGCGAGCAACATGCTCGCCGGTCATCAACGCCATCATTGCGCCCGTCCCGACCGACATGTGAGGAGATGTGCCGAACAGGGCGTATCTGACAGCAAAAATTTTGCCAGATTTTTCCCAAATTTTTTCGGAGTTTTACATTAGGACTGGCCAGACGCACGAGTAGGGGCCATTGATAAGGCTCACGTGAGCGATGTTAGCATGAGCGATGCTTTGCGAGATCGTTATGAGCCCGAGGGTGATGCCGCCCTTCAGATCCACGTCCGCATCGCTCCGCTTATAACGTTTCAAAACTCCGATCAGGGGAACCCTGTCCTCGAGAAAGTCGCGGAATTGTCGGAAAACTCTCCCTGGGGAAAGGGAAGCGACGGACGGGCGTTGCTTTGTGCAAGGCGTGCCGTTTAGAAGGGGCGTTGCCTGAAGGCGCTGCAGTGGCCGAGGGTGGATTGGTGTTCTCTTACGAGCGATTTGTAAAGACTTGATTCGACCCTTTTCAGGGGCTTTGCAAGTCGCGGAGTGTCGCTGTATTTAGGAGACGTAGAACCAACTCTTGGCGACATCAAGGTATCTTTGAACTCTGACAAACACCAGGTCAACCTCGGTCTTGTGTGGATGAAATGTTGATGGAACACTAACTACGACTGTGTCCTTGAGCGGGAGCTGCCCTTCGAAGAATCTAAGGTCGACCCTGGCACTTGACGGGCTGGAACCTCCACAATAACATCGTCGAGCTCTCAGTCAGGTAACTGAGCAGCCCGTAGGGGATGTTTGATAAAGCAAGTTTTCAACACAGGATTGATTCTGCAATGATTTTACACGTTTCAGAATCGATTCTTGGTTTCAGAAAAGGTTTAATCGACGGGTGAAGTACAAAATCCAAGGGAAAGGCGTGCGACAGACAGGCGAAAACAACAGGAAAAACGTCTGAATTGCGGTTGAAGGCAGGAACGGGAAACCAGAAACCCGACAGGGCAACCCGAGCCCGGATCTGTTACCCAAGGCAATCAGAAACCCCCAATCCGCAGCGAAATCTTCAAAGTGAGTTGTACGCGTCACAATCTTGCGTCACCTTGAAATCCTTGCACGCATGTACAATGCTTCAGGGCGAAGCTCTTAGCCTGCTTCCATCAGGAATACTCGTCCCACGCTTCGGGGAGAGTGGGGGCGTTCGACTAATCAATAGTAAGACTCAGAAACTTTTCTGGAACTTAATTTTAGTGTCAATTTCACAGTCTCAGTATATTGCTTTAACGAACGGGGAAAGTATCTTGCACTACGCAGGATACGCTCTTGGGGCGGCAAGAATCTTCGCAGTGCAGTTCACTTCCCTTCTAACTTCGTTCTTTTTTAATGCGGCGTCATTCCTCTCCAGGTGGTCCGTTCGCCCCTTCAATTCTACTGCAATTTTTGTAATTTTCGTCAGGTCCCCACAGTCTGCGCATTCCCAGTCAGGCAAGCCGCGGGTGCTGCTCCCCGACGACGTCAAGTACCAGTAGCGGTAGAAGGAGGTCGCGTCCCGACACCCTCGAGCACAAGGACGTCCCTAAAAGGGTAATTGTCAGCCTCATCCGTGTTTTCACAAGTCCTGTGTTTTTCAGTTCAACCTTCGTCTCGCCGAGAGACTGGATCGCGACGGCAATTGCGAGCACTCGCCGACCGCGACCGGTCTTACTACGCTGATGCTGAGGAATATTCCGTACTCCTACACACCTTTGGAGCTCCTCGACGAGCTTCAGGCAGCTATCGGTTTCCAGGGCACGTAGGTCGATTATGGCACTCGACGGAGAGAAAGATACTACTTTGTTAAGGTTCGATTTCTTCTACCTACCAGCAAACTGTAAACTGTCATGTAACGTCGGCTACGGATTCATCAACTTCCGCAACCCCGATGATTGCGAGCGTTTTAAGAGAGACTTCGCCGAGCGCACGTTCGACAAGGCTGTCAACGGCAGAAAGGTGGTCGGACAGGTAGGCGCTTCTGGGCGAGCAAGAACGACCAAGTTATTCTGTCAGGCATCTTACGCCCACGTCCAAGGTCTCGACGCGAATCTTGAGTATCTTAAGCGCACTCGTGTAGGAAGCATGTCCGCTGCTAAGGGCGACGTAAACAACCTCTACGCTCCCATGGTTTTTGTCGAAGGGCGAGAAGAACCAATGAGCGTTAACGAGTTTACTAGGCTGAAGAATCAAGAGAGCGCGGTGTCCTCGACTGCCTCGGCCCCGGCTGTTGTGACCGAACACGACGATGCCGCATCTACCGAGGAAGAGCAGCCCACAGAAGAGTTACTGACGCTTCTTCGTGAGCTGGTGGACATTTTCGGCGAGCCTGCGTCTGTTTCTAAGGAGAGGGATGTCGAGAAATCATTCCCGATTGATTACGCTGATATGAGCTCATCGTCATCGCAGTCTTCAGGCAACCCTTTTGATATCGACGAAAGCCTGTCGTTCATTGCTTGACTGCTCGTGTCCCCGTCAGGAGTCTCTAAAAGCGACCCTGACCGCAGCGACCACTTCCGTTCCGTAATTTTCTGATTATATCGCAACAGTAGTGGCTCATGAGTGCAACTTCTGGACGCCACGTTGCTCCAGTGCGCACGGAGCTGCGTTTCCCGTTTTTGTACGCCTCTTCGTTGACTCGCAAATGCGAGTCGGCGAGTTGCAAGTAAAATACTTGCAAATTTTTGTAGAAAAATACAAGTGCTTCTTGCACAACACCATCCTTTTTCTAAGGGTCGATTCCTCTCGCTTTCGGGCGATCACATACTGACCTCGCCGGCGGCTACAAAGCACACCGTCAGGCACCGTTAAAGGGTAATACTTGTGATTTTGTCACCATTTTCATGGGTACTTCTAGCCCTTCTGCGCTCGCCCACTATAACCATTAAACCAGTTGTCGAGCGCACAGGTGACAAGTTCAGGGCTTCTGTCTCTCGAGTAGGAATTTGAGCTGGAGTGGAGTAAATTAGAAAATAGGGAAGATACCCGAACTGTTGGATTTTAAACTCGCACACTGTTAACGCAATCCATTCGAGGGATGAGTTATACTTGGTATATCAACTATGCTATAGTATGCGATGTATCTTCATCAAAGGCGGATTTGTTAATCCGATATTATCAAGGCCAGGAGAGAGGTGCTCAGACACTACTAGTGTCGCACTGGGAAAGGAATACCCTAGGACACTTTCTGTTCTGTAAGCAGAGTTGATGTGTGCCACTCTGATGTTATTCATTGTTGCGCGGTGGCACGCATAGACAACATTAGTAGACAACAGCGTGATCCATAGCGGGATCGATATTATCGCATACAGTGTACGTATGCACATGGTTATATCCGTCTTCGTGGCCTCTTGTTGTGTCCACAGTGCGGGAACGGCAAGCGAACTACATAACACTTCCTTTCCTCCCGGCCGTTGTTGAATCGCGTGAACCCCATCAAGCTCTCGTCGGCAAGTGTTTCCTTTCGACACTAACGCCGCAGCAACAGTCCCTGAGATGGCATGAGAATTATTTTCTTTGAGTAACACTGGCGCTCGTGCACTGTCTACGAAACACAATAGAGCTTGTAACGGGGTTCGCGTTGATACGCAGGAAGAGATGCGGGATGTACTCACTGGTGAACACTACAAGTAGGGCCTTGAGTTAAACTAGTACTTGTGACAATGAGAGGGGAGAGAGGTCAGAGGAGTACGGAGTTAGCCGAGACGACGACCCAACGAACAGGTCCGACACACAGCGATTAAGGCCGCTGCACGCATACACCAACATCCGCGCAAAATCCTATTACAAGCTGTGCTCATACTAGCTTCGCATTATCAATCTATTCTCGCAACTATTCCGCCATTCTTTCTGCTCTATCTCGTTCACTATGAGCCCAATCTACTTACGTTCTACAGTTACACCTACTACTACGAGATAATGCGCTCGCCTCGACCTATCTTCTGCCGAAACGGAAACCGTTTTGGTTACGACCGCATGAAAACTACTCTAACTCCACCTTCCTGCACAAGGTCAAATAATCTTCAACTTTCCATCGATCCCCTAAACCCGAAGAAAATAGCAGAAGCGATCGCACCGATGAAGGGTGTTAGTAGAGCCGTCCAGGTTCGGCGCGCCAATGTAAATGCGTACACATATGAAGTTGATCGATCTTAACGAGTTAGCTATTCTCGTAGTTGCCCCTCTCCATATGTAGTTCGTAGTTGCTCTTTCCGGCCTATCGTGTTCGCCAATCGCGGACTGGTCCTACTATCGTCAGTGCTCCTACGACTCCCATAACAGAGGGCCAATACAATAAATCGCATACATGTTGTAAATGGGGGAGGCAGCCGCTATGTAATACCGGTCTTAAGGGACCAGGGTTCTATCCTCAGCGCCTCGATTTCTCCTCCACAAAACTGTGTTTGAGTTTTTATAGTCCAACGCCGATTGCCGATGTGCTCAGTTGGGGACACTCTGTAGCGTTGACATGCAGTCCAATTCGACGGATCGTCAAGAAGCTTCCCTCAGGGGTACATTCTAACTAAGAATTCTAATTCTTCTCTTCTCCTGGCAGGATCCCCTTCCACATCCGGGGTGTGTGTGAGTTCAGAGTCCAACGCCGACAGTACGGCTTAGTTAGACTTGCATGGATGAGCCTGTCTCTCCACACCCGGAGTGCCTTTCACCGACCCAAGAAACCGGACTTCTCAAGGCATATCTATACACGCCTTGTTGAGGATTTTCATAATTCTTAAATCAATATGTTTCAAGTTTCCTTTGTTCAAAAGCCATCATCATCGCCATTATCGACATCTCATCAACAGCTCCTGTCTTCTGTTATTTCTCCGACTAAATTACTACAAAACGCAAAATACATGTTGCCAGAAATAAGGTTTGGTAAAGTCTAGTGCCCACTGGAAGACTGAAGCTTCTGAACCTGAGAGCCACAATTTCGTGGCGCGTGACGATTTATCAGCGTCAAAGCCGCGGAAACCCTTCGACAAGCCCCTAAAACTACTGAGCAATTTCCTGGCGAGTGACGGAATTCTGCTGTACCGATACTCGCCCGGCCTGAAAACAGACCAGATTTCATTTTCCAACTCGAATCATTCTGAGGGCTTACTCATCGTAAAGCGTTCACCAATTACCAATACCGAACACGCGGAGCACCCTTGCCATCTAAAAATTCACAAAAAAATCGCTTCGCTCCGCCGACACAAGTATGCTTATTACATCCCTTCCCTTTTCCCTTGCCGTAGGGTCGAGGAGTGTAATAATATTCGCCCATCGGTTGCCAGCCCTTGCCCTTGCCGACAGGAAAATAGTAGTAATACCCGTCGTAGTAATCCCAGGGCTGTTGATAACGACGGAAGCCTTTTCCAGCACCCTGCAAAAAAAGAATAATTCATGTTTGTGCGGTAACAACAGCAGCCGCGGGCGTTCCGAAAGTTCCTAATATTGATGAATAAAAATTTGCCAAGCAGAGCCGAAAAAAAATACGGAAAAGGCCCGCGCGCGGGGTCGAACCCGGGAAATTGCGTCAAGCTCATCTTTTCTGGTACGAAGGTCTAGCATTCAATAATCTGCCGACGATTATGATAAGAACGAAGATTATAACAATCGTCAAAAGATATTTCAGAATTTCATGGCAGTCTGTGGTGAGAGTTCACAGTAAATAGTCGTGAAACGGCCACCATTCACAAACAACAGAAGCACTAAAGTTCTATCAAACACAATAATGATCCCTCGCGACAGTTCACTATACGCGAACAACAACGACACGTTGGTTCTATTAGATATGATAATACTCACTCGTAACCGTTCACAATTTGCGAGCAACGACGGCAATTTAATTTTATTAAACGTGACAACAATCCCTCGTAACAGTTTGCTATACGCAAACGACAACGACAGATCGGTTTTACTGAACGTGACAACAACCTCTCGTAACAGTTTGCTATACGCAAACAACAACAGCAGTTTAGATCTACTCGAGGCGATAACGATCCCTACTGACAGCTTACTATGACCGAACAGCAGCAGCACTCAAGTTTGATTCAAGGCGTCACAACTCCCTCGTAATAGTTTACTATACGCAAAACAGCAAAGATACTTTACTCGAACTAACCCCCCAACCATCATCACAACCGCAGAGCCCGAGTTTTCTACCTTCCTGCCGCCCTTGCCGCGGCGATCGCCTCCGTACCTCGCCGTCTCTCCGTAATCATCATCCTCAGAACGCCTAACAACACAATCACAATATAACAAGAAAAATAAACCAACGCCGCCACGAAACTAATGATGATGACTCTTCAGCTCAATACCCATCATGATCGACCTCGTCCACCTCGGAGTCGGGCAAGGGTTCTTGATAGCCCGGCTTGGACGAATCTAGCGGTTTGGTCGACATTGTGATGGTCGCCAAAGAAACCATGCGTGTGGTGACTTCCTTTTCCTGAAACGTGAATGCATGGTATTAACAAACGTGAAGTCTTTTTACTCCGCTCATCCTTCGATCATCACTTCTATCGAGAGTTTCCTGTAGCTCGACCGCAGACAACTAAATAATGGGAAAATCTTGACCTGTTCTGTATCTTGCCAGCTTCAAGCTTGGATACCTCAGTCTGCTGATAAAGCCCACGGACTCTCCTCTTCAACGTCTCGGCAACATTAACCGCCTTTGGGATAGCTTGCCCAGATGCAACAATCTGATCACAACGAGGTTGATGCATGCCTTACTCATGACAAAAGATACGCCCGCACTGCAAAGAATTGAAGATACGCCCGCACTATAAAGATTCCACCAAACCCCCTGACCTTGATGGTATCTCTTTCCTCTTCCTTCAATAATCTGATAGCGTATCTTACATACGGTGTAAGTCGACCCACGGCAGTGACCCTGACCTAAGATACGCAAAGATACTCTCTAGCTATCACTCCGACACAAACAAAAAAGGTTCACCTCGCCAGCCTTCGGTGCTGAAGATTCTACAGCCATTATTACTGCAATTCCAAAAACTGCTATCAAACAAAAATGTCTTCGGGCGAGCGCTTTTTACGCCCCGAGTAACACAAGACACAAAAAGCTACCGGTAGAAAATAGTACAGAATATCCTGAAGTCAAGCTGGCAAGATACAAAACAGGTCAAGCACGCCTCTTCTTCCTATGATAATGATGCTTATGCCTTCGACGTTCACTGCCTCCTGATTCCGATTCGTCTTCCAAACTAATCACCGACCGGCAACCAGACGAAGTAAATAGTACACAGTATCTTGAAGTCAAGCTGGCAAGATACAAAACAGGTCAAGCACGCCTCTTCTTCCTATGATGATGATGCTTATGCCTTCGACGTTCACAGCCTTCCGATTCCGAATCATCTTCCAAGCTAATCACCGATCGGCAACCAGACGAAGACCCGACCGACTTCATACCACTCCTTTTCAAAGCAATCTCCCTATACCGCCTCGCATTGCCATGGCTAGGCTTCACCCGAAGGGCCTCGTCGAAACACTGCACCGCTCGACCGTAGCTACCCTTAGTCGTCAACGCTGCCCCCTTGGCCACGAGGGCGTCTGGATGCCTTGGGTTGAGCTCGAGTGCTGAGTCGTAGTAGAGGAGAGCGTCGTCCAGACTACCGCCTGATCGGTGCTTGGCCAGCCCTTCTCGAAGTCGTCGAGAAGCCCAGTCGTTAGTCTGGCGAGATGTATCTTTCCGAGTGGTAAAACACCTAGCCGCAAATCGATCAACCGGGTCAGAAGAATCTTTAGGTCCAACCTTGCACTTCACACAATAGGAAGATACGTCGTACCACTTGCTATCAGCCTCCAACCGACCCATCAACCCTCGGGACATATCGCCCGGCCAAGCTCGCTCGATCGCTTCTAAGATACCCACACTCCCATCCCACTCAGCCCAACCTCGCCAGCCAAGATACCCCTCAATCGCCACTATTCCCAAATTCTTCCGCGTGCGCGCGCAAGATTCTCTCGGCAAACACAAATTGGTCTCCGCATGATCTCGTATTAAACTCTGAGGCACCAAGTGTAAGATACCCTTCTGGCACCAGGGACAACGGGCCGCCATAATTTTGCTATTTTCCTCGGCGTCGAAAGATTCCACCGGATAGCATTTCCCAATACCCGGTAGTTCAACCGATGGACCTTCGCCCAGCCACGCCTTCACAAATTCAGGAGCTCCCAAAATCTTCTCTGTGCGCAAATGGTCGTATCTTTGCTCATAGACGCACTGGCAATAATCGACCTCCATAGAATGGTATCTTGCTGCTGCGCAAACTGCAAGGTTCAACCTTGGATACTCCGTCCCCGCAAGCAGCGCCTCGTTGGTCTCCCAGATGTCTCGATTTGAAGACGTTGAATCCGACTGGTCCGGCACGGTGACGGCTAAGCTGCGTAGAAGATCGAGGTCGAGGGAAGGAGGAGGAACAGCCATAGCAGAGAAATGTCGGCGACCTGACCTATTCCGCATCTTCCCATGATCAACCTTAGATACCTCTACTCCGTAACTCTATCGCTTAGCATAACTGGACAAGTAATACTCGGTCAAAAGGGGTATCTTCCGATGCAGAAGAATCTTCCACTCGCGCATCTCACTAAAGCCAACCTCACAGAGCTAGTCTATGTAAAAAGCGCTCGCCATTCTGATCGATTTCAGAACCATATTCCGAATTCAGGCTGACCAAACCCCACTACTTGACCTTCGAGTAAAGGCACGATGAAGGGCCAATAAATTCTCTCGAGAATGACGCCAAAAACAAGCCAGTCGGGGAACATCGCCAAGTTGCAGTTGCCACCGGCGATCGCAAATTTACCTGAAAAAATCGAAAAAAAATGAAGAAAAATAAACTTGGGAAGCATACATAATTATAGTAAAAACAAGACGAAAAGTGGAAATTTTTCCCAAATATGGAGGAAAATCTACCATCTTTTTCGTTTTCCCCTTTTTTCAATTTTTTCTCATCTTCCACCGACCCTCTACCATCACATACATAAAACATAAATAATAAAAAATTTTGCGTGAAAAAATGTAAAAAAGTCAAATAATTACTCCAGCGTAAAACTTTTTTTGCGCGAAAAAACAAGAGCCGTTATTTTGCAAAGACATTCCGCGTCAGAATGCAGGCGCGAGACTCGACAACGCAGAAAATGCGTCGTGAAGCGGTAACAATTTTTTTACTAAGATATCACTTACAAGCGTCATCGAATTTACACATATATCCCAGTGGCTTCAATTCACTAGAAAGATTCCTCCAGAAAGAAACACGGACCGAATGGTCAGCCAAAACGACGAGACCAGAAAACTCGAAGACAGTCGGGAAACGAAGGCTACTCAAAAGACAATCTAAACTCAGCACAATACTCATTTTTCCGCGAACCCCGTAGCGCCCGGTCGATTACTGTAGGAGTAATCCCAGGCGACGTTCTTGCCATATAGTAAAATAATAAGATACCCTTGGACGGCTTCTAGACACCAAATATTGATCGGCATTAAACAGACCGCTAGGACCGACGCCTGAGAAATGGCACACAACTTGACCTGTTTTGTATCTTGCACCCTCGACCTCAAGATACCTCCCTATATTACCAAGACAAGGGGATCGTCTCCGAAGTGTGTTTGGAAGAAATCCGATCGGTCTAGCAAGAAGGCCGTCAGGGCAGGAATGGCGTGGCGGCGATAGACGTCCGTCACTATAGGGTTATACCAAATGTTGCACCAAAATTGAGCAAACGACGAATGGAAATGACCTGACAGTGACCACAACTTGACCTATTCCGTATCTTCCACGCTCAACCCCAAGATACCTTCGTGAAATGTCAGATAAGTGGACTCAATAAATGCATACATCACAGCGCCACTGATGCTCCTGACAAAAAATGACCGCTGCGCCACGAAATTATTCATACCAAATCTTACAGTATCTTTCCATGGTAGTCCGTAAAACTCCACCACACCGCAAAGATTATCGGAATTACCAAGGAAGCCAGCCAAGGACGGTACGTCGGTAATGTCGGAAAATGGCGAAGATACATAGGAGAGAGACAAAACACTGAGGGGGCGTTCAATTCTGAAACTCAGAATCGATTTTAGTACCACATTTTACGCGAAAAAAATCTGATTCTAGGATCGATTCTGAATCTCTGAACTGCTTCACTGAATAGAGGTGAGAAACCAATTCTCAACAATTTCGTGGCGCGCGGGAATTTCCATGCTCACTGAGATTTTACTACCTCTACAGCAGCCCACTCGCACAGCGAAGATTTCACCGCCCGAGCTCAGGATATGCCTGTTTGCGCACAGCGAAGATTTTTCAACCCAACAAAGATATCAGCTGAATCGATACAGGAATCTTTGCACTCGATAGAAATAATTCTATATCCAGCAAGCTCGACCTCAAGATACTTCAATTTTTGCCGTGCCAGTCCGGAAAGCACTCTTCAAAGCTTTTCTTTCCATCGTGCTTCGACTGAATGTGCTGCTCAAGTTGGCTTCTCTTCTGAGTTACCATAAATTGTTGTCGGCAAACCTGAGAAAAATAAAAAAAATACGAAATTTACCGGAATTTTTTTACGGGACAGCGGCTGAAGCAGTATCCAATTCGAATAAGTAAAACAATAACCCGCTGGTCCACTCCGCCAAGTGAAAGACCAATAAAGGGAAATTACCAAAATGTGGACAACACGGAAAATAATGAGATTTTTTTCCGCGAAATTTATCAACGAAAACGAGAATTTTGGTATTACCGTGCAAATGATTCCGAGGGCCTTCTGGTTGGCTTCGATCTGACTGGTGCCGCCCTTCGACATCTTGTCCTTCCTGGCGAGCGCTCGCTGGCGATCCTTATCACGCTGGTTACCACGAGTCATTGCAGAGCAAAAGGGAAGACGAAAAACTGCAAGAGCGTAACCAAAAGGTCCCCGGATCGATCCCCGGTCCCCGCAACTACGTATTTTTCCCTCAGAAAATCAGACAACCCTTCAACAACTCCACAAACTGCTTTCGAAACCACTAGGTCTTATTATTACTACTCATGCATATCCAAGGTAGACCTCAGGTACAAAGATACGCATCTGAAACCGTAAGATTCCTTCAACCTCACACAGCTAACCTTACCCTCAGGCCTCCTTCCGCGGTCCCCTCCGCTCGGATGTATAAAGATATCTCGAAGTTGGACCGCCAAATTGATCAGACCGATTCGCTCATCACAACCCGATCTAAGTCTGTAGTCCTCCGCTGCTAGCCATCGCAACATCTTCGCCTGAAAATTTCTGAAAATTTTCCGAAAATTTTCCGTCAAAAATATTACTTTTTGCAAATCATTGAGCTCAGCGTCACCAACAACTCGGGTGACAAGTTGTTCAACAAGCTGCATACAGTTGTACCCTTCCCGGAGCACCAGCGTATCACAGAGAGCAACCAAGGTCGACCATGGATCTTTACGGGAAGAAAGATTCTTCAGACCCTCAATTAATTTCGCCGAGACCTCGGCAGGAACAGACTGAAAATCAAAATCACGAAATAAAAATCGCTTCGCTCCGCTAGACCTACCCCGCTAGCTTCCAGAATATCTTCCACAGTTACAGCACCATCACCATCCTTCGCCAAGCAAGAAGATACCTACCAAATCGATCAACCGTTTCATCCACACATGAAATATCTTACCATCTGCAACGTATTAATGGCCGTCCTGAGATCCCCATTAGAAGTCTCTAGAAGAGCCCCCATGGCCCCCTCTGCCAACCGGACATCTTCACAACTTACGATGTGCTCCAGGCGAGCTCGCTGGGAGTCGTCGGACAGCTGCAGAGGACGATGAGCACGAAAAGAGACACTCACAGTAGTACCGGTTCGAATCGGAACTTCGCGCAGCGGGATTGTAGGGGTTCGATAATCCTGAGAAATAATAACTATACCACTCCTCCCCCAAATCATCCTCCTTTCTACCTAGACACGTAGTTGCAGATGATACAGAATCTCGTCACTTGCGTGTAATTCTCGATGATCCTCCTCAGGGCGGCCTGATCCGTATCTATCAAGCTTCAACCTAAGATATCTCCACCCCACCTGCGCATCTTTCGTCATAGAATCAGCCTCATCAAGAACGATAATCTTGAAGGGCGGAACGCTCCTACCCGACCCCGGCGCCACTGCCCTGACCGAAATCTAAAAACCAAATTTTTCCCAATTCACCGAAAATCCTTCGCCCACCTGCGCAAATTTCTTGACCTTATCCCGGATGACATCAATACCACGCTCGTCAGAAGCGTTCAACTCGAGCACTCTGTCTCGCCACAGGTCGGGGCCGAAGAGCTCCCGGGCCAAGGCGAGGATCGCAGACGTCTTGCCGTTGCCAGGAGGGCCGTAGAAGAGCAAATGTGGTAGCTGAGATAGGGGGGCCGACGGCCATTCGAAAGACCCCGGGTTCTATTCCCAGTCCTACATTTCCCGTCCCCACCGCCTCCTTCAACGCGCTCACAACTTCCGGCTGATGAGCGAGATCGCCTACTTTAGCTGGGCGACTGAAAAAGATACACTATCAGAAATCTTGGGACGTTGAGTAATGCCAGGTTCGACCTAAGATACTCACACAAAGACTCCCGTTAGTACTATTTTTCAACCCACGGCACAGCCCTCTCCGGTTTCTGCTTCACGGCGGACGACGATGAAGAGGACATGGTCGTCAAGAGTGATCAATAACCCGCAATCCTTAGACAAAGCTAAACCACGAGAAAAATTTTTCAGTTCAGTCATTAGCGCGCGCCCTCATGATCGATAACTCTATACCCACCACCAACCTTCAGGCACAGGTTCTACCCCGGGGCCTGACAGCATTAAAAAAGGCTTAACGACGAGTAGAACCTTCGACCTCACGGTAATGAACCTCTAGCTCTCCCTGTTCAACTAATCGCACACGCAAAACTAGCTTGTTCTAAACAACAGCTGGTAAAGACCACAAGACTCATGCAACACTAAACACTTCACGGCATTTGCAGCGTGCGCATCTTCGAAGTCGCTTCACTCCCCAGAGAAGCATACAGCGAAGCCGCATCCGCTGACGTTGGGGCCGCCAAGGGCCTCATCCATGCACCACTCGCCGTCAAATTAGCCGACTTCGCCGCCGGACTACCCCCGCCTGAAAAACGGATCTTTCCGGTAGACGAGGAGCTCGACCTACTCATCCCGTGTAAGCGAATTTCCTGATGACGAAGTTGTCGCTCCTGTTCGCTCAGCAGCAATTGGGCCTCTCTCAGTTCGCCTGACGGATGATAGTTTTCGAAAAGATGCTCGAGAATCGCTCTCGCGTGACTTACGTTGAAGCTGAGTATTGTCCTGAGCGAGGTGGTTGGTTGAAACGACCAATTCCTGCAGCTTTGAATGGTACCTGCGACTTAATTTCGTGGCGCAGTGACGTTGGCAGACAGCGTATTTCGTGGCGCAGTGACGTTGGTGGACAACATCGAGATATGAGAGGCGTTGGGAAACTTGAAACCGTCTCTGGAACGCTAATTTCACGTGTACAAATCCATTCCAGAATCGATTCCGAGTCTCAGAATAGGTCTACTAAACGGGTGGATTGAGAACATGCTCGCTCCGTCCGAGAATGATTTTTTCAATTCCCCGCCAATTTCTTGCTGATACGAAGAGATCAGTGCAAATCACTACATGTTCAGCTTGACCAAAGGGACAGCATGACTTTCCGAAAAATCGATCATCACGGCGCGCTACTCACGCTTGCACGCAGACGCAAACACGGCATTCGCGACACGCAACTCCACGGACCAGGACTGTGGGCGAACGAATCAGGTGGAGGAAGCGGACAGAACCTTCCCTTCGTCGTGTGACGAGCCAGCATCAGGGTTCAGCAATCACACGGGTAGATCCCTAGTAAAGCAAATCTCAATCCACCGATCTCAGCTCTGTTTCCACTTTCTTACAATCTGTCTACCATCCCCAAAGATTCTCTCCCACTCCCATCCATATTCCCCAATCAGTCATTCGAGTACTACCATTCTAGTTCAAGTTGCAAATGGCGGCAATCCTGTTGGGTGAGAAGGAGCTCTTGATACACCTCCTGGGATGCTGCTCCACCGGAAGCATCGGCCGAATTGACGCCCATGCCGAAGCCACCAAAGCCTCCCCCTCCTGCGCACTGCTGGAGCATCATGTCCTGAGTAATTCACGATTTTCCACCGCTTAGCACGTGCGCTAATCAAAAAAATACAAGTGCAATATTTCAGCCCAGATAGCTCAGTTGGGAGAGCGCCAGACTGAAGATCTGGAGGTCCTCAGTTCGATCCTGGGTCTGGGCATTTCCTTCTCAAGTTCAACAATCTCAGCCTTTGTACCCGCAGCAACCCAATCACCCCCTGCCCACTTTCTGCGCTATATCTGTCTTCAATTTAACAATCTCCCGGGTCAATCCTCCAACATCTATGTCGCCGCTCTGAGCAACTAAACTCACCACACCCCTCTCGCCCAACCAGCGACCACCTGGAATTTCGCCATCTGCGAGTTCAACTCCGTGATAGTTTGATTCGCAGTCCGTATCTCAGTATCCTTCAGCATCAATTGCTGCTGCAACATCACATCCATTCCACCGCTCCCACCTGCCCACCCAAAGGTCCCCGGTTCGATCCCCGCGACCAACAACTTTCTCACCTATTGCGTTAGATGCAAGCATGTTCATCCTCGATACCGACGAGAAAGCATCCGCGGAGACGGGAGTTGTCGCGGCCGGTCCAAGCGACATCTACAGCACAGTCGTCCCGAAATTTTTCTCTCATAAAATCTGCACCTTTTGTTGTTGTACGAACAACATTAAAGTAGAATACTGATTCGCTAGCTGATCCACCACTTGCTGGATCGACGCCATCTCATCAGCCAACTCCACAATATTAGGCGGGCCACCTGAACAACAGCGTTGAGGAAATGCAAGATTGCAAGATGTGCCCACCATCGCCTTCCGGTATCTCCCCCGAGGCGATATTAACCGCCTGTATAACGTCTTCCAATATAGCGGCCATGGACTCTCCCTGCTCAGCCGTCAGCGCCATCCTCTGACCTATGATTCAATCTTGCCACCAGGAAAGCAAATCGCGCTCGCCCTAATGATCGATATGACCCTTACCTGTCCCAGAATCTACGATGACGTTTGCCCTCTGAGCCACTTTGTTGCAAACTCTCAGAGATGAGTTTGCAGCGTCCACCACCGTGCACGCGCTCGCCATTTCGCTAGCCAGACTCTGCAGTTGCTCACACACTGGCGGGGGTACCAAGTCTCCTGAGAAAAGCGCGCGCCCAAATGATCGATTTGATAAAGTGGCGGTCATCACCTGAACCTTCTTTTGGACCACCCACTGCCGAAGAGAGAGAATCCAACAGACACTCTATGGGCTCCGCGATGGACAGCAAGGCAGAAGGGCAGACCTTGACAAATTCAACATGCTCGGATCGAACCCGGGTCACCGGTATGACAGCCCAGCCTACTTTCCCTTTAGCCTTCAGCTCCGTCTCCAGCATGTGCGTTTCGTCAGTCGTCCCCTTCATAACTTTTATCCGGTATTCCAACTCCCTTACTTGATATTCAAACTCAGCAACGGCATCAGCGCCCGACCCTCCCCCACCGTGTCCTGGCACAACCCCAGTCCCTCAAACCCGCACAGGTTCGATCCCCACCACCTACCACCGGCCAGCCCATTCATCAAAGTAATATCCAGTGTGCTCGACTTGTACTGTGTGAGATCCTCTTCGACAGATTCCTTCATCAAGAACGTCCTCACCCCCCTAACAAGAGCAACCTCCATGTGCAAAAAAATAGAAAATCCCAGAATCCATTTCGGTAGGCTTTTGGCGCTATAAAAAAGCTGATAAAATAAAAAAAGATCAATCAGGTACCCCACCCGACTTCCGAAATACCAACAACCTTAACAAGGCGTTACGATAAAGACGATGAGAACTGAAGCTCATGAGAAATTCTGGAACCTTATTTCACGCGATCCTGAGTTCCCGAATTTATTTACCCAACCAAGGGAATGTCAATCTCGTGGTCGCGAATTTTATTCGGAGTCCACGGTATGCTCACCCCTGCCCAGACTCCTTCGCCCCCAGCGTTCCACGCTCTTCAAACTCATAAAGCCCAGAGCCCTCGTATCTGAAAAAAGTGGGTAATCGAAAGGTTCCCGGTTCGCATCCCACATACTCCTTATCGATTTCCACCTTCGTCGCTTCAGTGCAATGAACGTGATTCCCTATCCCAGTGATGGCCAGATCGACGGTTTCGCCGAAAAATGAATAACTGGGCATCGAGTGCCCACTACCAACGATCAGACCACCGTAAGAAGGCCTGAAAAAACGCACAAAATTCCTGAAGTTTTAGGGAAAATGGACAAGGTTGGAATTTCGGAGAAAATTGGTACGCCTGTACTTTTCCGGAAATTTCGGAAGAAACACACACAAGGCCAACACTGGCGGAAAGTGTGTGTGAGTTGCAAGTCCAACGACAAAAAAACGGTGAAAACTAAAAAATATCGGAAAAATTGTGGTCGAGGGTATCCCTCCATGGCCTCACCCAGTAGCCACGCCGATCAAAAATTCGACGCTCTTTCCAGCGACTTTGATGTTGGACTGTGCCAGTCCGCCGAGGACGTCCTTGCCGTAAGTTAAGATATTCTCGACGTGTTCTTCCTGTCTATCATGCCCGCATACCACCAACACGCCACAGCCATCCATTTCGACCTGAACGCGGACGATGGGGGAAATTTTTTTCGTAAATTTCCGACTCTGAAAACATCGTGAGGCTTCAAGAAGAGGTCAAAAACCGTCGTCATTTTATTCAGGAGAACACAGAGTTGCGAGATGGGGACAATTTCTTGGATAATCTCGAACTCCTTCATCATCCCGTAGAGGAAAGTCACGCTCTCGAACTTGTTGGCAACCAAACTACCTTCATCTGAGGGGAAAAAATACAATAAAAACGCCTTAGCCGGGGATCGATCCGAGGACCTGTTCCTACTTTTGCTGATACTGGCTAGGACGTTCTTGGGCAGCGTCCTCTGCATCATCTCGTTGTTAACTTTCCGTTCATAGCTGATGTCATCCATCAGCTTCCTTACCACCAGGGATTGTATCTGCGTATGAAAATGATACCCTCAGGGGTAGAACCCACGACCATCCGCATGAAAGCGTAGCAGTGCACCTACCCGAGCACTGAGCTCCTCCTTCTCGACGTTCCTTTGAACTACATCGTTCGCAAAATGCTTCACAGCTCCCAATTTCCCATCATTAGTCAGCTCATTCGTAATCATAATCTGATAAAAATACCTCTCCCGAGAATCGAACCAGGGACCTTCGGATTACCACAGGCAGCGACAGCTGAAACTCCCGCCGGACTATGTCGAGCACTTCAAATCCCGTCATCCCTCCGACCGACTTCGTCGTCATGTCGCCCGATATCAACAAGATGTCCGGCAGGACGCAGCTCTCCAAAGTTTCAATGCAATCATAACCATCCAAACTCCTCTTATACTCAAACCCGGCATCCTCTGCGCACACCAAAGATTCTTTGCAAAAAGCGCGCGCCCGTCTTTCATTCGACACTTACTGTCTAGAATTTGCTCTAGGGCTTCCTGATTCTTCACGATGTCATCACAGCTGAGGATGCTGATGCTGCCGGCCTCCGCAAGCCTCCGCTGCGCCTCCTCTTGCAGAGTGACCTCGCCGAACTCATCATCAACATCAGCGCCGCTGGCCGCTAAGTTAAACAGTCGTTCTTCCATGCTAACGACCCTGGTTCGATCCCCACCATCTTCATCTCCGTCATCATCTTCTCCACCAGCTGACAGAAGCCCTTTCGTTGCCGAAGAGTGTCGTTTCATCATCCGAGCGTCTGAAGCGAATGACCTGGCCGTGGTCCACATGGACCGAGGACCGCCACTTTCCATCTGTGCCGTCTGGAAGACAGAAGCAGTTGGTGTCTTGCCGCCCTCGTGCGCTCCTCCCGCGACTTTAACCTCGTTCGCAATTCGCTGCGGCAGGCGAACGTAGAATTGGGAGCCTGATCACGAACTGGTGAAAAATTGGTATCAAAAAAATCTTCCAAATCTGTCCCAGCAGGCCTCGCGATCAGCCGAGTGCCGTACGACCTCGTCAATGATGCTTTTCCGATGAACACGGCCGAGCCCCAGGCTAGCTACCATTCGCAGGCGAGAAAGAGAAAGTTATTCAGGTTACTGCGGGCTGGACGAAGATTGGCCTTCTCGAGAACAGGGGTGAAATCACGAGGAGACATTCTCCCCCTTCTTGGACTGATGCGCTTACCCTTTCCCAACTCCGACTCCACCCATATCTTTCCACCATGAAGCTCGGATACCTTCGTACAGATCGCCAAACCGAGACCCTGAAGATATTCATAAAATCTCTGTCGCATCACACCGGCCTAGCGAGCGTGCATGATTTCACCCTTGTTAACCAGATTCACCTTACGGCCACCAGAACAAATATGTTCGTCGATCGCAATCATATTACGACAGTACCAACGCGTTGCCAAAAGCAATCATTAGCAGGTTAGGACGGGACGGTGTTCTTACCAGGCCACCTCCCTTCCCTTCTTCCTCCTGTCCGAAAGCTTCGAAAATTTTCGTCAAATTTTCTTTTTTGATGCCTTGTCCAGAGTCTGCCACGCACAGTAACAAAGTACCAGTCTCCTCCTCGAACTTGGACCCAATACGGACAAATCCTGAGAAAAAATTACGAAAAATGCCCTCTGTGGGATTCGAACCCGCGACCTACCGGAGGGGGTGAACTTGAGAGCATTGTTCACGAGGTTGAATATAACTTGAGAGAGCCTCTCCTTGTCGCCTTCAATCAACTAAATGCGCACAGCAAAGAATCTTCAATTTCAAAAGTATCTTTCAACCCGTCATACGCCAGGATCAACCTGAGATATTCACGCGAAAATATCTTCTCACCGGAAGATCTGGATCGCAATCTATCTGCAGATCGACGGATTCCTTTTTTATTTTCTTTCCGTTTTTGTCCACAGCCATATTCATCAGCTCCCAAACTTCCTCGCAAATCTCGTTGCAATTAACCGTCTTCGTCAAATTCAACTGCATCTTCCCGTCCCTCAGCGCGCTAACGTCCATAATCATATTCACCAGTCCCACTAGTCGAACCTGCAGCGCGCACGGCTATCAACCAAACCACCCGGGTTCGAATCTTACCCCGCAAGAATTTATCATTTTCAAGTGCTTGGTCCTCCCCTTGTTCTGCTCCGTCTTAATAAGGGCATCCGAGAGTCCGATAATACCGTTCAAAGGGGTTCCTAAAGTCCGACCCTTTCCACTCGGGAGCCCCCGACCGAGGAAAGGTTGATTTTGCCCAGGGAACGGCAATCGCTCCGCTGACTGATATATATTTCTATTTGGGAAATCTCGTCAATAAGTTGAAAGCTGATTTTAAGATGACAAATAAATTATAACTAACGAAATTGTAAATAAGGAAATTTCGATTTAACAATAAAGGCCTTCGAACTTAGTTGGGAGAAAAATTCGGGTAAGAAAGTCGGAACCGGCTGACCAAAATATCTCCCCTGACACTTCGCCCGCTAGGCTGCAGTCGAAACCTCGTCAAACCGATGATATCAGTCCTTATAATAGCGTACGCTTCCGAAATGAGACTTTTCCGTCAATAACCGCCTCACGCAGTTCGTGTGTAACTCGAGCGAGATTAATAACATAATAATTTCTAATAATCGAAAAAATTTTATCGATACTTGAAGATGATATAATATCAATGATAGCATGCAGTCCGAATTGAGATTTTTCCGTCAGAAACAGCCTTACGAAGTTCGTGTGCAACACCAGCAAGGAAATCCTGCTGCTGTCGTTCAGCCATTTCTTGCTTCGTGAGATCTTTTATGTGCGCCATGAGAAAGTAATCCTGCGATCGTGGCTCTTCCGAAAGATGGTTGATGACCATCTCGACCTGATTCGGGACTCCAAAAAAAACTCAGCGGCTTCTCGGAAGAGGTACCGAGATGACGCTGCCGTCCTTCTTTTTCAGCTGTCCTTTAATCGGTCGCACAACCTTGCAGACTGTGAAGGAATTCTTCCTCCTCAAACCCTGAGCATATCTTAGGTTGACCAACGGAGGATACAAAAAAGGTCAGAATCAGCGTAGGGAGAGTCGACCTCACCTCCTTCCGATTGGAGTCCGTCTTGGAGACAAAGGAGTCCACGTAATTCTGATGGTTAACCGCGAACTCATCAGCCATCAGAACCTGCAGGGGGGTATGGCGGTCGTCGCATCTTAAGCTTCCGAAATCTTACCGCCACATTTTGACCGACCAAATCCGCCGCAACATGGCCAGCGATGATCTCAACAGCAGCATTCGCATGCACCTAAGAACCCGGTAATACCCCACATCGTAGCAGTAAATTTATTCCATCGATTCGATTCACGAATACCAACCAACAGACCCCCGGTTCGAACCGCAAGACTTTCTCTTTCTACGAAACCATGCAGAGGTTCCGAATCTAAGACTTGGATTCGATCGCTAGGGTTGTGATTCTGAATTTTCGTCGTATATCACAGAGGAAGTTTGATCTCAATCACTTTCCAAGATGTAATATTCACACTGCCGATCCGATAAGAAGCTACGCTGAGGCAAAGCTAAGTGACGGATGATAAAAAGGCAGCAGGAAAAGTGGATCCCAAATGCCATCTCAATCGGCCACTCTCTTAACCCTGCCCGTGTAGTATACCAAAATACACGCCCCACCTGTGCGTGTGTAAACTGTACTGAAACGAAACGCTTGTGAAACAAGACTTCGTTTCGAGGGCGTTCGAATCCGTGTCACGAAAGAAACGCAATTTTAACGACTGTTGAAAGCCACGAACCCGCTCAATAGACTACGATATATCCACTCTCAATACGCGAGTTCCCTTGCCTAAGAGCGAACGTATTTTCAAGCCCGGCGCTGTTTTGGGCTCTCAGTAAACTTATTCTGAGACTGAGGCGAAAAATGCGGTTCCAGGATTCAGAATTGATATACTGACCATCCCCGCAATCACTCT
>JABANP010000104.1:0-138200 GCA_013115135.1 Perkinsus olseni | reverse complement strand
CGTCTAATCCCTATCCTAGGCAGCAAGCCGCCTTTGTATGTGTCCGCCCCGTGATGGGGGTACTTGTCATCTGCGCTCTGCGAACGAACTGAGGAAGCTGGCTGAATTTGACCTCGGAACGCGTCCACCCGATTACATCATAGTGGACGGTCGTTGGACCCTGGGATGTCTCAACCAATATTATTATTTGCACCGTCGCTATTTCCATTTTATGCGGTTACATCCGTACGTCGATGAGTAACATTGAGGCGCTACCGCGATGAACTGATCTTCTTCTCTTTAGCTCAATATCAGAGTTTGATGATTTCTCAGCGAGAGTGTATTGTGTGCTGTGTTGGTAGTCTCCGGGATGCCCATCATTCAATAACGTGATGGCTTGTTCATGAGGCATGGAGGGGGAATGCTCGTCTCAACTCACAACTGGAACTCCGATGATGTGTTGATTCACAGCGTCGGCCCCTTTCCTAGGCACAGCGTCAGCATGGCCTCGGTGATTCTGCCAACGGATTTTCGCGATTTTTAGGCGTTTGGTTTGGTTTTACTAAATTGAAACTTGCGAGTGAGACGATGAAGAGAACGAGGTTGACTAGAGCTTGACAAGACCTTTCGATTGGTGTGCGTTACAACTCTCAACCTGTTCGCACGAATAAATCATGAGGGGTTGGCCCTTCTCAAGTCGGCATCCTGTACCTAGTTTCTGTGGCTTGTAACAGTGGCTTGAAATAGTGGTCGCGATATTTCGGATAGAAAATGGATGAGCTAATTGACGCTCAGTCAGAGATGCGGTTCTGATTTACAAGAATCGGCAGCAGCAGCTGGGAAGGTGTTATCACCCGAACTCGACATGAGTGATACTGATAAGAGCCCGTTCTTTTATGAATACAGCAGGAGCAAATACTTCTAGCGCTAGGGGACAAGTGGATTGTGTGCCCACACAATCACAGAAGGTCGAAAACACTATTGTTCCTCATCGGTGTGCTGCACGCTGCGTCCTCCGACCAGAGTGACGGCCTACCATTACAGTTGTACCATTCACGGCTCTACACGGGGATATTTGAATGCAGGGTTCACTACTGAAGAAGGCACCGGAGTGGGAGTCTTCAGAGGAGCAGCCGTTCGGTCTCTTCCAAATTATTATGGAATTTACACCGGAAAGCGGAATTCGTCGTGACTACTGAGAGTTCTGATCTGAGTTTTGAACATACTATACCGCAACGTGGCGAGTGTGGTGTGAACGTGCTCATCAAAGCGGTTCCATTCGGATCGCTCACGCGCACTGTCTCAACGCAATAGGTATCCTAATAGAATGAGACTAGTTCGTGTAAAGGCATAGATTGAGGAATGCAGTTTAGCAGACCAGCCGCGTCACACATCACAATCTCATCAACTGAGACCACTCGGGCCCATCGAGCCATCATCATCAGCTATGGAACTAACATCACCCACGGCGTTATAACGACGGGCTGGGTCGGGCTATTGCTCAGCGCCACTATCAAGATTCGGTGTATCCCTATCTTACCAAGTCAACACTGGCATATTTAAGTGATAGAAATCTAGTTGAAGCCATCGTGATTCAACCAAGTGAGCTGAGCGCACCTGGTATCGCCAAGAGGACGGAGCCATAGTGTTGTTACTGCTGACGAAGTTGTTATGAGAACAAGGATGCCAAAGTAACGAAACCTGGCGCGATAGAAGGAAAAGTCTCAAGCTTTGAGAGCTTCAAATATGCGCTTTAGTGCTGCCTAGATCTCGCTCATGACAGCTTCCGGAGACGATGCCCTACATCATGACCGTCACGGACACTGTGCCAAGAGTTCAATACAGTGTCAACCCATCCAGTACTGTAGCCCGTGACCTTGTCGTTATGACGATGTCGTATGATACAACGAAGCGTAATGAGATTCTCATATGTGTCGCAGATGCCCTTCAAACTGTGCTCACTGAGCACTGCTCAGCGTCGCAACACAGGCTAGCCCGAGAGGCAAAATTGAACTTGCGCACACCGCGAGATAATGGCAGACATATCGAGGGCATATGAAGAGAATAACAATACGGAGTTTGACTGCTCAGTGCTCAAGGCAGAGGCAGAGGCACAGGCAGAGGCAATGGGGGCAACAACATGATAGCAGTATAATAAGGATCACAGCGCAGTGAGAGGTAGGCGTTCTCCCTTGAGCTCAATGAAGGCCGTCGTGGAAGTATCAAAGACCATCGTCTTGAAATCATCAGGCGACAGATCTATACCGCAAACAGCGGACAGTTCATTCTTGAACTCGTCGTGATAGACGATCTCCTCTGGAGGGAGAACATATCGGGGCGAGGGGTTGCCGCGTTTGTCGGACTCGAAGAAAAGGCTGGCAATGACCTCTGAATCTCCACATTTCACCGTCACTCTTACTCCAGCCCGCAGTGGGGATGCTGAGCGAGAGACGTAGACTTCGATATCTACGTCCGCATAGGTAGAACGATACGGAATGAGGAAGCTGTCGTCAACTTTGTGGAAGCTGTCACTCCTACTCCCCAAAGAAGTTATCAGGGAATTCTTATCGGGGACGAAGCTGATGTTGTGAAGGTCACCAGGGAGAAATACCTTCTCAGGGCAGTGCTCCCTCGCCAGATCGAGCAGAGTGCTCTGGGGATCTGAGCCGTCTTCGATGACGTACTCGTTTACGCCAGGCCCAGAAAGTAGAGGATACGGCCCTGCGAAGGCGGCTTTATCGGACTGACACATGAAGATCACGACCACAGTGTCGTCCTCCTTGATATAGATCAGCATTGCTGCGCTTGTACTAATGTAAGAAAGATACTTGCCAACAGGGACAGCGCTCACTGCGATGAACAGTAGGGCTGAGATGATGAACGACAGGATGAAAGTCATTTGAAGAAAATGAAGCCGTAGATAAGCTATCCGACAGATTAGGAACATCGTATGTTACTGTGGGGGCGAAGGACTTTTAAGAAGGGGTGCCGATGTGGAAGATAACGCCCTGTGCACTATAACTCAGTACAGTGTGGCCGCCATAAGAGACGGGGCTCAAGGGAAGGTAAGAAGTTGGACTTGACAGAAGCTAGGCGATGATGTGATCTCTAGCTCACTGAGCTTAATGTAGCACGTCTACTCATGCACGCGAGTATAAAGCGCATAATGAGGTCAGATGGTTATCTGATACTAATGATACGTAGTAGCAGTAAAGGTAAGTGCAGCGATGGTAGTCTAAAAGCTGAATAGTACTCAACCTGGCTGTAGCTGTTACATAGCGTACACTATAGCCGTCACCATGTTTTCGCTATAGTGCACTAGCAATGCTATCGCAGCGTCACTGATACAATAGCTGAGCACGTACGCTAGATCGATCCCTGCTGCGTGCCTGTATTGACTCCCAACCGCCAAAGGCTCCTGAAAGGTCATAACGTATACGTGAAACTGTGTAGAAAGCAATTGGTAATGGCGAGACAGCGCAACGACAATGAATGGTTTAAGAATAGCCATTGCCAGTCTCTCACACCGAACAGTGAGTCAGGTTCTGTGCACTACAGTGACACTCACCGTTACTGCTACTACATATCATTAGTATCAGATAACCGTCTGACCTTACTATGCGCTTTGCACTAGCGTCTATGAGTATACATGCTACACTAAGCTTAGCGTAGTAAGCTGTAAATCACATTATTGCTTAGCTCCTATCAAGTCCATTTTGACCTCTCTTTGAGCCCCGTCTCAAATAGCCACACTGTACTGAGTTATAGTGCATCTGTTACTCATCATGCGCCGATCGTCTCGTGCATGCGTGCATAGCTAATACTCCCGCCCCCCGAATAGAAGCAGGTAGAAGACTTTATACTCCTTCTCGCCTCGCGTTGACTATGAGGAGAAGCAACAGGCTCAAACTACCAATGGCAGAGTGGCAGGGGTATTCGGCGGCCCTCCCTCAACCGAGCGAGCCTCTGGTGGTAACGGCAGAAGTCCCAAATGGCGGAGGCCAGGCAAAGTGTTCCATCTTGAATCTGTTTCCGTGATGCTAATATACGAAGGAGTGGGAGCCTTCGGCTGCCTGAAGTCCTCGAAGGGGACTTGTTATCCATAAAATGTTGAACATGGGTTAAGGGTGTATCGTTTGTTTGATTTGACACCAAGTGAGGTTGCTAATAGTCAGATCTGAGTCTTTCATCGTATGATAGGCAGCAACCGCTTTTGTACGTGTCCCAGCCTACTGACGGAGGCACTCGCTATCTACACCTCGCGAGTAACCTGAGGAAGCTGACTGAACTTGTTATCGGTGGATTGAAGGTTCCAGCTGAGCAAATGATAGTGGACGGTCGGTGGACGCGGGCCTGTCTCAGAGAACTGGGCTATTATTACGACTTTTCTCATCGAGCCTCGATGTGTGAAGGGACATTCGTGTAGAGTGTGGAAGCACCGGAGAGGGAGTCTTCCAGGGAGGAGACATTTGGTCATTTCCAGAATCCATTGCTCCAAATCAATCCCGAATGTACACCGAAAAGTTGAACTCGTCGCGACTCTTGGGGGTTTCGAACCGATTTTTGAACATACTACAGGGTGTTCCTATTCGTTGTGCGAATCGCGAAAACTGAGATTTCACCGCTGGTAGGAAGTATTTAGATATCAAACTTAGGCAACACATTTATTTCGAGAAGAGGAATTTACTGATATATCGATCAACCGTTTCATCGACCGTTTCATTGTTTTACAGAGCGCGAAGTGTATCTCGCGTGGTGTATACCACCCCACGACGTGACATGTACCGAGCGTGAGTGTGGTGGGAAATTCATACTGTTAACGTACTGATCAGAATGAGACTATTCGCCTTCGAGCGTTCCTTTTCTCACACGGACTGTCTCAACAACGCAAGCAGTAGTCAAGTGAGACTGGTTCGTGTAAAGGCATAGATTGAGGAATTCACTTCCGCAGATCAGCCGCGTCGTCTGACTCTGAAATTACAATAACACTACCACCGAGGAACTCCCCACCTTCTGAAGGTGACCTTCATCATAACAACCTACACAGTTGAGTGACCGGGCATGCGCATACGGGGCACCGGTCGCTCCTCTCCAGCCAAGCATCCAAACATTCACCACAGAAGGAGTGGTGACAGCCTTTTACAGTGGAAGGATCTTTCATCGTATCCTGGCCAAAAAATCTACTATCCTCTGAGACGTACTCATCTCACCAAGCAGATGATGCAGCAGTGCTCATCGGGTAGCTCTTCCTCTCCTTCGGCCGCCCTCGGCGGCTTCGTCACGGCAGCGGCCTTCGGCGAGTAAAGTACAAAGCCGATCTGCGGAGAGGCTGAGCAGGGATTTCTGTTCAAAGAATTATTGAAGATTTTTCTACTGGAAATGTATATGGTGTCGCCGGGGCTGATATCCGCGGACTCGTTTTGGTTGACCTTCCGCATGGAGGAGAATCTTGGGGAGATGAGAGTCCCTCCCCAGCTGCGGCTGGTTAGCCTCCAAACTTCTGAGATAATTCGCGATTGCCATGAGTCGACCTAAGATACTCACCGTTGAGCGCTGATGCAGTAGATGATAATTCAAACTGAAATCGTGCAACATAGGGTGATTCGATAGTCACCTGCAGCAGGCAAGCTTCAACCTAAGATACCTCATCTCCCTCACATTATATGCATGCCCATGCCCGGGTGGAGGAGGTCTCCTGCCAACCCTAACAGTAGTGCCGGGGTCCAGTTGGACATCCTGGCAGAAGTCTCGGTTTAGAGACAACAGAGATGACACCATCAGGTGGTAAACAATCTCATCAACTGAGACCACTCGGGCGGTCAAATTGCCTGCAACCCATTATCGTCGGCATAGAGTCAGCTTGTATTGAAGCCACAGAGGGGCCTCTCAACATCCACTACTACGACCCGATAGTTAGATAGTACGGCTACGGCAGTGGTAGACATGCCATCATCATCAACCATGCGGCAATGCGATAAGAAGGTGACCACCAGGCCACTTCTGTAACCGACTGGGCAGACCCTCGAAGATGGACGACAACCGTCTGTGTGGCGATTCTCGTAAATGGCACTACTGAGACACTCATAAGGATATAGCTACATTGACATTAACTCGGCTTTAGTTTCCCATAATTTGGATATGCATGAAAACAATGTATCTACTCGATTCACATGCTTCTTCATACACTGAGCCCCCCATGGTACGATCAGCCCCCCCACTCAAAGGGCCCCGGCTTCTGTGGCTCGTACGCTAGTAAAAGATGGTGCCGTCCCCACTGCCGTAGATGCTACCAGTTAGAATTAATATCCAGCGGAAACAACAATCTTGCTATGATTCCATCCTATGTTCAATCTTCGATGAGAGCCTCCCCACTTGACAACTCAACGCCCCAATCCTGATTGAGAGAGTTCACGATGGCACTCAACGACAGTTGGTTAAACAGGGGTAAAAACAATCCAATCACCAACAATCAGCTCCCACCGGAAACTCAATCATCCTCCACGAAAGGGACCAGTCCAAAGCGTATCATGTTCTCCAGCCAAGGCTCGATATGCCTGTCCTTTGCCGTATCATACACGTGCCTCTCCCGATCACGCTGAGTGGTTACAAAGGCCGACTCCTGACAACGGAAGGATATTTTCGCGCGCCACGAAATTCGGCCAAGCTTGCCTTCAGCAAAGGGCTCCAATGGTGCGTTCGCTGAACTGCCGCGTCGACGCCCGACCGCGCGAAGACGTCCGTGTGCGAGTTGCGAACATGTATGGAGTGAGCTACGCATTCATGTACGGTAACCTGCAGAGCGAAAAAAATGCAAGTTGCCGGGATCGAACCCGGGACCTCGGGCTACCTGTGTATCATGATGCTCATGATTGAGTGTCTGTTTAGTGAGCATATTACTCAGCAATTCCAATACTTCTGGCAAAGTCACCTGATACCCGCAAGATACCATTCCCTAAAAATCTTCGCTGTGCGGAGCATCTTTACATTGCTCTCCACAGCCCCTCTCATCGCCACTGTCGGTGTGCTCTGTTTGAACTGGCCATCCCGCCATAACGTGAAGACCCCTTCATGAGTGAGGGATTGGACTCCTGAGGAAATAGTGCTCAGGGGTCGAATCGACCCGTCGATTGAGGTCGAGAGAAAAAGTATCATATTTTCTTGTAATGGTAGTGTCGATACAGTACACAAATGGCACGGTAGTGGAAACAGGCCAAGTTGGAGTTTCCCCCGCGTTATGAGAAGAGGCTAGTGGAAGTACACCCCGCAAGAAACGACAGTTCACGCACTACGGGTGAAGCTCCTGGCGTGATAGTTGTTCAACAGATGTTATAATTACATATTCCCCATACATCCATACATGCATCCGGAAGCTTACCAACCAACAAATCCGTCACCAATCGAGAGGCCAGCGCGGACGTGAAGAGGTTCAGAGCCGAACCAGCGAACTGGGATGAGAAGTGAGCCTGAAGGCAGGAGAAAAGAACGCTTTAGAGAGTGCGAGAGGTATCCGCAGGTTGAAGAACGGAACAGGAAAATTCACGACACTGGTGGGCCCCCGTCCAGATCTCAGTAGTAACAAATCTCCAGGAAGCGAGAAGCCGGAAAGAAATACGCACAGCAAAGATTCTCACAAGCGTATCTTTTAACAATGAGGGCTGCTCAGCGTCGGCGGGTCATCCCACCTGTAGTAGTTTCATGAAGTACTCCAAGTCCATGATAACAGCCTGGACCTTGTCGTCTCCCAGTTTGCCGTGTACAGAGCCGTTAAAGGCACTGAATATCAACATACGACCAACCAGTCTATTGTGGATCAACTCGTATTCCTCAGGGGTACCTACGATAGGTCCCGGGTTCGATCCTCGGCCATGACAACGACAGATACAATTTAATTATATCAAACAGTAATCACTAAATATTAATATTACTATCAATAACCGTTACCAGCCTCGACTCCGCCCAGACTCATTCATTCCCTCTCATCATGGTAACCAGCCCTGCCACCGTCTCCCACCCTACCAGTCTGTACGGTAGTTTCCGCTCTCAATGCATTGGCACAGCCCTGGGAGTAGCCCAGCCATCCCCACTCAGTGTCGGGATCTATCTTCCTTATGGCTTGGATAACTCTCCTTGCGTTGTACTCCAACGATCGGCCAGTGCCAGTGTCAGCCCTGATAAGTGGGAGAATAATCCCTTTTCCGGAAAAATCTCCCCTAAGACTAAACCGGTAGAATACTGGAAAGATATGTTAATTGATACAAAAATCTTCGCGCTGCGCAAACCAACAGTATCCTACCTGACGATCTGCAGGCCCCGTTTCTCGTGCATCCGGTGGAAAGTCTCGGCGAGCTCAGTTCCCTCAGCGCCCTCAGAGATGACGCCCATCGCGGAGACCAATGCTAGCTTGACATGGCCTACAAGGGGGGAGGTATGTATAGGAATCTTGCTACTCTTCCTCACCCTTGGGGTTCCTCAACATCAACTTCGTCAGAGGGTCATTCAGGATTCTCTCCCTATCTTCTTCGTACCGATAAATCGACCTAAATGTAAAATTCTTTGGTCGACCTAGGATTCGCATATAAACGATATTGTTGATCTGATCATCCATCACAGAAACGAACACAATCGGGAGTATCATATCTTCTGAGTCTTGCTAGGGTAACCTCAAGATACTCTCCTGACCTACTTAACAATGACCTCCACGAGAGCAACCGGATCCTTCGGGAGAGTGTCCACCCCCGCCAAAACCATCAACCACTCTCTCGATTCCTCAATATCGGGAACCACTTCATCGTAAATGGACAAGACCTAAAAACGCGCAAATAAAAAAATCGCTTCGCTCCGCTAACAGCAGGCTCACCATAAATGCCTCGTAGCTCCTCAACATAAACTCCTTGCACCAGTCTCTGTCGACGATGCGACGGTCGGCTTTGATAGCCTCCCTGCAGGCTGCGAAGGCCTTTTCTGAGAAAGCGACCCGATTCGTAAACACCCAGAGTCAACCAAAGATACCAATACACAAGAGGAATCTTCAACCCATCCATGAACTACACAGGTAGAGTTGAGATACGCGAGCAACCAATATCTCCTCCGAGACGATTCTATCATCCCATAGCCTCACCCAGTAGTACCGAAGTCCTCCTTAGTAGCCTTCGAGTCCTTCGTGGGCCCTATTGCGGCGATGGCCTTGTCCTCCAACTCTCGGACCTCCTTAGTGAAAGGCGCGGTGGCGGGTATCCTGAAGGGGTCCATTCTCTTACAATACAACTGACACGCCCGCACAAAGGCCAGCGGGCGCTTACACTTGACAGTGGTACAAATTTCGAATTTCACAACCCCCGGGTGGGAGCTGGTCCCTACGCGAGTGAGCTCACAAAGGCAAGCACTACTGCACGATAAGGTTGGATGTACCATGAGAGCCACCAGAAGCAACACATGGCTGTCGAGACCTAGTGATCAAAACTGGCAGTCCACATGAAGGTAACACAGTCTACTTTGTACACTAGTCCAAAAGACGGATTTCCGGCGCTCGGAGCACGAAGGCAACCACTACCACACGAGAATGTTGGTTCGACTATGAGAGCGACGATGGCCAACCAAAGGCACTTCCTCCTTATTTACCTGTAGCACACTGTTAGCCTGTTCTTGACCGCAAGATATTGGTCCATGTTCTCTCGGAGTATCCGACTCGCCAACACGTTGCATGCATGATAATAGCTGTCCCGAGGCTTCCTTCCACCAGCCATGTAATCGCTTCTGCGAGGAACTGGGTACCTAACAAGACAAGAAGCTAGAGGTGTCAGAAAGAAGAAAATTTCTCCGTAAAAAAATAATTTCCATGGCCTGGCGTATCCGAGTTTGACTCGGGCAACAAATGAGAAAACGCCCAACTTACTCTAATTTTTCTTCCAGCAGAGCCGCCACATCAATACGATGAACCGTCCTGTCCTGCGGAATCTCCAACAGCCTCATTAGAATGTTCGTCAACGCCCGAGCTGACCCGTTCTGTGAAGATTCACATAAAACTGCAATGACATATCTGAAGAAAGGGTACTCTCACTACCAGCCCTCCTCAGACCGATTCCCTCTACTCTCGAGGTTGCTGCTGTTGCAGTAGCATTTCCAGCAGCATCCGAGTGTTACTCTAGACGACCGCTCCCGCCCAGGGTGCCGCCAGGCACGAGGCCAACATCGAGGCCACGTCACCAGGACCTGCGCACAGCGAAGATATCTTCAGCGGTAGTATGGACGATGAGCTCACCGAGTAGGGTGAAGGGCATGCCCAGCCACCGGCAAGCGGCGACGTCGGGCAGGGTGGGTTTCGGCGGGGTAGTTCCCCGAGAGGACAGTCCGAAGGGTGGGGCACTACTGCGCAGACTACCGCGTAGAAGAGCCTGAGGATAAAGATACGCTCGAAGAATGGTATCTTAGGTTGACCCATGCAGTTCACGCAAATGGATCGTTAAAATACACACCGCTGGGGATCGAACCCACGACCTTTCGATTACCTCATGATCATCCGGCTTCATCTGCAGTGTCATCCTGTGCAGGAACCCCTGGGGTATAAACCCTCCCTTAGTAAACTGCGGCTCTTCACCAGTCGAGTCCTCCGCTCCGCCGCCGCTGCTGCAACTGCTGTACGTATCCGACAAAGTCGTACCCTTATCAGACTTCGCCGACGCCATCTCCAAAGATCCGCTACTACTACCTGCGATGTAAAAAGCGCTCGCCCCAAGGATACCACCACCAGGTCGCATAACCGACCTAGCTCAGCACTAGTGGATCTCTCCCTATCCCCGGTTTCTTTGCGCTGCCATTCAGCGGCCGCCTTCATCGTGTCGAACCCTTGGCGCTTGGCAAGCTCTTGCTCGACACGGACGACGTCGGCCAGGAAGAGCCCAACCACCCTAGACTGTGGCACGAAGGCCAGACCGCCGTAGTTCTCAAAGATGGTAAAGGCAAAGCGCTTGAGGGAGAGGACGTATCTGAGGTAACAGCATCTGTACAGTAAGGGAACGTATAATGTATCATAGCGGCAGCAGAGGAAGATGATCACTATGAAACAAGCTGGATGTAACGGAAGAAATAGGACTGCAAAGATCCAAGGACCACTATGCCAAGTGGCGCCAGAACGACGGTCGAATCATCCTAACACGATGATCCTATTATGATGGTTAATTGCGAGGTTCCCTTCCGTACGGAGATATGATGGTAATGCGTTTGGCGGTAAAGAAAATATACAAGCAAAAGAGTGGCCGCAACGCCCCATGAAAGACTGAGGCCCCTATGGCATGCGGGGTACTGGAGTAGTCGAAGATTCGAGGTAGTGTTGATCAAGTGCTGCGGCCACGCGGCACAGCGGCCTCATTTCTCCTGTTGCACCTTTCCCGTTTACACTCTATGCCCAATAATCAACAGTTTCCACTAGATATCGACCATTCACTAATTTCCCCCTGCTTACTGTAGTTTCCTCTTCTCCTCATCCGAGTATCCAAACTCATCAGCGTGATCCACCAACCATGCAACTTGCGCAGTCCGAAGATACGTCGCAACGTCCGAAGCTCGACGGTCGCCTCTGAAAGAAGCAATCCCAGTCTCTTAGAGAGAATAAGAACAGATTAATATTAACGAACACTTCTAATGGTCTTCCGACTGAGAGCTGTTTTAAAAACCGGCAGAAAAAGAGTTGCACTCCACCTGACCTTTTCCGTATCTTCCCTAGGGCAAGCAAAGATATTCCCTCAGCTTACGTATAAAGATCGCTAGCACTAGGCAGCCTGTCCAATCCTTCAACCTTGATGGAAGGATCCGTGGAGACTGGATCCTGCCACTTCGGTGGCTTCAATCCAGGAGCTTCTATGGGTTTAGCTGGAGCAAGAATCTGATAGAAAAATGGTAAAAAGCTTGTCAACCTTCATAATTCCAACCAATAGCAGAGAACGAAAGAAGGACGAAGAGCACGAGTACTTATAAATGGCAACAACGGTATACAGAGGTCAGAAAACAGTATAACCAAATCCTCTTCGAGGCTAACAACCATCAGCCTTGCCATCTTACCTTGCCCAACACAAACAGGATGAACTCTGTAGGATCCAGCTCATAGCGCTTCCACAGCGGGTTGGTCGGGTCCTCAGTCTCGTCAATTTCACTATTATTACTGCCACTCTCCTCGTCGACGGACTTGTCGGTAATTTTCAAGGGAAGGAACATAGCTTTCCACTCATCAATAAGCTCACGACACGCGGCCTTGTCCAACCCATCACCCTCGGTAACCTGACCGAGCCAATCACCGCGCGCCACGAAATTACCAACATCACCTGGTGGAAGATGCTGGAGATCCTCTCCGTTCTGGAGTCGTCCTTGAAGAAGAGAAGACTGACGAGGCGGCCCATCTTGCTGTTGGGGATCACATCCAGCGGCGCAGTCACCTAGGGAAGCGATCGTCGAAGAGAATAAAACCTTCATCATGACAAAGGGCAACCGACTAGCTGAAGCGACTTAGCCACCCCAGATTGCGGAGCGAGCAAAGCATATACTGTCACTTCTACGCTTTCTTGTGCGGTCGTTCAAATCATTCCTCCACGACTATGTTAGCTGAACTCGCGAGACACATACCATTCGAAAGGCCGCAGTCTGCGTATTCCATGAAAAGTACGAAATAGCTTTCAACCTCACTCCAACAGCCAAAATGGTCGTACGCCTTGGTAGATGATCCCAAAAAATGAAGCCCGTGACATCCGACCATGTCCTCTACTCTCCTCATCCCTTTCCTTCCTTCAAAACATAATTCCTGCACTTCATTCTCATTTAACAATCACTGCTTCTACTAGAAGTTTACTAGTGACGATAAATGATATCATTTACAGTAAAAGACAGAGACGCACCGTTCTCTCCCCAGCATCATCGAGAGCACAACAGAGTCTCTCAAATCCCCCTACTACTTTCTCTTCCTCCAGCACCCTCTTAGCGCGCTTGACTTCATCAACTATACGCCAGACGAAGGAGTGAAGGGACGGTACCATAACCTTGATCACCTAACACCAGCCAGGGTAACCAACCGTCTATCTTATACCAATCAGTTTTACGTTCAAATTCCACTATTACGGACGAAGCGTTTCTGATGAGTATTCACACAGAGCCTCAACCAGCCATCACAGGACAGACATTTTCGGCACTCTAATATGCCTCTAGGGCCTAGAGGTGGGCGACAGTACGGGTACGGTCTAGTACGGCACGGGTAGTACGAGCACGGCTCCGTACCCGTACTACCCGTCGCAGCGGTTCGCGTGAGTTCCCGTACTTGAAGTACGGCGTAATTTAATACATGTACGCGTTGTTTAATATATTTAATACGTACTAGTCCTCCGTACCCGTACTAGGTCGACAGTGTGAAACGTACTCTGTACCGCACTTTCTTCGACCCCAGTGCGGTTGCCCAGCTCTACTCTAGGCCAAACTTTTCCGTCATACACCACAACCATCACGACCAGCACACTCCCCATCAACCTACCCCGTCCATATCGTCTCGAAGACCCCTCAAAAATTCATCTTCTTCACCAGCCCTGATCTTCTCCATCGTATTCAAGAAGACCGCGCCTCGGATATCCGGTCTCAGTATGGCACCAATGATGGTCTCCCCGCAGTCGATGCCGCCGACCGGACTAAAAGTGAAAATAGAACCAGCCGATGCAGATTCACGCCGAATCAGAAAATAGTGCCTCACCTACTGTACAATATAAGAGAGTATGGTCATGACTCATGAGATAACCTACTCGTCAGATCAGTAGCTTTGTAATTGTCGAATGTACTAATACGAACAGAGCCCTTATCAAATTCATGCAAATACTCTATGAGTATCTGTCATGCAGATATGACACCACTGAAAAGCATTTACGATACGAAGACAGTTGATGTCAACTGAGCCCTATGGGATAACGAAAACGGATGCTACCAACCAGTCCCGACTCGGGGGCCCGAGAGAAGCCTCAATATCTAAGCCCGTTCCCCAGACCACAAGCATGGTCGCCTCTTCCCGACTACTACCTGATGCTCACCGGTAGAGTGACTGGCCTGAGTCGCAAGGCGGCAGTACCATCACCATTGCATCCCGAAAAGTGCAGATAAGTTTCGTCCAGAGTGACCATCATATCAGTCTGCGCCAAGCCGTCATAACCCACATGCAGCATATTAATAACCGCCTTCAGATGGGTACGAGACGGCAAGACCACTTCCCTCCGCAAGAACTTAGCTCGCACAGGGTTCGACACTTCCACGTCCACCACCGAGTCATCGCAGCTCACGCCCTTCTCCGTAAGTCTGAAACCACCACTCGCAGTCAGCCTTGCCGAGCCAGCAATAGTAACTTTGTCGCTGCTGGACATGTTCAACTCAGGGAAGACCGGTAGAGGGAGCACAGTGGAAAGCGCTAGGGGAAAGGCGTTGTTCGTCCTCGCTACCGCAGACACTTTCAGGCGATCCACGGCGTCTTGTTTTTTCCCATCAGCCACAATTTTTCCGCGAATTTCGAAATTTCTAGCATTGCCATAGACCTTGGCAAGACCGTCGTCAATGAGTCCCTTGGTGAGAGAAATGGTCGACGAGTAGTCCAGGGAGACATCCGGGTCGATTTCGATGCTCTCAGCCGCATTGTCGAGCAGCTTGGCGACCGAGGCGGCCTTCACAGTCATCTCGGCTTTGCCACATACCACCAAACTTGATACCTCTACCGGACTGTGAACGCACCCCCTTACAACAGGGTTACAGTAGTCCACTAACACTTCCATCGTCTGCGACAAAATCTGCGTGTCGAACATTTCCACCGAGAGTCGGCCTTCCAATGGCGCATCCTTCCTCAGGCTGCCCAGCTTAGTGCCAACCCATCTCGCCTTCAGAATAGAAGAGGAATCTTCCTTCAACTTGAGATCATCCAGAGAAAGACTCATACCATCTTTGTCGCAATCATTATGGTACGACCCGGCTGCACGCATGTACATGACCTTCGATCCGCCAGCCTTGTGAGTGATGGTCGTCGTAATAACAGATAGATCGCCCAAAACGTTGGCGACCTCCACCTCAGGTATGAGCAAGCGCGAGACAACCGAGAACTTCGCTCCGACTATCAAATCGGACAGGACTCGCGCAAATTCGTCCGGCTTCTCATCAATTCTGACCACCCCCTTATTGCTCTGGACACAGGTGTGATTACCCGCAGCCGTTGCGAAGTAACCGACGAGGTCGAGGCGGGCCAAGGGAAGAGGGATAATCTCCTCGGGAACCACAATGTCGCGGAATGGCAGCCTGATGAGGCCTCCAGCAAACGATATGAAACCGTTGAAACTAAGTCGAAGTGCTCCATGGGCACTGGGCGCGGCCATGGACTTCGCTGATGATAGGCAGATCACGATCCCGAGACGCTCCATCAGCTCGAAGCTCCAGCTGGCCAGGCTGAGTATCCGGCCGCGGAAGGATTTCCGCTGAGGCCTCACAGCAATGTCGTTGTAGTTGCGCAGTGCTCGCCTGAAAGATTCTCCATAAGGAATCTTTTCCGCCTATCCGACCTACTTGATATCATAAAGCGCTACCGGCTTGGTCAGCACGAGTTTAATAGACTCCATCGTATTGTGAGACACTGTCACTTCCAATAGAGCATTGGTATCCTTTCCAGAGGCTATCCCTAATCCTATACCCGGGATGCGTCGCAGACCGCTGGCCAACGCCAAGCTGGTGGAGACCTGAAAGAGCGAGAATGAGCTCAGTGGTATCTGCGACAACTTGAGAGGTGCATCACCCGACAGGCTACCATTCGAACTATCAGGAATGTTTCCGAACGCCATTTAGTACCTTAGCGCTCTGTAGCAGCCTTGTCGGGTTGCATCCTTCGTGTGAGAGGTCCACCTTATTGGGTGGAGTCACAGCAAATGCATTCTGAGGCATCGGTTGGTCATCCTTGGAGAAATCGTGGCACCTAAGAGAGCATAGATCTACTCAGTCCAAACGATGGGCCCCACCCAGACTCAGCATGCGGGTTGCCCAGTGAAATGGGTTGCCAAATCATGTCTGAACACAATGCAACTCGCACTGTATTCAGACTCGGAATTTCAGATTTCGGTAAGAGGGAAACAACCAAAAACAGCGAACTTGGAACAGTGAGACAGAAACTGAGTTTGCTGCAATTGATCTAGTTGGTACGCTGCGCTGCAATTCTGAGTCTCCTGACTCAGGGGACCCGAATTAATTACCACCATCATGCCGCATGATTCATGCGTGACGCATACTCGGTGCACCGCACGGTTGCACCTCTCTGAGGTGTAGGGGTGACCTTGAGCTTCAAAAATGCTCAGTGCCCAGAGAGCGATACTGAGCAATCTAAGTGCCGTTCATGTCAGTTGACTTCCGCCAAGCTTTCCGTTCCGAATTCATCTCCCCGAGTGGACCTCAGAAGTCCCACCGTGGCAACATCGGGAGGCAGACTTCAACGTGATCCCGGCAACAGAAAGCGACAAAGGCAACTTCCCAGGGCCGGCAATCTTCCACTTCATACTCGGTGTGAATCACGCAGATGAAATACGGGTATGCTGCTGTTCAACAGCCATTTGAAAACCGATCAGGCTCGCGGCACAATGCAGGCGTATCGCTGTCCGCGCCGGTGAAGAAGCCTGTCAGTATCACAACGCAGCCGGCCTAGGCGTTCAGTTCTGCGGGCATCAAGCCTGCAATGCCAGGCTCATCCCCATGCTCGTAAGCCAGGCGTGGTTCTCCCGGCCCAGGAGTCGTGGCTCACGGCTCGTGAGCTCCTTTCCTCCGACATTTTTACAACCACGCCACTCAATCCGATGACCCGCGCTAGCTACTAAGTCAAGAAAGTTCCCGGGTCGGCAAAAGAGGACCAAAACATATGCAGGGCTCCTCTTGATTCTTCAAAGGTGATGCATGGCCCGTAGTTACTGCGGTACACCTTGACTGCTATCCAGCGGTCTGTCTTCGGAGTCATTGCGGGACATTCCCGACTCTTCTGCAGGAGGAGATAAAGATGATGACTTACTCGAATGCGGCAGCCTGGTTAGAGATAGTGAAGTGATCGGCCACGGTGTGGCACCAGATCGACGTATATACGGTCGATTCTTGAATTCCGGTTGCAGGTAGGTCGATATCTCACCCAGGCTGGGTGATCCAGTGAGTCTTTCGCGGTTCTTTCAAACTCCGCGGACTATCACGAGGCTCACGTGTGTTGCAGTAGTTCTGACGATAATAAGACTACTCGCCGGGCTGACTGCTTCAACCCTCGCAGTTGACCGCATAACAACCCATCAACGACTATCGAGATTTCTTATTTGAGATAGCCCATTTCATTTCGTGAAATCCCGATCATACCGCTGACGTCCATCTACACCATTTCCCGAGCAAATAAAATGTTTTTTCGTTCGGTTTAAACCATTTTGATAGCAATTTAGCGAGTGTCATTGGAATTAAAAAATTGTCAAACCAAATTCGTTTTGTCACCCAAATTAATATTTTGAGCAAATACGATTTAACCCGTGTCATTCTATTTAAATCGATTTTGATCCAATTTCGCTATCTGAATCATTCTGCTAGTACGATCCTTTCCTGCAACTCGAGCACATGCTCTAAGCTTATGAAACACGGTAGAACACTAATGCTCGTGATTCTTGCCAACGGTAACCACACTTCAATGATTCGATCCGGTGGAAGTTCCTCCGAGAACGCTGCCACGTGTGACATCATGTCACTGGCGTGATGTCACGGCTACTACTGTATATGAAATATCTACCATGTTGCGTGTCACCCTCAGCTAATGCTGTGCCTTAGAAGTCCGACGCCATTGACGTTGGTCATATTGAGATAGGAGCTCGGGATGAAAATTTCACGATGAGGCATGCAATGAACAATGGGGATGCGCGCGACTAATTCGGCGACTACTGTAGAGCATTCTAAATTGCATGGAAAGTGAGATTTAATATGCGTGACATGAGGTTTTTAAAATTGCTAAAGTGTTTAAAGTGGATGAAAACTTTTTTAAAACAAACTTCGGTTTTCCAGGCCCTTTTAAATCAAACGAAAAAACATTTTATTTGCTCGGGAAAAGGTGTAGTAATAACTCATTAATGCACTCATTGAACCCTAGAATCAGCAGCCCTACTAAGAAATTGAAGACCACCGTCTTCGTATATTTTCCTTGATCCACAGTTACGTTACCCGAGTTACCGATTTTCCCTCAGTCCAACGTTCTACGGTAGTCTCTCACTCCGATGTGAGCAGTGACGAATAGTGATCCAGACCACCAAGCGGCAACCGATTGGTATGATACTTACAACTTTGCCTTGATTTTACATCCACCGCGCAGGCTCTCCTTAGCCGGCAGCGGCTCTTGTCGAATTCGAGAAGTGAAAATCTGAGGAAAGAGACATTACCGCACGGGGGAGGATCGGAGCACCTTACTGCACTGAGAATGGTCACTATGGCCGTGATGACCTTCCACACCAATTGAAATTGCCATATGAGTAGCTGGTTGAAATAGCGGTTCGAAAAAACCGGGTAAGGCCTCATCAATTTACTCGGCACCGCAGCAAGTCGAGGAGAAGGTTTGGAACATTGTTGCGATTCAGTCATGATTGGAAGAACATAATACTGAGAGAAAACCTGTCGGAGACTGTTGTAAGGCGCTAGTCGTGGAGACAAGAGAAATTGCGCTTGAAAACTGCGGAATAAATATTGCTTCGCTCCGCTGTGACGCGCGATCAGCGATCAACTCTTAACAGTTGGACCAGTGAAATCTGGGTCGAAGAGCATGGGTTATGATCAACAGAGCGAATTTATGGATAAGATGGGTTCTTCATGCCATGACCTCCGCCATCGGCGTGGCCGCGGGCCTACTTGCCTGATCGGGCAAGCAAGGGGTATCCAGCGAGTTCAGGGCGATCCTCGAATGGAGCTCACGTGTACGTCGAGAGCTACTCGAGGGAGGAGTGGACGCTGACGGCAGTCGCGGAAGGCCGGTAGATCGGATAGTCTCCAAAATCCAGTCTCACTCTACGTGGTGGGGGCCTTCGGGAAAGGCAAACTCACACAATTAAACGTCACAGCCGTCGTATCGTCAGTACTATTGAAGTAGTTCCAATGCCACCGCCACCGTCACCGAGCACGACGCAGAAGGTATCGTCTTCGGACGAGGGGAGCTCAGAAGAAGAGGAGTATCATAAACCTGCTGATGGTCGAACAACGAACAAAATGCTTCATTTGACGCTCTACCAGAAGGTCGACCAGATAGTGCGGTCTTTGCTGTTCGTGGCCCTCTTCGCCGCCTCGGCACCTTTTATATTCACACTGCTGGCTCTGGTAGTGCTGGGAGGGGTTTGGGTATCTTTTGAAACGGAAAGATACTAGGTTGACCATGCAGGATACGGAATTGGTCAACCTCAGTTCCATCACGTCCTAATCGATCAACTCATGCCAGGTTTACTTCCTTCCCGAAGACAGTCATCTAAAGAAGCGTACTCGTACCTACTGTTGTGTCGGTGTGGGACGCATGGCCATGGCCACCACCGGCGTGCAACTGTCCGTACAAAACAGAGAGGTAGTCGCTTCCAGGGACCCGCCAACTTAGCACAGTGTCGTCTCTTAGGCTCTCAGCAAGCTCCCCTCGATGGACGATAACGGTGTGTTGATGCTCTTCACCCACGGCAGCAACTTGGACGGTTTCGCCGTCTCCGCCTGCTTTGATATCTTCTCGAAGGTACTCTGGCCTGTGCTTGCTTTTCTGTTTGGCTGGTTGGGATTGATAAACGTTCCACTTGTGACTTCTATAATCTACCATGTCAGAGGTTTACGAAAAAATCTTTCACTCAGAAAAAAATTTCCTGAATGTCATCGTCGAGAGATCATTTTTTTCTCTTTCAGAAGCAGCTTCCCATGGGAGTTGTAGCGAAGAAGAGTCTATTCAAAATACCGATTCTCGGCACATTATTCCGACTCACTGGTGTCGTGGCCATCGACAGTAAGGCCCCATTCGTCCCGCTTCGCCATTTCGTTGTCCTCAGGGGCAAAACACAACCAGGCGATCAGTCAGCTCGATTCTGCTGTTGCACACATCGACAGCGTCTACGTGGTAGGAATCTCCCCAGAGGGAACCCGGAGGAGAAGTAGTTCTATTCGACTGTTCTCTCGCCTGGAGTGGTTCACTCTCAGCGCCATCCTGGGGCCCGGACCAGTTGAAGCCGTTCAAGAAAGGCCCCTTCCACATGGTCAAGCAGATCAAGAGCAAGACGTTCCTGCCAGCTGTACGCTTTCCGCCCAAGCGCTCGTTGTGATGATGCTCTTCCTCCTGGCTGCTCCCTCAGACCCTCTTTGGCGCCAACGCTGCCTGGCCGCCGGGAAGTCTCTTCCCGATACCGGGAGCTAAGGTGACCGTCAGATTCGGCGACCCAGTCAAAGTGGACGCCTCGAAGGATGTGGCCGAGGTAATAGAAGACTTACACTTTCTGTTCTCATCGAGCTCCAGCGAGCTACGACATTCGGTGCTTGAGGTTGTGCTTTTCTTGCGCACTGTGTCTAATTTTTCGTCCAAAATTCTTGGATCCCAATCCGAAGAAAAGAATTCTCGGCTTTTCCCGATTTTTTCGTCTTGTCAGATTCAATCAGAAACAAGGGAGGTCTTCAAGCGTGAGATAGTGGCCGGTATGGCCGGCAAGCCCTACTCCCAAGACACTGCCTTCAGCCTCGGCACTCCCGTTCCTCGATCGCTCCTTTGGGGAAGTACTCTACTCCTCTTCGTGCCACTTGTAGCGTTTGTTATGTCCAAATTGGTGATTCAGCATAGTAGGTGAGCCAAAACACACCCGAATACTTGAGTGTCTAGCAAAGTTTCTTTTCCATCGTCAGAGTTTTTGAGTTTTCGCTTTTGCCTTCCTTTGCCGTTTTCCATTTTCAGGTTTACTCTTCAATTTCGCACTCGCACGGGTGCTCGTACCATCCCTTCGGTACTTGCTGAGATCAAACCGTCACCACCTGATCAGGACAATACCTGCGTAGGAAGCGAGTTCTCCAACATGCGTCTCTCAACTCTCTCTGGCTACCTCATCCTCTACATCACCCTGGGCGTCTTCGCGGCCGTCGCCTACCTTCTGCTGGTCTTCCGCAGTCGCGTCATGGTGCAGTCGAACGCGGATGCCGCGCAGGACTTCTATGCTGCAAGAAAGCGCTTCAGTTGGGCTTGGATTGGAGCCTCCTATTTTGCCAGCGGTATGGGGACCTGGGTTATCTATGCCGCGCCCGAAGTTGGCACGTTCCTCGGCTGGTGGGGAGTTCTTGGATACGCCCTGGCCTGTGTCGTCCCCATGGCGATCATCTGGGTCCTGGGAGTGAAGATCAGGAGGAAGATGAACTCATATATGGCAGCTGGAGGTAGTGAAGGATATGCTGCTACGGACTGGATCCTGGCTAGGTTTGGCCGCCTCGTCCAAGCCTACGCTGTCCTCGTGTCCATCTTCCTCATGTGGATCAGCACCACCGCTGAGTACACTGCCGTTGGACAAGTTATTAGAATGTTCACAGGCATACCGGTGTGGTTGTCGACTCTCTCAGTAGCGGTCATCACGCTCAGCTACACTCTAGTCGCCGGCCTTCCCGTCTCTATTCTGACCGATATGGCCCAGGGTGTAGCAGCAGTTGGTCTGATAGTCTTCGCCGTGGTCGCCACTTCTACCAACGTCACTGTGACCACAGCTGACTGGAATGCCGTCGCCAATTGGAGCAGTCTGGGTTTCCAAAGTCTCATCGCCCTCATCCTGGCTATCCTCGGCTTTCAGCTACTCGACATGGTCATCTGGCAGAGGGTCTGGGCGGCTAAGAATGACTTCAACTTGAGGATGGGTTTGCTCCTCGGAGGTACTCTCATATTCCTCACTATGATCGCCTTTGGCGTGCTGGGCATGCTAGCCGAGGCTCAAGACCGTGCCCGCCCAGTACCCCACCTCACGTTGGACCCGTACACGAAGTCCTTGGCCTTCTTCGACCTGCTGGGAGTTCTGCCGAACGCGGCAGTCGGTGCGGTTGTGGTCCTCGCCATCTGTCTCACCACCTCAAGTGTCGACTCTCTGCAATCGGCCTTCCTGTCGGTGTTCGCCGCCGAGTTTGTCAAGCGTGGATGGAGTTTGAACTGGGGACGGCTGCTGTTGGTCCTGATGAACGTCCCGGCGATAGTCGTGGCCATGAGGGAGATCTCCGTTATCAACCTCTTCCTCGTCGCCGACCTCGTCGCTGCTACGATCTGCATGCCGGCGTACTGCGGTCTCTATTCGACAGTCACGACCTTTGGCGCCGTCTGTGGTATTATCGCCGCCAACCTCGCGATATTGATTTACGGCTGGGCTTCGACCGGCACCTTCGTTGGGGGTTTCATAATGTATACCTTGCCAGGCGGCCTGTACTCGTCAACAGCGATGATCGTCTTCCTTGTTGTGATGGTGGGAAGTGTCGTGGTCACTCTAGCGGTGTCGATAGTGCAGCGTAAGCTCTTTCCCCGCACTGAGGGCTTCCTCGCTCAAGGCCGCTATTTACCAGATCAACCACAAGCAGAGGTCAAGGGCCCGTCAAAAGAGGTCGGTCCAACTGACCAGCTCTCTGGCGGATCGTATTAGAGCGAGAGTTATATGATGGCTTTTGGGGCCTTGCGGATTTTTACTCACCCTTCAATGTGGTCTTGATGATGATAGTTGACACCGGGGTGACATCCTTTCATCTGCGCTGCTCCCTGAAGCGTGCGTAGTTTGCTCGGGCCGAGCCATGGCCAACCACCATACCTGTACGAGTCGTACAAGGCTCGGAACTCATTAGTTTTTCGACACCGACAGACATGTGTGAGTTGTGATGAAGAGGGGAGCTATGATACACGAGTTGTCGACAGCGCGCACACGCTGCGATTTGTGGTCAATTGCCGCACTAGCCATCGTGCGCCTTGGAAATCGAGGGGAGTTTACTGGCAGCTGATATCAATGACGATGGGTAATATGAGAAACCTTCCTAGTGCCAGCGCGATGATATCTTTTCCATAGGAATTTCTGTGAACACAAAGATCGGGCAAACAGGGACAACCACCGAATCATCACTGTGACATGCAGACGTGCAATTTCCGAATAAGTCTGGTCAGGCGGCGATGTTATAGCGATTGAAGCGGATAAACATGACAAAACTTTCGAGGCACGGCGTCAACTCGACGGTGCTGGACCGCGGCGAGGAAATACCATCGTAAGTGTCTCTAATTCATCAACAAACAGCCACTCATTCCGTACAGCGGCGTTGAGGGTTCCTTGAGAAACTCTGGAGAACTGCGCGCACAAGTCAGAGAAAGTCTCGCCAAATTTCAGCTTGATAGCCCGAATGGCGGTCGAACAGCGGCCTACGTTGTAGAAACGAGGCGCTGAGAGGTGCACCTCTCTGAGCGGATCCCCGCCGGTGTTCTCAGGAGGAGGGCGATGGAAAAAATAGCTACGGCGAAGTCTCAAGACGTCGGGATTGAACAGTCTGAGGACGTTGCTAGTCCAGTAACTACAACGTAGAGAGGCACTCCTATTCTATATCATCCTGCATGCATCACTTACGCGGCTCGGAAAGTATCCCAACGGTTGGTCTCGGGACAAACGATCGATCCTGTTCGGATGCTACTTCCCGTGATGTAGAAGTCCAATGATGCCCACTGCTCTGAGTATTCCCTGTGGTTACTGTAGGAACAGTGAGTGGCGCTTCTTGTCTCGTCGAATGATGCTTTCTTCCTCCCAGGGTAGCCCTAAGAGTGAGTAGCATATTCTGTCGGGACTCTTGGAAGAAACGATTATGCTTCACAGTTCGGTGACCGCTGTGAGTGCGATTAAGAGAATCGGTGGGCTGGCTTACATCACCGGTCGCGTCAAAGAGGGCTGCTGCCCCGATCGCAGTAGAGAAGGGTAAGTTCGAGATCAGTGCAACTGCTGTCGCCAACGATGCGATGATCAACTGGTTGGTTGACATTATTATTTCCAGCTCCGAAACTGCGCGGATCTGCATCACTCTTGATGCTCATCGCAGATAAGCCCTCTGTGGTGCTTGTCACCGCGCGGCCTTCCAAAGCAGCCTCCGAATTCACCGTCAACCGATAATTCACGAGTCTAGACTGACATCCAAACCTGACGCCTGGTCCAATGCGGAGTTGCGAAAAATGTACTGGAAAAAGGAGCTCGCGCAACGGAGGGAGATATCGCTGGCCTTTCCGGTGCTCGAGCGTAGGGACCATCGTCCAATACGAACTTAAGTAACACAAAGCGTAGATCTCCCGCTAGGAGATCCTGTAAACTAGGATCACCCAGAACCCAGAATAGCTCGCTGGTCCTCGCGGTCTCTCTTAGGTTGGCATGGAGAAGCTCAAGCCCAGCCGGACGGTCAAGTAGCTTCCTACTGGAGTTGTAAACTACTATCAACATTCTGTCGGACTGCCCCATCCGTTTGCCGTAGAGTTACGTTACCACGTAGGTTGTATCGGACTGGGTTGGCCTTTTCTTTGCCCCCAATGTGGTTTTGGGGAAGGATGACTGATAGACGGGCTGTGTTGTGTTGTTTCGGGGAGCATCCGTGGTCTGCTTTGGTCGAGCCGCGGCATGTTCTCATCCGGGTGCTGAGCTCATAAATCGCGAATCTTACAACAATGCGAGATCGAAGCAAGATTCCGAACACACGGTGCCCCTCCATGTGGGGTCATCAGTTAAAACTGCCCCAAGCACGTTCAATCACCAGGTGACCTTCATCTCTGCCCAGAGTTCAAATCCAGACCTTTGCAATGAAAAGCTGCGGGGAAAGTCTATGACGTCGACGGTAAAAATATTCCCTCCACAAACGGGCTGAATCGAACGCGAAATCTAAGTTGCTTTGAACAACAACATCTGCATGACCATTACCATGGTTTAAAGTATCATCACAATACAGCCAATTCCATCGTCATAGCCTCTTCGTCCGGAAATAAAAAAATCAAAGACACCAGGTTCACGAATTCAAGCATTCCCCTGCCGTCGCTATACGCTCACTTCGACAACTTGGGCATAACGTCCGTTGAACCAAGTGTATTATTCGTGAAGTCCCATCCCTCGCGCCCCGCAGCTCTGATGGCTTCCCTAGACACTGCATGAAACGCGTTACATAGGTCCGCGAAGGTGTAACCGAATGCCTTCTTGATAACCTCAATCGCAACGGGACAACTAGATGGTCTCTTCTTGGCAGCGGTGAAAAGTTCGTCCTTATCGTGAAAACGAGGGTCAGGTATGCTGAGCTTCCCGAGAGGATCCAAACCGGTGTTCCTAGGAGGAGGGGCCACTCTGAAAACGTAACTACGCCGGCCACTTGCCGGGTCGGGATTATACATCTTCAGGGCGGGGTGCATGTAGTAACTGTCATACAGAAAGCAAAGTTCGACGAAAGATACGCTGCCTCTCATCAACCTCTTACGCTGTTCGGAACGCTCTTCGACGACCAGCCTTAGGGCAGGCGATGGACTCTGTTTTCATGGTGCTCCCGGTGATGTAGAAGTCGAAGGAGGGCGATTGACCAGTGCGTTTCTTGCCATTGCCGTATGAACAACGAAGGGCGTTCTTCCTATCGTCGAAGGTCGAAGATATCTCCCCAGGGTAGTCCTGAGAACAACAAACTTCATCGTCCCGTAAAAACGGTTAATAAAACTCATCATCCTCATAGACACTCCCATTGCTGTTCGATCAACGCCTACTGACCGCTGTCTGTGTGTTAGAGGTTCTTACGTCGGCAGCGGCGGTTGCTCCGATCGCGGCACAGAAGGGTAAGTTTGAGAGCACCGCTGCTGCAGCTGCTGAGGCCCCGATGATGAACTTCTTAGCCGGCATTTGATTGATCAGCAACAACACTGCATAAAACTATCGACAATCCGAGTGCTCGCTGTTGCCGCGACCCTGTTGATGGTGGAACCCTAAGATACGCTCCTCAGTTTTGACACTGGCTCTAGTCCGTCTGTGCCAGTTCATAGAACGCGAGGGAGGCCGATTCTCACAACCTGCCCCTGACTTCACTCTAAGTTGAAGGGCCCTCAATGAAGGCCTGTGAAGGAATATGCCTTTTGCGCGTAGGAGGGTGGTATCGCTCGCCTCTAGGCGTTACCGCGTCAGCCTTCGAGCGGCGGAAACGTCGTCGAACCCGGCCTGTTGTTGTCACTACAGTTCTGCGTCGGTCATACTGCTAGAGACCATAACCTTATAAATTCCGTATCAATCGAAGGAAGCACTTGCTTGATAGATGAACTAATTTTCAGAAAGCTCCTGAGAAATTTACCTTCCCAGCTGACTTCCTCCGCAGCTTCCGCTGAGCGGGGTTCCCGACTTTGTGCCGCGTACCCTTTGCGTATGCTGCCCTGGGGAGATTATTTCTCTGAGCAACCAAGAACTTCATTGAAGTTACTTCAAGAGCGAGTCGAAATTATCTCCTCTTCTAGTGTCGGGGTCAGTCAAACTGCGTCATGATGGGATGGTAAGAATCCGATAGCGCTAACTCACAGTAACTTACCTGCCTAATCTACCCGAAGAGTGCCAATTGTTCGCGCGGGTTTCGCTTCTATCTTCAAGTGTCTGTGAGTGCTGGCAGCACTGTGCTGCTGAGCGGGTTGTCAACGAAGTACTCTTATCGGTAGAATGACGCCCAAGGCTGAGGATTCTTACCCGACAATCGTAGCCCTGCTCCCACGCGATTGCCTCTAGTGCGGGCGGACGGAGCGGAGACCAGAATTACAGCGATGGCTTCATTAAGATACAGGGCAACACAAAATTAGAGCACCCGTACAGAACAGCAACATCATCATGATAATCTTATTCACACATCCCCTTTCACGTTCGATACCATCAAACATCTTCCTAATAACGTTAGAGCGATATTGATAAATAGTAATTTATAGAGTGGGTGTCCGGCCTGGAGAGTCCCAACGTAGCTGTTCCCACTATTCCGGGAGAACTATCTTATTCGAACCACTGCCGTCAGGCGCGGGCGTCCACTCTTCACGATTGGCAGCTTCGCGGGCAGCTTTGAGGCTTTCTCTGACGGCGGCTTTGGACGATTCGCGTACCTTGGTGCACAGCTCCGCGAAACTACCGATTTTAACCGTGGAAGTCTCAATGTGACGGTCGGTGTCGACCACTCTAGCGACTTCCCCACGCCAGAAGGATTCAGCTGAGAATCCCTCTGGTAAGGCTACTACCGGCACTACCCGGCTATCTAACAAGCGATACCCATCGTTCACCACTCGACGGGATGTCGCCCACATGTTGTCCCAGTGTATCAATATGAAGGCTCACTACAAATGGCTGTATGATACTTACTGGTGTGCAACCCTTCCCCAACTGATGAAAAGGTTATCCAAAGATGGCGTGTTCGAGACCCTCGCCAACAGCGGAACGTCTATATCTGCCTTAGAAGAGGCCAGCTCGCATATGGAGATCGCCTATGAGCTCGACGGTCCCATGATAATATGCGTTTTGATCATGTTCCACATAACACTGTCGACCCCTTTATTGAAGGTCCGCACTGAAGCCGCCTTCAAGACGTTCATCACCACAAAGAGACCAGTCACTGACCTCATTGGCGAGGCGGAGAAGAATCGCGGAGCCGTGGTTTACGATGAGACCTACGACCTGAACTCCGTCAGCCTCGAGTCCTTCCACCGTTACCAATGTCTATGCCAGGCTCGCTCTCCTAATACTTGGACTGACCTCACCGATTATATGGTGACCGAGTGGGAGGCGTCCAACTTCGGCTTCTCCTCTCCTGAAGAGTCTATATCCAAGTGGCATGCTCTGGTGCAGGAGAAGGACGAGTACGTTGAGACCTTCCTATCGCGAGAGCAACAAACATGGGAGGAGCTGATCTCTGTCTGCAACTTCTACTCCGTGAGCCCTCCCGACGAGCAGGAGCGCATAGCTCAGATAATGTCAGCCGTGAGAGCCTGTCACTCCGAGGCCGTGACGGCGAGATGGAGGAAAGACATGGTTGCCCTCTCTGATCTCGACTACACGATGGTGGTATCCGCGATCATCCAACAGGAGACGCGGCACTACACGTGGTTTCCTTGGGAGTCCAAGAACCAGAAGTCTTCAGCCGGTGGTCAACGGTCAGGCAAGCGGAGTCGTGGTACCACAAGGAGGAACAGTGCTCCTTCCCGGACTGAGGAGATCTCGGATGACCTATGTCCATTCTGTAAGCGTTCAGGAGTCCACGACCCGGTTGACTGCTGAAGCCCGTTCAAGTGCTCCCATTTCCGAGTCTTAGTTCTCGGAAAGAGCACCCTTCCGAGCTCAGAGAAAAATTGTCCGTTCAAGTGCAAACTTTTCCCGAGTTCACTTTCCGAGAGCTAAGAAATTCTCTGCGGCCTGGAAATCCGAGCTCTGGGATAACTCGAACCGAGTTCTTAGTTCAAGTGCCGCCCACTCGGCTCGCTAAAGGTGAATCCGAGTCCGAGTGGGGAGGGCTAGTGTTTCCGAGTCCTTTCGCAACCCGAACTTCCTGCGAACGCAACGCTTCCGTTCCCTTGGATCATACTATGCTATGGAATGATTACTACCAGTAATGTAGCTACTCGGAATAGCCTATTCCTCACTGTGAGGGCCTCATAGTGCAAACTCGTATTGTATTGACGAGAACGAAGTAAAAAAGTTGCGTTGTGTTTCTGTCCCGCAGCGCGTTTCGTCGCAGGAATAAGTTCACCGAGTAAGGCTACTTTTCCGAGTCGGAGCCATTTCTCACAGCAATGACTTGAACACGAGAAAAATTAACTCGGGATTCGTACTTTGCAAAACAGCTCGGAAATGCGACCAAACCGAGCGGCCGGACTTGAACAGACGATTACTCGGAACTCGTTCACTACGAATACTGACTCGGAGGGAAGTACTCAGACTCGGAACTCGGAAGTGTTTTGCACTTGAACGGGCTCCTGGAGGAATCCGGCTTGCACTTCCGTGCCCGAATGGTTCCGCAAGAAGTACCTGAACAACCCCAACAACGACAAGGCTGAGCCTGTCCCTAGTGAAGGGAAGACCCCTCAGGAAAGTCCCTCGTCTTCCACTGAAGTTCACAGCAGCGTCCCTGGTCAATATAAGCGTTCCGAGAAGCCTGTGTACGCCACCATCGCCGCTTCCCCCGAGGCTCGATCGGAGTCCCTTTCGGCCGTTTGACGCGCTGCTGGCCCAGCAGTGCTGGGCCACCAAGATGAACGTGTGGCCTGTGATCGACTAGTACCCGCGGTGGTCGCAGTTGATTCGCTGTCGGTCCCCAATCTGGTCCACAAAAGGTTGGTGCACTTACACCCCGAGTGGGAGAGGGTCGATGCTGACGAGAAGGGCACGAGGAAGATGCAACGTTTCGGCAAAGAGAGAGATATCGTCGCTTTGACCGCAAAAGTCTACTATCCCTTTCGAGTTTTGTTGGCTCCGGTGTGCGTTACTAGTGTCGATCGGACCGTTTACACGGGGATTACGGCTTGTCAAGTCTCACGCATACATGAAAAAGGGTCCATCTCCGGGGGGTCCTCGACGGGGACGGAGCACACAACATCTCCAAATTTCTTTCACGCTAGCCACTTATACGATCTGATTGCACCAGGTCTCCTCCGGAACGTTCGGGTTGGCAGGCCATGGTGTGCACCCCGTGAAGCACTTGTGGAGCGCTCCGCTTGAGCGCTATTTGATACCATGGTCCTACACAGCTGTAGTGAGTTGTTTTTCTCGTATATTCTCGGACATCGAACAATATGTCTTCCACCGATCCCGAAACACTGCACTACACGGTGAAGCGGCTTACTGCGCTCGGATAGGGTGTAGTCTACACCCTATCCGAGCGCAGTAAGCCGCTTCTTATCTACAAGTTCTGCCTCTTCAGAAAGGAGAAGGGGAAGGACATTTCATACTGGAAATGAAACTGCAGTGGTCGGAAGGGCTTTCCTACATGCAGCGCTCGACTAACTATCATTGGGGACACTGATGTTCTGCCTGCGGATCAGTTGGTTATCAAAAACAGGCTTACAATGAAGCCCCACAGCTGTTGCCCGCCCAACGCCTTCGGAAAAGTCATGGTGAATACGATGAAGGAGCTGGTGAGAGGTGCAGGACCCGACACGCCGATCGTGGAAGCTTATGATAAGGTTACTAGTGCAGTTCCTCCTGAGTGGCTGTCACATATTGGTCGGAAAGACGCAGTCATGCAGAGCTTGAGGCGAGCGAAGGCAAAGGCTAATCCTATGCCCGACCTTGAAGGTTCCCAAAGCAAGGTACGGCTTTAGCATTGAGCCCCGCTTCACACATGTAGAATCTGCCGGAGAGTGGCGACCTTCTCTTTATTCTGATAGTGGTGAAGCAGACGCAGATCAAATACTCGTCTACTGCGACGTAACGGTTGTCAGTAGGCTGTTACAAGGGTCCCCTAGGGTCGATATTTCATGCGATGGAACCTTCAAAAGAGCTCCTGTTCACTGGCGTCAGAAGTATACGATTATGCTGCGACATCGATCTGGAAGATGGGTTCCGATTGTCTTCGCGGCGCTTCCCAATAAGACTGCTGCAACGTACCAACGGTTTTTCCAGATGGTCGCTGGCCTGTTTCCGTCAGGGATATCGTCTAAGACGATTCTAAGGGGTCGCCGCGTACTCGAAGTCGAAAATACAAGACGATACGTCTTGTATTTTCGACTTCGAGTACGCGGCGATAAGCTCGTTCGAAGTTATTTTCCCTGGTGTGCGAATTTGCCTATGCCTATTTCATCTGGGTAACAACGTCTGGGAGAAATTCAGGGATGAGGGTCTGTTCAAGCTCGGCGACAAGGATGCTATGCGTGATCGTCGTCATGCTTACTATGACTTGCTTTCGGTTGCTTTTCTACCGGTCAAAATCACGCTGGAGGGCGTCTTAGAAGCTGTATCGCCTCTTGGTCAAGAGGAACGAGCGTCTATACTGATCTACTTCTTGAACACGTATGGACCTAATGGTCTATACCCCCCGCATCTATGGAATATGAGAGAGCGCGTGAGGGAGGGTTTGCCCAGAACGAACAACAACCAAGAGGGATTCCACCGAAAGTGGAACTCGCTATTCACTGTTGATGGGCACCCTAACTTGTGGTCTTGGGTCCTTGTTGTGCACAGAGTTATGAATCAAGTGCAGAGCGACATAGCTTCACTTGAAAGTGGCGCTCCACACAAGCGTCGCCGAACTTATGAGGTTACTGATGTGAGACTCACTGAACTCGTGGTTCGCGAATCGCGAGGAGGTAGACAGCTCTCGACCGAGCTTGCAACGATGGTTCGCCTCGGCGAGGGCTGTGCTTCGACGCATTCGGCCTGCGATTATTCCAAGTACTCCAACCGGTCCAGAGTTCTTCGTGCCCGATCTCGACGAAGAGCAAGAAGGCACTGATTTCTTCAGCATTGTACGGCCCTTTGGTGAAGATGTTGTGGTGTTGGAAGTTCCAGCTGGCTCAGCCAACCCGAGCCAGACCAGTGCTGGCGATGCCTCTAGACGGACAGTGGATCAAGATCGGCGTGGTGAGGCGACTATTCCTGGAACCCAGGATCCAGGGAGGGTTGACCGGAATCAGGTTTGGAAAGTGTTTCAAACTATTCCTGGTAGTGAGTATGCGGAGGAATTGGTCCTCCATAATGAAGAGAGAGCGCGCTTGCTCACTCCAGGTATGGATATCGACGAGCCAATCATAGATGCATGGATGACCATCTTGTGGCGACGCATGGGAGGAAGGCTGGTGCCTCCACAACCGATGTACATGTCGCAGGGATACGGCGGCCAGCTAGGCTCGTTTAATCGAGCGCCCGGTCATGGGTTGCTATTGCAGCCTATAAATTTGGCTACAGAGCATCACTACGCTGGGACTGCAAGGGTAGAAGGAACTATTTACTACATGGACAGCCTATCCCGTGGAGTCAACAGCATACCCGCTATCGCTAAGCACTACTTGCGAACACTCTACGGTCCCAATAAACCTGTAATTTTCATGGGCATTCAGCAGCAGAGTACTGGGTCCAACACATGCGCTTTGCATGTCTTGGCTAGGTTGACTCAGTTTGCTCTAGGCCCCTCCGGATCTGACCCTGAGCTCGTTGTGTTCGACGAGTCCCGGATGAGGTTGTATGTTTTTGAGCAACTCGACAGTGACACTGTTAACCTGTTCCCAGCAGCAGTCGGAGACCTTCCTGACTTGAGACGCTCCGACCATTCCCAATTCCGGACCTAGCAAAGCTTGTGTCTGTATTCTCTTGCCCTATTCGATGAGCACTGCTCATCGAATTGAGCAGTAGTACTGCTTCACTGTACTGTACTGTACTGTACTGTACTGTACTGTACTGTACTGTACTGTACTGTACTGCCCTCTGCCTGAGCGCTACTTTAGTGCTCAATAAGCTCGCGGCGAGCTGCTCGCCTAAACTCATCCCTCTTAAGACAAGATACATCGGCGCTAGTCAGACTAAGCCGGTTTTCGGCGTTGGACCTGAAAGGGAGCAAACACGTATATTCCTAGGATCGTTCCCCTCCTGGCCAGCGGCTCTCCTTTGCGTGGGCAGACGGAGCCGAAACCAGAATCACTACAGCCGTTTCAGTACAGCACCTTCATTGAGATTTAGACAAACACAAAACCTAAGTGGCTGCACACAACAACATCGTCATAATCATCTCATCCATGCATTCGATTTGCGGTTCTGTCACATAAGATAAAGATTGACCGGAATTGATGGATATGAACTCATGAAGCTCACTAAGGCGGAGGAATCATCTCTTTGAAGCCACAGTCGTTAGGCAGCCGTTTTAAATTCTTCACTACCGGTAGCTTTGACGGCGGCTTTGACAGCGGCTTTGACGGCAGCTTTGGAAGATTTGCGTACCTTGGCGCACAAGTCTGCGAAACTACCGAATACAGCCCTTGAAGCCTCAACGGCATCAGAGCAGAGCGCCTCTCTCGTCTTCGCGGCTATTGGGAGCTGGTTTTCGTCGTGAGAGTGAGGGTTAGGTAAGCTGAGCCTCCTAAGTGGATCGAGACCTTTCCTGCGAGGAGGAGGAGAGCCACTGAATCGGAAGCCGTCTGATTCTTGACCAAAGTCCGGGTTATACATCTTGAGGGTGAGGCTTCTCTGGTAACTGGAGAATAGGAAACACGGCTGGGAAAAAAGAGACTTCATTTTCCTCTGTGTCTTACGAAGCTTGGAAGGCTTCCTCGTCACCAGCCTTCGGGCAGGTGATGGCCCCAGTCATCACGGTGTCGTCGCTGATGTAGAAGTCCAGCGCCGCTGAATACTCATTGCGCTTCCGAAATTGGTCGTTGCTAAATGAGCAATGAAGGGCGTTGATTTTGTCGTCAAAGACCGCCTTTCTGGCCCGAGGGTAATCCTGAGGGAAACGAAACAGGCGTGTCGTTCCCAGTCTACGCAGATGGGGAAAAATGAATTTGCTTCTTGAGAATGTACAGGGGGCAACACGCTGGATGGTAAGCCACGAGCGTCAACTTGACGTACTTGAAGTACACCGACACTATCCTTACATCATAGGCGGGAATGGATCGGGCTGCTGCTTTGGTCGCGTCGGAGAGGGGCAGGCTCGACAGCAGCACAGCGGTAGCAGCCGCTAGGGCTTCGGCGATGGAAGGTTTAGCCAACATAACAGTGACCTTATGGATACTGCATGAATGCACCATCAAGGAGCACGGTCACTGTCGTTGCCAACAGCGCGGGGGGGCCTCTTCACAAACCGATCGATAATCACTTCGTATCGGTGACCAATGAACGGTCTGAGCTACGAAAGTCCCCAGGAGGTGAGCATGTCGTCGGGGAGAATGCAACCGAGCCGGTCCCGGTAGTAGGCTAGACACTCACACACTGTTGCCGCTATCAATCCGGGATGCTGCTAATGATAGCAAGCTCTTCGGACTGTGTCAGCGAAGATCCACAATTATTAAACGCAACCAAGCAGGGGGAAATAGATATTTCGTGCAAAGGAAGGTGACCTCGCTCGCCAGTCGAGAAGGCGACGACCGTCGCCCTTCGGGCACTCGAATTTCCGAGGCAGTGTTCTGTTGGGGGAAACGAGTCGTACGTTTTCGGGAAGCTAGTTTGGTGTAAACGACCGCTTCGCTTCGACTGCCATCGGCTACAGTTGGAAGGTCTGGTTGCCGCCTCGGGTTTCGGGACGGGTTTCGAGGTTCTCTTCCCCGCCTTCCTCCCCCACTCAGAGTCTTTTGTAGCCGTGTTCATGTGCCTTCGAATATGTGACTTGCCTTCCCATCGATGCCGGTGGTTAAGCTTGTAGTGGGATGTTGCGGACTTCGTGTGCATGCGTGCTTCATCAGATCTATAGCGAATCGGCGCGGCTGGTATAGTTGGTCGTCGTCCCAGCTCTAGTCGCCCTGTGTAGTCACTCCTCTCACTAACCACTCAACCTAAGGCCCCTTACGGTTGTGTTAACTGAATCTGAGCTCTAGAGTCACCACTAGTTCATACCCGACACGAACCCTACAACAAGCTTAACGCACGCGTGCTGTGGCTGGGGAATCGATCCCGAATCATGGAGGTGAGAGAGACACGTTCATGACGTACTCGACCGTATTGCCTTCGCATTAGCCATGACGCTCATTCCCGACTCTCAGGCCAACTGGCACCGGCAATAGGCTCTCACACAGGAAAAAAATGACGCTTTCAGCGTTCATCTCTCAACGTTAATGCGCTTCCTCGCGCTGCTCATCGCTGTGTGCGCCATTCAGCAAAGTTCCAGCATGAAGGACCATGTTGCTGACCCGAGTGTGGGAGGAGTCGTGTTGTGTCTCCCTGGTATGGTATGTCCGATCGTCGGCTGTCAGTGCTGCACCCTACCCACGGGGATAGCGATATGCTGCGATTGTTGAACGCCTCATCAATGGGGAGTAGTTAGTATTAGTCTCAGAGTAATCTAGCCTATTGCCCTACAGTCCTTTCGGCCCGTGTTAATCAGGTAGCCTTCCCCCGGGACCACCATGATCCCTTCCCGCGATTCCCGTCAGCGGGCTCTCGCGTGGCTCTGGTACGGCCTCCCGAGAAGCTATAAGTCCATGAATTTCCGGTCCGGTTCATTCTGTCATCGAGTCGGACGATCAATCAGTCAATCCTCAGTCCAAGATTCTTCTATTTCGTTTCCTGTTGCCGAGTTACATGGTAGAATATGGGCACTGGCCTCGAACTCTTCCACACAGAATCCATCGCAACGAGGGTCCTAGTGAAAGTTCCGGCTGACACGGGCTGAGGCCTGTCCACGACAATAACAGACCAAGCGAGACTGTAGAGACCTTGCGACAGCATATCGGCCATCAGATATTTGATATTTCTCGGCGATGAGGAAATCGGATGTACGACTGCTCATCACAAACAGAGTCATTCATCTCCTCCGTACGGAGGGCCTGATAGAATGGCTGATGAATCATCCCTGTCCCCCTCCAGAACAGTGCATCCGTCAGGCCGTCCGCTGCAGCTGGGGCAGAGTCATGCCCAAACCAACCTGCGCTGAGTCCCTGCAGACTGACTTACACGGGTTCGGTTTCTTGACAGCTGTTGGGCTACCAGTCGAGCCTCGCAGGTTCTCGTGATTCGCCGTAGCATATCGTTCCCGGAGCGTCACGGTCGGGAAGTCCCTCGCGCTAAGTGACTCGCTCAGGATATGAAGGCCCGTTTATGCTGCTAGCCCATTGCTGCGTAATGGCATCAGGTCTTCCCACTCACCACGACGAACTCCCAATGACATCTACTGCAGAGCATACCGGAAACATGTTCACAATAACCCCCGTCGAGCCGGCTCAGCTTGAGCTGAGTGGTGTGTCACGGAGCATGCGTGCAAGAGCTCTTTTAGCGCCACCAAAACCGCCAATCACTGTAGTAAATCGCCTGTTGTAATCCATGCGCTGCCTCGCTGTCCTCCTTGTTTGCGCTGTATACTGCTTGATGCAGTGCTCTGGTATCAAGGCCGAGCCCTCCGCCCCTAGGCTCATGACGAAGGATGACGAACTGAACTCGGGTTTCTGTTCTGGCACTTGCTCGCCAGGCTGCAAATGCACTCCGATATCCCCGGTCAATATCTACTGGCATTGCGTGTGTTGAACCACACATTCCACCCGCGTGTATAATTTGATTTTACCCCTCATGTGAAACGGTGAGCGTGAGCTTGTCGTTTTGACTATGCGGTTCTTCGGGCTCCCAATCAGGCACACGAATCTCTTTAGTCCGTCTTCTCCTGCTGAGGTCTGGAACAGCGCAAAGCGGCTTCCTGAGCTACTCCTACCCTCGGATAGACGGTAGAGTTACCAAGGTAGGGCCTACCCGTACATGTATGAGCAGACGATGATTTTTTCTCGGCCACATCTGCGGACGCAGTCGCTCTTAACTTACCGAATCGATATTTTTTAGTCTCAGTCCTCCCACTGGTTGCGTGGTCACATTCGAGTGGTTTGGCTTTTCGCTTTGCCGTTCACTGTGAGGTTATTATCAAGTTGACACACCTGAGTTGACGTGGCATCCTCAGATTCCACTCCGGATAGTGCGCAGATCCTCACTCGAGGGTGCCCTGCATAGACCCATAGCGGAGTGGCTGGAGTGCAGGCTTAAGACAACTCGCTTCGCGGTACGTACGGAACAGAGGACAAGTGTCCACCGTCACGGGAGCTGACAACCAAAAATGATGCTCTCAGCGTGATTTCCTCCTCGACATGATTTTCCTATGAACGTCCTTAGAGAGAGAGTCCAGCCCGAAGGGGCTCTCACCAAGGCGTACCATCCTGAAAAGACTTTCGAAAGGAGCAGGTTGTGTCATCATTGACAGAGCATCTATGACTGCCTCGCTGACAGATAACCCGTCGACAGAAATCAAGGAAGTACCAGGCATGGCACAGGAGATGTCGTTGATGGGACGTGTGATGGTTGAAAGCGATCGGAAAGATAGATAAACTGATGAAGCTCTCATCAGTGGGCAATTTAACTGTCGATCGAAGCAATAGCAACACTCGCTGGAATAAAAGGGAGCTCCTCTGACAGAGAATATCTTTTCGAATGCACCCTTTGAGGATACCTTCTCGGCAAACCATCTGATCACACTGCTAATCAATTGCCACAGAGACCCCCTCAGCACATTGGAGAGAGTATCTCTTCGAAGAGATCGCAACGGTTACTCTATGGTGCACATCGAAGAACTTCGATATTAGCGAGACGAGTATCTTGCTGAGCCTCTCCACATGAGCCAACTACTATTATAGAATAATAGGCTCATGTGGAGAGAAAAGTCTGCACCTTTTCAACATCTATACCATTCAGAAGCCCATACGGGGGGATAGGGGGGCCGTAGCCTATATGGGGGGATAGGGGGCCGTAGCCTATATGGGGGGATAGGGGGCCGTAGCCTATGTGGGGGGGATAGGGGGGTGTAGCCTATATGGGGGGACAGGGGGGTCGTAGCCTATGTGGGGGGGATAGGGGGGTGTAGCCTATGTGGGGGGATAAGGGGGCCGTAGCCTATGTGGGGGGATAGGGGGCCGTAGCCTATGTGGGGGGATAGGGGGCCGTAGCCTATATGGGGGGATAGGGGGCCGTAGCCTATATGGGGGGATAAGGGGGCCGTAGCCTATGTGGGGGGATAAGGGGGCCGTAGCCTATGTGGGGGATAGGGGGCCGTAGCCTATGTGGGGGGATAGGGGGCCGTAGCCTATATGGGGGGATAGGGGGGTGTAGCCTATATGGGGGGATAGGGGGCCGTAGCCTATATGGGGGGATAGGGGGCCGTAGCCTATATGGGGGATAGGGGGGTGTAGCCTATATGGGGGGATAGGGGGGGGGTGTAGCGTATGTGGGGGCCCCATATAGCTGCCATATACCGTCGCAACCGTCGTAAGTAACTGCCGTGGAGCGTCACTGTCGGGATGTCTCTCTCGCTATCTTCTCTAGAATCGAGCATTCTGGCTGTCGTCCGCGGTAAAATTGCATGAGATGTGTTCATCTGGTACGGCGATTCCCAATGAAACCAAAGTGCGCTCGGGACATGTAACAGGCACAGTGTGCATTCAATGAGGGTTATGGTGTACACTGTACAATGCACTATGTTGTACTGTACAACTTGTACACCATGACCCTAATCAAGTGACGAAAGTTCAAGCTAGCGGCTAGCGTGCTGAATGACGGTCACCGTGACCCGTGTACTGCGTGCAAGGAAAGCCTCAGTTTTGAGAAAACTCGCCGTAGCCTGGTTGCCACCGCAGTGCGGGCAGGATCTCTCGCAGCGCTGATTCTTTTGGAGAATTCTTTCGTCGTCAATGCGCTACTTTGCTGGACTCTTCCTCGCCGTGTACTGCTTCTTGCTGTGCTCGAGTATAAAAGAGGATCCTTCTTTCAACGAGGTCGTAGTCCAGAACGACGAGCTGTTGGGCACTGGATGCCCCGATCCCTGCCCAAGCCCGACCTGCCGCTGCTGCGCTGTGCCGTCAGGGTGGTATATGTATTGTTGTGACTGCTAAGTGTAGGGCTGGAAAACCATGTAGGGCAAGAACAGCGATATCCTGCTCTTACTTCACCTCAGTCAGGTACTCGTCTTCTTTCCACCTAGGGTCTGGCCCGACAATACAATAGGCGTTCGGGTCACTTTTGAAGTGTCCTCCTGGCCAAAGCATCAACGAGTCCATTTAGTCTAATCCAGTTAGTGTCGCCAAGTGACACTGGGCCTTTGGGCTGCTATATTTTCCTTCTCCGTCGTCTGAATGTGTTGTGTATTGAGATTGATTCGACTAAGTCATCCTTCTGTGCGCTACCTCCTGCAATTCATGGATGATCTGAAGTACTCAAACGCGGCTCTCGACGGATTATTCCAGGCAAGCTATTCAGTATAATGCATAAACCCTCCTGCGTGGAGTAGCAGAAGTGCGGTAGCCCACCAAGCCGAGAACTGAGAAGGGAAATGCTGTAGTGTGAATCACTTCCATTCAATGCGTCCCGTCGCCCCCCTCTCCATTGCCGTCCACTGCTGTCTGCTCTCCTCGAACAAAACTTGCGGGCTCGAACAGGACTTTTGATAACCCATCTGATGATCACTTTACACCGGTACGTGTACTCAGCCCATACGAACTGAGAACATCATTGGTGAATACTGGACCGATACGACCGGCGTTGATCTATAAAGTTTATAGACCTGTGTTGACAATGTCAACAGTGCTGACTGTGGAGCAACAGACAGACTGACTACAGGCACAACAGCAACCGGGGTCTCAACTGCATAGTCGGTTAAAACACCGGTAAGTCTAACCAGCATAGTGACAGTACAATAACGATGATCCGAGCAGTTCATATATCCGTCGTTGAGCAACTGACGATGGCCGCCATTAGGAGCGTTTCATCAGGGCGAAACGAACGGAGATATCCGAAGCTGCCGTAGAATGCAAGTCTTGCAAAGGTCTGCGGTTCGTCTTATCCGCAGTTCAACTGTGATAGTTGTGGTCTCTTCAGGAGCCGATTGAAGTGATTGGGCGTTCCGAGTTCCGAGTCCAAGTGCAATCCCTCGGAAAAGGCTATTTCCCGAGACCTTCACCTGAGAACTCGGACCGAGTCACTTTCCCCGCATAAAAGTGCTCACCCCTGATATCAGCTCGATCTCGGAAAACACTCAATATTTAGTTGTTTTCTGAGTAACTCGGAGAGAGTGGAACGCCGCGAATCCTTGCGTGCGAGAAGCGTTTCTTCCTCTCGGGATTTCGTGGTGAAGACTCGATGGTTTTTTACGAGTGAGCGCTTGTTATTGGCGAGTGGTTTTGTGGGTTTTCCGAGCTCGGCTCAGGATTTCCGAGAGTCGAAAGACTCTGAAAGTTTTTCGAACTCGGAACTCGGAAAGCCCAACACCTTAATCGAACATCGAGGAATGGCCTCACTCGGAGCCGCGTAATACGACTTCCGACCTCTGAAAAAAGCTCGGATTTTTGACCGTCTTCTTGGCAATGGAGGCCATTTCGCGAAAAACATGTCGAGTATTTCGCGAAAACACGTTGAGAACTTCGCGGAAAAACAGTTTTAGCGCGAAAAATGGGATGTGAATTTCCCGTGAAATTCACATTGTCAATCGCGTTTTTCACCTTCCAAATGTGAATTTTGCCATGTGAGATGTGTTTTCCATATCGCGGGAGAAACTCCATTGTAGTTTCAAGTCGGGAATCACGACGGTATCCGACCTGCGCAAGGAAGTGATGAGGAATGGTGTCTATGCTGCCCATGACCGATCGGGCCGTGCTTTCGCGGGCGCCGTCTGTCTCCTTGGCTGCTTGATCGAGTTGTTGGTGTCACCAACAAGTTTATAGTATAAACTAACCCATCTGAGGCTAGCGTGTAATTGAACAGTCGTGCAGAAGCTCGAATATTGAACCCCAAATCAACTCGGCGACCTCGCTAGATAGTCGCGCCACTTGCGATTGGAGTTGAGAAGAATCTCAGAATTCCACCAATCATGATACGTTCTCGAGTTCGTCGAGATGAAGCGTTCAACTTCCGGCGGACAGCCTAGCCCTCTCTAAAGTCCTGTGACTCGCTTTATCCGTACAGGAATAATTTAATGATTTCCCCGCAGCAAGATAGTAGCTATTTATTATTGTAAGTACCAGTTACTGTCTAGCTGTGGCCGCCTCTGTCCGCATGAATGACCTCAGATGCGTGAACATAATTGCTACGACGCTCACACTGTCCCGTCCGCTTGACAAATGGATAGAACCATAACAGAGACTTTCACGGTTTCACGAGTCCACACGGCGAGTTAAAGGCGATCGAGATTCAACGTGCGCTGATAACGCCGGCGACGCTTGGACGAAAAGCTCGGGCCAACCCCGTAGATTACTAGCCCTTGGGCTCATTTCACATGGCTTTCAACCCGAACTGCCACTAGGCTAGAGGCACTAACTCTAACACTTAGGGACAGGTTTTGTGAAGTACCACTTATTGGCAATAACTTATTGCTCAGCTCCCTTCAGATGAATCGGGCACTCAGGGCCGGATACTTCGGGGGCGACGTAAATCAAATGGTCCCTAAGGGGCCCTTTCCGACGCGTGTTCGGATCCATCCCACAGAGTCTATTTCTTCTCAGCCAATTTGACTTTCTCAGTGGTTGTTAGTCTCCAAGTTGTCAAACTGGGCGTATTATTGTTTTCACGCTGTCTCCGCATATCTGGTGCGATTGACGAGCAGCCGGTTGTTAAGGCGCAGCCGATAGTCTGTCGTGGTTCGATCCGCGCACGCGTCACTTTTGCTTAGAGACACTTCGCAGCGGTTTTAGGGAGTTCCGGAGGTCCCTATAGAATTCGCTCAAAGTGGTGGACATTTCACTGAAATGATTTCAGCCCCTACTTAGTGACTCTGTCACGTATGTGACTCACATGGTTCTCGGAGAACCACTTATCCTTAAGTGCCCTGAGCGAGATGTGAGAGGTTACTTAGGGCCTAGTGACCACTTCGAGAGTCCCTGAGTCAAGGGATCCTCCGCTGAATGGCCACTCGAGGGGGGTCATGTGAAACTCACTATCACTTGAAGCGGCCCTTAAGTGGCTACTTAGGGTTATTGAAGGTATGTGGGATAGGTCTCAGAGCGTGAGGGTTCTGTTACTTTCTACCAAAAAAGAGTTGAACCAGCTTGCTCGATGCGAGCGTCGTGGATTGGGCGCATTCTCTCCCTGATAGGCCCACAGTGAACTCTATTGTTTTCATGGCAGCGCGATGAGCGGCAGCCCAGCAGCGAGTGGTCGGGAGGTGCTAGGGATGAACCGCTGGAGTCCAGAGGGTGCCGGGAAAGCGCTCACTGGGGTCGCTCGGGACGATGCTTGTTTTGATGCGATGATGGTGGATGTCGAAAGGCTTATAAAAGAAAGTCGACTGAAGTTCGCGTTGGCGAGGGCCTCTCAGGACCCCTCCCCCAGGAAAGGTAGCATGGCTGTTTCGATCCTGGGGTGTCCGGAGGAGCGAGAATGCGATGCTCTTGTGGGCGTGCCCAAGTACTTTTCGATAAGAGTACCAGCGGCAACCGGGAGAAAAAGTGGTTTTGTGAGGAGGTTGAAGGTTGCCGTGCGGTGCTTGAGTAAAGACTGTCGTATCTGGGCGTATGGTAGCGTGTCGAGTACGAGGCCATGCGCCAAAAATAGTTGTTGTTCGATCGAGAATAGACCTTCAGGGGTGCTTGTGTGGACTTGGACGGGCCAGTCAGGAGAAGGGGTATTTGGAGTGTCTGTTGTTGTGAAGGGAGGGTCTCCGCAAGAGGGCCGCCGAAGGATAGCGGTGGTTACGCGTGTGGATGAGGTTCATGTTGGTATTACTAAGAAAGTTAGGGAGATTGCTGCTGGTGTGGTACTCGATGGCGAGGTGAGTGATGCGGGGCCAATTTGTCATGACTATTATTGCTCTCTGGTCTTCCGGGGATCTGGTTCATAACTAGTTCTAATGTACAGCCCTGTCGAACCCGGTGAGTATTTCCAGTACCCTCGGATCGTTCGAAAGAGCGACGAATTTGCAATATAGTGATGCCCTCGGCTCAGAATTACTCGGCAGATGACGCTTCCAAATGCTCTCTGGGCAATTTTCTTTGACAGGACTGTATACTGTTATATTATAAACTCATATTCAATACCATAGTGTGATTGTGAATCATCTGTGTTTTTTTTCAAAATTGGATTATTAGTTTGTGGACGTCCTAGCTCCCTCACATCGAACTGGGGAGTCGGCCTCGGGAGTTGAGGTCCTTGCGGGGAAGGGGGACGGAGGCTGCCAATAGCGAATCCGTGAGCATCTGTTTGAGGACAATGATGGGCTCAGTCTCCCGCGCTAGCTGCATGTATGAGATTCCAGTTGATAAACGTTTCGCTTGTGGCTCGTATAGCCTACCATGTCAGGCGTCATGTAATTCCGTTTCCACTTGAAAAAAGCATGAGATTCAATCAGGCTGTCATCTGCAGATTCAGCAACGCGTGGCAGCGATCGCTGCGGAGAAGAGGAGAAGGTTGAAGGAGGCCCGGCGCAGGGGAGGGGACAGAATCAGCGAGAATGTTCGGTCGAATCCTAGTCGGACTCCCAGGGCTAGATGGATGGCCCAGTGCTTGCAGACGATCCAGAGGGAGATGAGGTAGTATTGGTGGAGTGAGGAATCACTAGGTGGCGTTTGCCGATGGTGGAAATAACGAATCATTCTGGGATTAGGCTGTGTCGCAGAAGAAGGGACGAAACACTGGTCCTGAGGATTTTTACAGTGGAAATCTACAGCGTGTGAAATCGGAAACGAATGCGACATTGTTATGATATTGAATGGAGATTACAACAAAATACCGTGAGAATAAACCGACATCTGCGCTAGTTGGGAAGCATGTTTTGGCGGAACGAAGCGGGTCTCGAGAGCAGTGGCTCGAGAGTCTTAGGCCAGTAGTGTGATTTGGCAGAATGTTGGTATTGTATTATTTTGAAGGAATTCGGTTCGTAAGCTGTGTGAAGGTATTTTTCTCATGGTGGATTGAGATGGTTATGCAGGCATGAGGAGAATCGAAAAAGGCGGTTGGAGGTGCAGCGTCTCGGTGATCAGAAGGCGAAGGAGGCTGTGGATAACAAACATGTTGGTAGTTTCCTGGCGGGGCTGCGTGATCTAATGGTTACCTTCCTCGCTTTGGCATGTGAAGCCCTAGGTTCTATTCTGAGTGCTGGTAATTTTTCTTCCTGTTTGTATCCATTCCTTAATTTCTTATGATACGGAGTTTGATACGGGAGAAAATTTGATGTAGCGAGGTACTAGTAATGAGGAAATGACGATTGTCTTTTTTTGTCAGTCGTAAAATCACCAACCGAAAAGCCTAGGAGAGTAGCGGATGACCAGAGGCGATGCAAGTGGGAGGAGTCTGTGGATTCCGCCCGCCAGAAGACTTTGGCGGTGGTCTACTCTCTGGTGGTGTTAGCCAAAATGAGGGAACTGTTGAAGGAAAAGAGAATGAAGGATACATCGGAGGTCGAGCGGAGCGAAGCAGCTCTGAGAATTCAGAGATACTACAGGCGATGGATTCGCACATGCAGGGTTGGGTCAACCTTACGAGTTGATTGTGGAGGAGCCGCTGAGGTGGTTGGAGGAAATGCAAGGAAGATCAAGAGTGCAAGAATTGTGAGGTCATTTCTGACGAAGAACCTCGGGAGAAGTGGAGCGACGCACCGAAGGAAGTACACGAGGGTGATTCGGTTGTTCTTGGCGAGGGTAAGAAAATCTGGGAGCATTTCGGTTCCTTTTCGTTATGGGTTGACAATCATTCAGTGAGACAGCCGTTTGCCCAAAGGAGAGGATTCATCATCGAAATAGTTGGGCAATCTCAGTTTCGACATCGATGATGTTTGCTGTCTCTTGGGAAGAACTAAGGCGGCTATGGGGCCCACGTGGCCGGAACGTCTGCTCAGGAAAAGAATATCGATGATGTATTAACTGGAAATTGTGTACTTATTTCTAAACTGAAACCATGCGCATAGCGTAGTATTTATTATTACGTAATTTCGGCATAGTGTATCTAGCTATGTCGTGTACTGAGTATGTATGATAACTCATTATGATAAACCAACGGTAAAATAAATTTTTGAATACCACATTTCGCCATAATCAGACAGGATATGGTACAATGTAGGCTTGTTATGGTAGTATGAATTGGTGATTTATTATAATCTTCAGTGCCTTCTGTCCCCTGTTACAGTTTTAGGTGGACCGGTTGGTCTCTTTTAGGTGGGGTTATTGCAGAAGCGATGGCGTGGGAGTTTTGGCCCGGAGAAGGGCTCGAGTTGAGGTTTTGCGACGGCGTATAGAGAGGATGGCCGTCTTTGAGGAAGAGCAAGTGAGGCCAAGTGGCGCAAGTTTTGGTCAAGTTTATTCGGTGGGTGTATTTCTCAGGCGCAGCGAGGGGATCGGCGTCGCTCTGAAGAAGGCTGGCCCACGGTTGGACAGGAAAGGGTATCTTCGGCCTTTTTTGAATCTATCATCGACCTGCCTTTGACGAGGAAAGGAGAAGAAGAGTAGTACGGGGAGAACTGCTGGTAACGGAGTAACGGCTTACCTGGGCGTTTTCGGTTCCATGTCGTCTCGCGGGCGGGCATTGCGTTCGGAATTGTCACTCATTCAAATTGGGTCCTTTCTGAGGTGTCGGAGGGAACAGGGTCACCGACAGTAGCGGGTTGGAAGATTTTTTACTCTAGAGAGGTTTCTAAGACGGTTCTGGTTTTGGAAAATCTGTACCGTGCTGGGCCCGCAAAATGAAATACCACCTTCACCTCGGGCCGCAGTGAATTCCGGCATCTGTGGTTGGAGGAATGGCAGACAGGTTTTGTATTATGAACTCTCCGTATACCTGGCCACAGCCAGTAGGGCATGCTCATGCAGGGTCGGGTAATAGGCGACCCAATTACAGGATTTCTGACCCAGAAATTCCGGCTCGAAGAATATTGGTCGTCCGGCGGAATTTATTTACCCGACACACTGCCGATTACTGATGGGTAAAAATTTCACCGTAAGAAGCGTTTTTTTTGTCGCCGGGAAGGAGTTTTGAGGGAAATTTTTCTGGTATATGTACTTTAGTGGGCCATTCCGAAACTTCGTAGCGTTCCGTCGATGGTTTGTTTGGGATCTAAGGTTGAAGGGGGGAGTTGTCAGAAGTAAAGATTCGTGCGAGATGATGAGTTGCTCAGGCTGAGCTTGTTCCGCGTGATGGACTCAACGCCGCCAGCAGTGACCCGTCTGTTCCTGTACGATTACGTTGTTGCTTGGGAGAAGATGAAGGGAAGGCAGGGATCAGCCAAGCGGTGAGGACCTTTTAGGGGGTGAGGGAGTCCCTTCTTCAGTTGATTTATGGGGAAGTTGTGGTATAGTGCGGCGCATTAGGCGTATCTTTTCGAGTGCGGTTCGCATGAGTGTCGATTTTGTCATTCATTCGAAGGATTGCTGTTGGAGTGTTGTACCAACTTGTTGTAGTAGTAGAACGTGAGTAGACTGGGCTCAGAGTGAGCCATTTAGAGCAGATAAAGGTAGTGAGTCATCGAGATGATAAGTGCTGATAAAGCTAGTATAATGAGACAATGAGTAGTGTTATGTAGACGGTTGGGTTTGGCGAGGGTTGTTTGTTCGTAGGCGAGAGCAGCGGATTGGGGATGCTCATGGCACCTGGCGGAGTAGCTTTTGGGGCGGCTGCGTTTGGTGTCTGAGATACTTGGATAGGTCCCAAGGGGGCGTTTGGGGGAGACGAGGGGGTTTATGATGCAGCCAGTGATGTTCGGGGAAAGGTAGGAAGGGTATCTTAGGTCGACTATGGGATGACGCGAAAGATGCGTCTTAAGCATTAGTAATTCTCATTCCTTTCGTGAGACTCATTGATGGCCATTTGGTAGTGGGAGAGACTTCATAGAGTATCTTTTATTCTGTTTGTTGCATGAATGTCGATGCGTAGCGATCCGAGATCTGAGGTCGATTGTGGTGCCAATCTCAGCTTCAACGAAGTCGCTCATCATAAGAGTGCCAAAGTCGTCTGTTTTGTCGCGCGCCAGGAAATTCAGAGAAGATGCCTTGTTGTCCTTTGCCAGGCTTGGGCCAAGTTGTTGCAGGGTGATCAAGATTTGACGGATACCATTTTTGAATTGCTGAACGCTTATGAGGAGGAGAAGCTGGCTTTCGGTAGTGGGGTGCTCTGGGAAGGCTCCGAGAGAGATATCTACTCTTCTTGGGTGGGTTATTGCTGTTAGATTAGCGCTCGCCCAGCTGATCGATACACAATAGGGTAGAATAGGTGATGGTTTGGGTTGTAGTGTGTCGTTCGAATAGTTATCTGCGGCGTTGTTTGGGCTCGTTTTCGTGGCAGCATCTAGACGCCCCCTTATGGTGCTGCGCGAACCCAAAAAATCATTTTTAATTGCGGTGCTGGCACTTGAACCTGAGTCGTCTTCCTGTTAGATGAGGAATATCCCCGGTTGAGCATTTTTGATGTTGAGGATGCCGAGCTGAGATGGCTGGTAGAACTGCTGAGCATGGCGGTGCAATCAGGAGTGTTCGAGGTGAGTTGCCGAAAGAAGAAAGCGACTCGGACGCTGTGACGTTGGTCGATATGATATCGCCATGACCTATGTCCGACCATAGATTCTTCCATCGTCGCGCGGTGACAAGTATCAAATTCTTTAAAGTTGTCTACATTGTCTTCATTCTCCACATCACCTTGGTAGGCTACGTTTCATCACCACAAACGTCTGTGCGGTGCGGCTTTTGAGCGCTGGAGGAGAGGTATCCGGTACAATTGAAAGTTCATGGTCAATCATGCTGTCAACGACCGTGCCTCTATGTCGTGTTAAGTGCTGCTTGGAATGGACCCCCTCACGATCAACCCAGCAGGATGGACGGTCTCCCTATGACGCTTTCCTAGGGACTGAGGCCTCGTCTGGGGATGCCATCGGTAGACGGTTTCCCTATTCATCGTGCTGTGCATGGTACAATCGCCACGTCTGTCAGCATAACAGGCACTGGTCGTCGTCGCGCCCATTTTACCCGATCGTGGTCCTCTGAACTCTTCCAGCCGCCAGCTGCTGCTGTCTAGGGATGGACGGATTAGAAAATTACCTAATTTGCTGCTATTATTGGCGGAGCGTTGCGCCAGTAAAATCACCTCGAAAGGGCGCACTGAGGAAAATGATGCTGCGGATTTTTCCAATCTCACACTCTGGAGTCGGAGGGGCTCTCATTCCCGATTTTCGGAAGTTCTTGTTACTACTCCTCCCATGGCCGAGAGTTCAGCCCCGACAGCTTCGGCGGTCACGAAAGTGGTCGCTGTTAGCGGAGCGATGCTGGCGACCTCGGCGTATCTTTATTATTTGTGGTCCACTCGACCGTTGCCGATGGAAGCTGCTTCTTGTTGCGCAGAGGATGGGGAATCTTGCGAGTGCGGGAGCGAATCTTGTACTACTACGACTGGCATGCCTGAGCTCGAGGATTTGGATTTGTCGGCTGAGGTTGCGCCGACCTCGACACGATCGAGGAAGGTTGAGGTTGCCCGAAAGATTCCTCAAAGGGAATCTTTGACTGGTAGCGGAGATGGAAATCTTCCGGGTGCGGGTCAGAAGATATTCTTCAAAACTTTTGGGTGCAGCCACAACACCAGCGACTCTGAGTACATGATGGGGTTGCTGTCGAGCTACGGATACACCTTTCGCGAAGGAGATTTCTGATGCTGATGTGGTCGTATTGAACTCATGCACGGTGAAGAATCCTAGCGAAGATGCTCTGGCAACGCTGGTTAAGACGGCTGAGTCTGAGGGCCTTCCGACGGTTGTTTGCGGCTGCGTACCTCAGGCTGATCGGAAGAGTCGGGCGCTGAGGAATGCTAGTTTAGTTGGGACGAGTCAGATTGATCGAATTGTGGAGGTGGTGGAGGAGACGCTGAAGGGAAACCGAGTGTCGTTGTTGCAGAACAAGAAGTTGCCTGAGTTGCGAGAGCTACCCAAGATACGCCGAAACCCGCTGGTCGAAATCGTCGCGGTCAATACGGGTTGCCTCGGTAAGTGCTCTTATTGCAAGACAAAGTATGCTCAGAGGTTCTCTGGGGTCCTACAGCAAAGAAGATATCCTTGCACGCGTGCGCATGGCCTTGGCGGAAGGGGTCCAGCAGATTTGGCTGACCTCTGAGGATTTGGGCGCCTATGGTTTGGACATCGGGACCAACATAGCGGAGCTACTTAGGGAGATCGTGGTGGAGCTAGAGAAGTATCCAAGGTCGATGATGAGATTGGGCATGACGAACCCACCGTACATCCTGCAGCATGCCGAGGAGGTCGCGAAGATTCTCTCGCACCCGCAAGTTTTCGAGTTTATCCACATCCCGATTCAGTCGGGGAGCAACGACGTGTTGAGGCACATGATACGGGAGTACACAGTAGAAGATTTTGATCGTCTTGTGGGTATCTTACGGGCACGCGTGCCCAACTTGACCGTGGCCACCGATATTATTTGCGGGCTTCCCGACCGAATCTGAGGAGAATCATCAGGAGACCCTCGACCTTATCAAGCGGCATCAGTTCCCTGTTATTAATATCAGTCAGTTCTACGCCAGACCCGGCACAGCGGCGGCTCGGATTCGACCGAGACTGCCTGGCAAGGTGATCAAGGAGCGCAGTACTGAGGTGACTAACCTCTTTATGTCCTACTCGTTGACTGACAAGTTGTATGATATTGGTGATTTGGTGGATGTGTGGTTCGACGAGGTTGATGAGAAGCGAGGCCAGACTGTTGGTCACACTAAGCGCTATACGAAGGTGATCGTGCCGGAGGTTCGGACTGATCTGATGGGGGAGAAGATGAGGGGTAGGGTGGAAGACAACAGTTCTAAGTGGCACGTTGTTGTATCTTTAGTAGAATAAAAAAACGGGGGTATCTTCTGTGTTGGAGATAGCGTTTGGTTTGGTTTAATTAGAAGACTTCTAATAGAAGTGGAGGGTGTGGGGATTGAACCTGCGTTCGGTCGATTTTTGGTGGACAGTTTGCCCGATTATGCTGTCCAAACTGCCTTGGAAGTCCATTCGGCCAGTGCGGAGAGTTTGTGGAGCGATGCAGTTGAGGTAGTCCCCGAGCTCAGTGCACCGTGGTCGTCACGCTACTCGTCACGTGCATGGTTCTTCCCTACACGTCTTTGGCTGTCTTTTGGCTCGTCTTTGACCTTGGCTGTCTCCTCCCACACGCCCCTGGGCAATGAGAGATCGTTCATTCAGCCGAGTACTGCGGCAAGAAGCAGCTGCAGCAGTGTCGCAGTCGGTGGAGGAGGGACGTGATTGGGTGGCTGAGGTCGAGTATGATTCCTTGGATAACATCATCAATACGGCCTATGTTATGGCAAGGGAGGATAAGGACAACGGGAAGAGGAATTTCGAAAAAGTAGGTATTCGACGTAGCGACCGGAATTGGGGGAGAAAGTGCTGAAAATTGCCTGTTGCTGGGATCGAACGGGGGACCTGCGTAATGCTCAGAGGCTGATACCCTTAATTAATGAACATCACTCTCTGTCGGCTCACCATGCATTGGTGTTGTTGGTGCTGATGCAAGATGTGGGAAGCGCGAATCGAGTGACGGGGGAGAAGATACTCGAGGCCGTTGAGAACAGGTGAGCATCTTCTTGACATGCCAGTTGATTACGAGAAGGTCGAGATGCTGCGACCAGCGTCTAATGGTATTCGATAGATATTTCTCGTCTGAGACCTTCTTTCCGCCGCGAGATGCCGACCCTAGGCAAGCTGAATGGGTGCGGAGTATGCTGGGTCCGCAGGGAGGAGTCCATGGTAGCTTCTGAGGTCTCGGGTTCGATCCCCAGTGTTGATATTCTTCATGCCAGGAGAATTCCAATCGTTCCCGGACTTCATATCATTCATGCGACCCGATCAACTAGCCAAGCTCATCATAGCAGATGACTTCCGTTTCAAGGACGAGTATAAGGATCCTGTCAAAACCGTGAGTCTTTGGCCATGGCTGATAACCACACCTAGCGGTTGAGGAGTGGTGCATCTTAGCGTCCGAAATCGACAGTACCGTCGAAAGAGAAGGTCACTACACGATGGAAAACTATGGATCCCGTGGACATGGAGGTGGGGGGGGACGTCTTCTTGAATAGGAAATCTCCCGTGTGTTTGAGCACGGAACGACAGGTGGCTGTTCGTGATGCTACGGATGTACCCATTTCAGGCGTGGGAGCGAGATAGGTTCTTGAAGGCCCAGATTCCCTTCAAAAGGATGAGGCATGTGGAGGCTGACGTGAAGAAATGGAAGATGCGTCCCGGGAATAGGTAGGGTCTTTCATCTCTAACTCGAGCGAATGGCGCAATTGCCAAGATTCGTGGTACAAATTCAAGCAGATTGTTGCAAAGTTACACAAATTTAGTGTAATAGAGATGCGCCTGCTTTTAGGCGGGCTCGTATTGGATCTTTAATCCGAGTGATCGCGGTGCAAGGCGATTTTTTGTTGTTCCAGGTTACGGCCTGCCCTAGGTGTTCAGCTGACAGAGCTCATCGAGAAGACCGATAACGTCGTCACTTTGGCACATTTGATGTCATCGTTCTGTTACGTTGGAGAGTAAGTGCTGGGTGCCGGGGTCGAACTCGGGACCTACTACCGTCCAGACATGCCCTATTCCGTGGGGACTACAAGGCAACAGCTGCGGATGTATGTGCTAGCGCGGTTATGAGATTGCGGAAGAAGAAGATCGAATCTTGTATAGTGGTTATTGCGCAGGTGATTGAACACGGGAGCTCGCTTGCGAGAAAATGATTCTTGTGATCATCTTTCCAAATTTGACAGTGAATCAAACAGCCTGTCCGAGAGGCAGTCTATTTACAGTCATCACTCAAATTGAGCGGTGCTTGGACATGAGTGGCTTCTACCTTTACTCGTTCATCGATGGCCACCACCTACCGTCTCGCGTTGGAGCGCAGCCAACGCATGTTCGTGAGTCCAGCCACGTGAAGTGCATGTGTTGGGGCATGCCATGGCCGATATGGGGGGAGACCCTAGGCTGATCGAGCTCCCTCTCCCTGAGCTCCCCTGTTTGGTCACACCTGATGGCTTATCCACACACTTTATATGTCTGCCCATCTACATACCTTATGGTCACACCTTATTCTTGACAACGGCAATGCCACAGCATCCTCAATGCCCGATCTAGTCGCCGCCGCAGACTCATCGTGTACCCCTAGCCGTCCATTACAGCGGTTCTCACTATCAGCACAATCACAGTATGGAGACGTTGGTGCCTACATCATGTAGGCTACATGGACGACATCGTCGGTGGCTCCGACAAGAAGGTAATCTTATCGGCTACCACTTTTCCCTGGACAAGATGTGGCCCTTCCGGCATCTATCAGGAAGCTTCTCGACGCTTATCGGCATGGAGTACCCAGTAATCGTGGACAGCTGCGCCCACTAGTCTCCAAGGTCTACGACCCCCTCAGCATTCTTCTCCAGCTACGCATGTGTATCAAATTCACCTGTCGGAGTTCGACAGTCGAACTTACCATCTGAAGTTGGCCAGAAGTTTGAAAGGCGAGAATCGTCTGTGTTCACCTTCTGATGTGGTGGTTGCGTAGCAATTTATATCACCCGAAACAACGACAAGTAGCCGGCCACAGGCATGCCAACTCGCCCACATGGGAGCAATCGCAAGACTTGTCTCGGAGCCAAGCCTTTCCAGATTGTGTGGAACGTCCACACTGTGAGCCAGAGGTTACTGCTGTCACAGCAGATTTCGAGGGCCGAACGGAGTAAACTCTGTAAGTACCTTTCTGGATCGATTCGGATGGAACAAGCATCCTGATCTGGAGAGGTGGTGTCACACACCATGGCTCCGAAACTAGTCATGCGCGCTATGCAGCTGACCTTAGAGGCACAACTGGTGGCTGGCTTCTCTGTAACGATGAAACTGTGACCGGATATATGTCAATTGTTTCAATATATGAGGTTGAGAGGGGAGCTGCCGGGATTGCCGGCAGTTATGACTAACGGCGAGCTGAGATTGCGAGCAGGCCTCGGACATATATAAACTAACTAGCGGGCGAATCTGTATTCCCTTCTTGCTTTCTAACAACTCCATATCTGTCGCGTTTGCTGCCTATGATAGGCATGCTTACTTTGATTCGAATAGTGTCGTGACAACAGCGTGTTGTAGTCAGACGTATCATCAACTTGAATTGTAAAATTCCGAAATTTTGTTTTGGACCACCACAAAATCTTGAATCCTTGCAATCTTTACCGTCTTACTTTCTTACGATTTCCATCACCAGCTGTGGTGAATAAAGTGAAATCCATCACGATGATGACCCTCTTCGACCGTCTTCAGATGATATCTAGTGTATCGTGATCAGTCCTTATCTCGTCTTACCCTCACAGCTGATGTGCACAAGGCCTGGGACTCAGTTCTACTGCCGGCGATCAGAAGCCTCAAGACGAGGGATCTCGCCAAGCAAGTATGTCAACTGATCTCAGCGAGAAGGGAATTTTTCCTCCTGCCATTTCAGGCGGTTCTTCCCCCTCATCTCCGAGTGAATGGCTCGGAGTGTGGTGAATTCGACCTCGCCGTGCTCGTCCTCAGAGCGCTCGTTCAATCAGGCTTCGTCCCTCGAACGGTGAACGATATTGAGGTCCGTCACTCTGCTATGCTATTGGGGTCGGGCAGCTCTCTTCTTTTCAGAAGTTGTGCCAACTATTGAGCAAGAGCCTGAAAGCGGCAAAGACGGTTAGGGTTGAATCAGCAGGGATGGCGGCAAGGCTGCTGTTGCGAGCCGAGCTGAACGATACAGCGCTTATAGGCCAGCTACTCCAAAGCGTCGATCGGTGGAGGGAGGAAGGGACGAGTCAACGGGTGAGTCGTTTTGATTGGATTTCCCACCGGTCCGCCTTAGCGGTACTGCGAGCGAATCTGTCATGTTGCGATGAGCTCAGGACGTGGCTGTGGCGGCGGGGTCGCTGATTCTTGCGAGGGTTCACTTCTCACGAGAGCCATTGAGTAAGAAGGAGCTTACAGTCGTGGAGACTTTGTGGAGACGGTGCAAGGAGGTTGTTGACAGTCTTCCACAGGTGAGGTCGCGGGTTCGATTCTCGGTATGGGCATCCGAAGGGTTCTCTATTTTTTAGGGCGAAAGACTCCTTCTCTTGAATGCCATTCATGCCACCGGCCATCCAGCTATACTCGAGGGCGATGAAGATTACGAGACTGCTTTAAGAAGACACCTGCTACCCGAGTAAGTTGGAGAATTAGATGCTGGTCAAGCTCGAGAGCACTTCAACTTGAAGTCTTCACGGAAGGGGTCATTGAGAAAAATCATAGAATGACCCGCATGTGCTGATGCCGGACTGCGTCATTTAGTGATTCTCGTGACGTCATTCTGTCGATTTTGTGAGCGTCGGAGTGGCTGTTGCTGAGAGCCGCACTGCCCGAGCGTTTCGTATCCTTCAGGCGAGGTAGTTGCATGGCGTCTCTTTTCAGTCCCGACTTCCAATTGGAAGATCTCGGCCAAGTTAACACGTGGTTGGAGGGGCGATCACAATGAGAGCTACCACATGTTATCAACGTTTCGATGTGTTTCTGATAGAGAGAAAGTTGAGTTCATGAGCAGTCCCATAAGATTGAAGGCATCAGCTCGGAGCGCGACTATTCCGGTCTACCCTCGACCCAGATGGCACTGCCCCAGTTGGGCATGATCGGCTCAGGCCGTTAAATTGTTCCAACTCGATTCGGAATCACTCTCACGACGCCACAGGTGATGAGTTCAAGACGAAAATGTACTTGTACGTCGTAGGCGTAGACGTCTGGAGTGAGCAAGCACATCCTTCATCGCGAGTTTGATCAACCGTGAAGGAACACACTCAAGGCTTCCCTCCTTCGTCCGTGGACCCCGTAATTGTGTGATAGCTAGAGTTAATCCAACTTCAAGTATGAATCCGCGAGGTGGACTCGTGCACGGGCGAGCGTGATGCGGGGGCTTGGCCACTGCGAGGGCATTTTAGTTTGCAATTTTGGCGAGCATGATTTGCGCAACTGGCGGGTGAAAAGATTGCTCGCTTGGCACTTCGAAGATATTTCTGCGAGTTGTGATATCATTTTGGGTTTCGAGAACAGCCCGAAAGGTTCAAGCAGGGACTGGTAAATTACCAGTCGCTCATCAAACTTATTATGTTATCAGCAGTATGCCACTAAGTCCTCAACTTCAACGGTCTTTGCGTTCGTTAACCCGAACGTTCGTTTGCGTTCGCAAACCGTTCGTTTCCGTTAACCGTCAATTGAAGACTGTGACAACTCAACCGCAAAGTAGCAATACTTTGATCATAACACTAACATGCACCACGAAAATAATGAATGTGAAATCGGTTGCCGATGACTCACTTATGCTCGGGTTTATTGGCTCAGCGCCTTCGCAATGAAGATGAGAATACGCTTGCGGAGCTGCTTACAAAATCAAGTGAATAACATAGAGTACAGTTGCTAGCCGGCTAGTCACAGTGGGGAGCGCCGCATGGCTGATTCCCACCTTGGCAGGTCGGAGGGTCCTTCCAAACCTTGCAATACGAGCCTGGCCCGCTGAGCCTGATACACATAGAGGAGCAGTCCTCGCGGACGGTCGCGTCACCACCAAAAGTAGCTGAGCATGAGAGGCCGTCGTCACAGGGCTGATTGCCCCCTTGGCACACTGGGTTGGTAGCCCAGGATTTGCAGTATGATCCGGCACCATTGAGATCTCTGCACATATCGTCACAGTCACGACTCCTCGCTGTAGGAATGGGAGAAGTGCTCGGCACTGCGGCCGTTGGCGTAGGGGTACTTAGCTGGCAATCCACGAGAGATCCACACGGCTGATTGCCGAATTGGCAGACAGGAAACGGCGACCAATCCTTGCAGTAGGAGGCGGGGCCGTTCAGATCCTTGCAAAAACTATTGCATGTGGGACGGAAATCTACTGGCTGAGTTGTAGGGCGCATGGACGTCGGTGTGCTTGACGCAGATGAGCGCGTAGTAGAAGTGGAAGGTGTGGATGGCGTTACCGTCGTTGTGGAAGGGGACGCCGTGGCTGTAGTTGAGGAGCTCGTGGAGGCCCCGGGCGTGATGGTCGGGAGGGATTGCCACTCGAGCAGGGTTGATTACCGAAGGCACAGAAGCTGCCGAGGAGGGTAGTTGAGAGACAGAAACTGGAGGGACCGTTCAGACTCCTACAGAAGTCATCCCACGCCCTAGGAGGGAGGGTCGTCACCGTAATAGTCGTAGTGGTAGAAGCAGGTGGAGTAGCAGAAGATTCCGGTGTTGTCGGCTGTTGTGTGGTAGCTGGTGTGGTAGCTGGCGTAGTAGTGTACGGCGGAATGGTGCCAATGCCGCATCCCTCATTGCCGAAAGCGCAGAAATCCCCCAGTAATTGGGTTCTGATACAGAAGCTGGTTGCCCCGTTGAGGGCCCTGCAGTAGCTGTCCCACTCGGGCAGGCTCTGTAGCCCACGGTGAGTGGCTGCTGTCAGTGACAGCAGTGCAGGTATGCCTGACGAGTGCATGGCGATTCGGCGGGGGAGTGGTTGGGAAGGGCGTTAATGACTGAATGCAAAATCGAGTGTGGGGCGGTGGACTTTGCCGCGTCTTCTGAGTCTTTCATCGCACGGAACTACACCTGTGGCGGATCCGCGGTACTTTCCACGCGGGGATGGGCTATGCTGAGCTCTACTCGATTACTCAGTGGCTGTTACTGGCTTGACAACTTGTGGCTGAGAATCGATCCGCAACCCGTCAGCGGTCACCTGCGCGCGCCGAGCCGTTTCACTGCCGATTCGGCAGTGCCGAAGCGGGCACGCGTGTACCAAGGCGGCGCAAGCAGGAGGTTGTGTACCCTGCAGGGGCTACGGCACTCGAGGGGCCCTACGGTACCACCTATGGTGCTCTCAGGAGCTTCCCGTCGGTACGAAAGTGGAGACACGCCGAGAAGGGATGCGCCCTGGGACGAAACGGTTGGATGTGCACGCGTGTGCTAGTGTAATCGTGCCACTTGAATCCTATCTCGAATGGTGATAATCAATCTCTGTGAATCAGCTTTTGAGCATTTTACCGAGCTCCTTGATGGCTTCCTGCTTCCGCATCGTCTATGCCGTCCTTATGGCCTCTGTACTCGTCCAAGTGGGAGGGGCTGTGCCAAGTCAGCAAGCTTGGGATGACTATTGTGAGAACACAGCCCGAATAACTGGAAGCAAGTGCAACTTCACCGTTGGGCTCTGTGAAGGCTCATCAGTTCCCTGTGGTGGAGCCGATGTTCCTCCCTCGTCGGCCGCTGTTGTTGGACCAACGCCGCTGTCGTCAACCACCGGGACCACATCGTCTACTTCCAGTGGAACCACTACTGCTTTGCCTTACACCGGCCCCTCATCTACAGCAGTGCCATCGTCGTCCAGTACTACCAACACTATCTCTACGCAGGGCCCCCACAGTCCTACCACTTCGGTGCCCACGACTGGCTCCTCATCTACAGCAGTGCCATCGTCGTCCAGTACTACCAACACTAGCTCTACGCAGGGCCCCCACAGTCCTACCACTTCGGTGCCCACGACTGGCTCCTCATCTACAGCAGTGCCATCGTCGTCCAGTACTACCAACACTAGCTCTACGCAGGGCCCCCACAGTCCTACCACTTCGGTGCCCACGACTGGCTCCTCATCTACAGCAGTGCCATCGTCGTCTAGTACTACCAACACTAGCTCTACGCAGGGCCCTCGCAGTTCTACCACTTCGGTGCCTACGACGACCTCCAGTACACCTGCACGTACCACCGCTCGTTGTGAATGCCCGCCCATACCGATACACTGTTATGCCTCTTCACTTGCACCGACAACTCCATCCACCACTCGGACAGCCAGTCCTCCTACGACGGCTTCCTCTACGGGATCGTCTACCACTCCCGCCAACTCTACAACGTCGGCTTCTACTACAACTGAGTCCACTACGGGACCGCCTACCACTCCCGCCAACTCTACGACGTCGGCTTCCACTACAACTGAGTCCACTACGGGGCCGTATAGCACTTCAGCCGAGTCCACTACGGGACCGCCTACCACTCCCGCCAACTCTACGACGTCGGCTTCTACTACAACTGAGTCCACTACGGGAGCGTATAGCACTTCAGCTGAGTCCACTACGGGACCGCCTACCACTCCTGCCAACTCTACGACGTCGGCTTCTAGTACAACTGAGTCCACTACGGGACCGTATAGCACTTCAGCTGAGTCCACTACGGGACCGCCTACCACTCCCGCCAACTCTACGACGTCGGCTTCTACTACAACTGAGTCCACTACGGGACCGCCTACCACTCCCGCCAACTCTACGACGTCGGCTTCTACTACAACTGAGTCCACTACGGGACCGTATAGCACTTCGGCTGAGTCCACTACGGGACCGTATAGCACTTCAGCTGAGTCCACTACGGGACCGCCTACCACTCCCGCCAACTCTACAACGTCGGCTTCTACTACAACTGAGTCCACTACGGGACCGTATAGCACTTCAGCTGAGTCCACTACGGGACCGCCTACCACTCCGGCCAACTCTACGACGTCGGCTTCTACTACAACTGAGTCCACTACGGGAGCGTATAGCACTTCAGCTGAGTCCACTACGGGACCGCCTACCACTCCCGCCAACTCTACGACGTCGGCTTCTACTACAACTGAGTCCACTACGGGACCGCCTACCACTCCCGCCAACTCTACGACGTCGGCTTCTACTACAACTGAGTCCACTACGGGACCGTATAGCACTTCAGCTGAGTCCACTACGGGACCGCCTACCACTCCCGCCAACTCTACGACGTCGGCTTCTACTACAACTGAGTCCACTACGGGACCGTATAGCACTTCAGCTGAGTCCACTACGGGACCGTCTAGTACAACTGCTCGCTCTACTTCTGCATCTCCCACTTACTCTTCCACGTCAGCTACGACGAGTACAACTACGACAACCTCGACCATGTCCTGTACCTGTGAGCCTTGGCCTATCAACTGCACTACAACCTCTCCGCCCTGGCCCTCATCGAGTTCATCCACCTCGTCGACGGCTCCTGTGTCGACCAGTAGTACCACTCCTACCAATGATCCCTCGACCACCACTAACACCTCGACAGCTCCTGTGCCGACCAGTGCTACTGTTACCGTTACCACCCCTACCAGTGACCCTGTGACCACCACGGGAATCACGACCATTCCTCGGTCCACCACCGTCGCTCCAAGTACCGTGACTGTACCTATATTTAGTGCGGCCGCTGATGTCGGCTCGACGTTCGCTGTACTGGCGATTGTAGTTACCGCGATCGTTAATTAATTTGTGCATTTTTATGTTAATAGCAAGCGATTTGTTACGCTCCGCCAGAAGGAGTTTGCAGAACTCCGCTCTGTCCAATTATTCGTCAATGAAGTTTCAATCCAACTTTTCTTCCTCCCCTCTCCTTTTAAGGAGTGTCAATTGTTTATTGCTGACTATACGTTCATAGTCTGCTGAAACAACATGTGCTGTTGCGTTGATGAGTTCCTGCAGCCGTCACTGAAAGTATCCTGGATGGTTAATCGTACCATGGACTGTAGAGAGTGAAGTGCTCATACGATGTGGTTTCCGGTTAATCTAACATCAGTTTGTTTCGAAAAGGATCAGTGAGAGTCTTACCGAGCCAGATTTGAAATTTCCTGCTTCAGGAATTTCCAAATGTCCCAATGCCTATGTCCAAATTCTAAATGTCCACTATGACACGGTTGATGATATTACAATAGCGACTAGAGATCTTGCGCGTGGCTCAAATTGATTTATCGACTTCACGCCGGTGCCTGGACCAAAGGAATCGCTCATCATAAATCATCATTTTATAACTAAAATGCCCACTTCAAAATCCACCCCTGCCAGTATTCTGATAGCAAGAAACTCCTCGGCGGCAAGTGCGTGTCTAACGTGTGATACCCTGATGCTCCACAGGGCTCCACTCCTCCGCTCAACGCGTGATGGCCTTTAAGAAGAAACGGAATCGTCATTGTGGTACACCGCACACACATGGTTTGTTAGTGGCGAGCTCTAATATGCAGAGACGCTGCTCTTCGCTGCCGCCGACGACGTGCCAAGTGTCTCTCAGTTCGAGTAGACTGTTACGGGATGAGAGGCATGGATCTGACGCAGGACACCAGCGAACTTCCACCGAGTAGGGTGGGCTGATACGTATGTTCATAGGAATAATTTTTGTCATAACCAAATTTATCAAAACTGGTACACAGGGTTTTAATTGCCACTATAATGATACTGTATGCAAGTCGTGAGGACGATTTATACCGGTTTTGTGTCTATTATGGGATACTAAAATAATAATGTTTTATAAAGTGTTTAATAAAGTGAATATCAAGCGACCACCATACAAACTCCTACTATAATGATACAATAGTATACAAATACGGCGGCATGCAGTCGCAGTCACGAAGTGTGGGTAGCCTGTTCTCTGAGAGGGAAGTCGCTCACCCAAGCAGCATCGATGCACGGCCTCGGCTACATCGTATACTTCTCTTGATAGATCCCAGTACAGTGAACGGAGCGATACAGATCATACAGTACAGGGACGATCGCTGTATGGATCCCAAAAATCGAGAGCATCCTGCTGGCGTTTGGGGCCCTGAGAACAACGGCAAGTTGGTGAAGGGATGATAGTGCAAGAAGCCTACTTGAAAATATAAACTGTGTATCACTGCGTGGTCCAGCCAAATGTCATCAGTGGCCGCTCCCTCGCACGCGTAGCCATCAAGTGCCACGCGCTCGGCTGCTTCGTAGTCACCAATCTGCTCCAAACCGAAGGACACCATCGCGGCCAGGAAGGGACTGAGAAGAGGTAAGGATGATGGTGAGATGATCGTGAATCAGCATACGTTGTGGATAGGCAGGAGCCACGCCTTTTGTAGATCTCAGCGATGGCGTCATGGACGAGGTCAGATCGGCCACACTTCAACGCCATCACCTAGCAACGACGAAGGGACAGGTCCCAGTGAGCCGGGAAAGCCCCTTCTCGCGCCATCACTTGTGCCCTCTTCAGCGGGAAAAGGTCATCAGCATCGGGACCTGTCTCCCAGGAGCGATAGAAGTGCCCGTAAGCGGTCTACAAATAGAGCAGTTGGTCATGATTGTTAAATTCAACAGCATTGGTCACCTCGTAGTCACCCGCCATGATGCACGACTGGTAGGCCTTCAGAAGTATGCTGATGTACTCGGGGCAGCCACGGCCGCTCTCATCAGCCAACCGCTCGACTGTCGAGAGCATCTCCTTCCCTTGAGTGGATTGCCTTGACCATGAAGTAGTCAACGGCCAGGAGCCCAGCAGTGATGGTATTTCTCTGAGAGCAGTAGTGAACTTAAATACTTTCATTATCTCCACTATGACTAACAAGTAGTGCTAAGAGCATTATACTCATCCTTTAGTCCATACTCAGTAGTAATCTATACTATAATATGATGATTGTTATTCACGGAGATGAAGATGATACGTAAATCCAGGCAGGGTGTGCGGTGCAGAATGAAAGCCAATCCCTTAGCATTGTTATGCCGCGGTTGTTGTTTTTTCCTCCTGAGTATCACTCACGGTGTCCGGCCCTACCATCACCATCATCAACTTGATGACATCAAGTATCAAAGCAGCACAACCAGTAAAATTTCAAGACATGCATGGTTCGAGTCGAGAGACCCCAATACCACACCTACCATGACGTCTACTTGTGGACTCTTCACCGCCTTCTGTGCGACCGGTACGATCTTACTCCAATGGCCGAAATTTAGATATGCTAATACTGCATGTTTGTAGGACTGTATGGCGGAAGATATGTCGAGGTTGTTCATTAATAAGAGATTGATGAAAGATATGCGAGGTGAGCGTGACGAGCACGCAAACTACAGAGAAGCGCTGGAAGCTCCAGAGCGGCAGTCACCCCTTCACCAATACCAGCTCCTTCAGATAGAGCTCATGAATCACCGCAAGTTCAACCACAACCGATTTCGGGGTCCGGAAATTTCGACTCATACACAAGCCAAAGAAACAATAAAAACCCGCTCCATCAAGTTTGATCTGGTTGAAGCAAAAACCACTGAGGCGTTCATCCACTCCTACCACATATTCCGTCACAAAACGACAGTGTACTGGTAACGGCATTCATGACGAGGTGATGGACACCAAGTGAATGTGATTTTAGTGTGAACGCAATTGTGTTGTGATTTCTTCTAGCGTCAAGCTAGTGGACTCTTACCCCATCGACTGCACCATTAGTTCTAATTGATGCTATTGTTGTCATCGGTAGAGTCGCTTCGGCTCTCCTGCGGCATCTACTTCATCACGGACGGCATCACCCGAGACCCTTGTATTGGTCGATTGCAGCGAGTCTCAAGTTATCTCCACTTCCGTTATAAGAGCTTTAGGTTTCATCATTGATCATGAAGCATCAATCTCGGTGCACCCTGCGAGAATAATCCGTCTCATACCACTCCATTCCCAACTCGCAATAGGTGAGTAGAGAATTAAACAGCATGAAAGGCTGTCCTGCATCCCATCATCGTTTGAGTTTCCGCTCGTGCTGGCTGGTTAGGTTCGCCTCTCTGGCAATCTCCCTTCTCTCCTCGGGCCGTTTCTTTACCCCTTCTCTTTTCGTCATCATCTCCGCCTTTCCATGTCGTCCTAGTGATCTCTGTGGATTTGAGGGAAGTGGACTCCTCGAACTCACTTCTGAGCTCGAGGTAGGATTTAGCAGGTGCCTCCTACTATTACTGATGGAAGAGATTACCACCATCTGAAAGACACACGCTGTTGAATTGGCGTAATCAGGGTGGTGCGTGTGGAACGTCTACTCCGGAAATTCTCCTTCTTCCTCGCGTTATCTCGCAGTGTAGTCTGTCGAGTGAGCAAGACTACAAGTGACCAAGATCGTTGCTCTCACTAGTCAGATAGTGCAACTCAACGCTTACGTCCTGGTCAAAGGTCGTAAGGTTAGAACAGTTCCACCAAAGGAATGAACGGGATGCAAAGCGATGCACTTGGCGACTAGAATGCGTGACGTACGGAAGGTGACGTGACACCAATTTCGATCACGCTACCGGCGAGCCAAAGGTCATTCCATGGAGCACTTGTCTACTTCAGACCAAGTTCAGACCGAGTTGAGGAGTGTCAAGCAATCCAAGAAAGCAAGAGAGCAAGTGGACCTAAGGGCATTTCCAAAGGTCTACATACCTCCCCGCCTAGCTTGACACCGTTTCCTCAACCAGGCAGCCAAACCAGGGAAAAACAGGAAGGACGGAACCAAAGCGGAAGGTACTCCCACCGGAGCATCGACGCTAGCGAGGTTCAGTAATTAGAGTGCCAGCAATGCACATGGTACAGTCTATGGAAGTCAAACCATACGAGAAGTGTACCATCCAGGATATCTGCAGAGTCAGTAAGACAACATATCCAAGAGAAAAACAAAGAATAACGAAACAGAGAGAGTGAATCCGAGGTAGAACACCAAGTTAGGGCCTAGGATCGAAGTTGGAATTCACCAAGGTCTTGCGAAATTCAGCATAAGTAATCAGGTTTACCTCATCTTTGAAAGATGATCTTTCCTTGAGCTCTCCAGACACAAAGAACAGGGGGTCAAACCTCAGAAAAAAGAAGTGGGGATTGCCGTCGAGAACAATCTCGAGCCAAGGTCGAGAAGACCAGGTCCAGAACAGGGACATCGGTGGTAAGTTCATGTGGAGGAACTCGTACCAATAATAAGTCGAAATAGTCGAAGTCAAAGTCATCCAAAGGTCATCATCTTCATCCAAGGGGTCTCGAAAAAAGGTCATCAGCAGTATAGTGCACACCCAAGAAAAATTCCTGCCGTTCTGAATTACGTTCTCAGTCGAGAAAGTGCCTTCTTCTCTTCTCTCCTACCTCTTCAACCCAAAGAGATCGGAGCCGGTTACAGGTGTCAACATAGCAGCATAACCATATAGCAACAGAACCATCATCTTCCGGTAGACGGTCTGGTTGTACCACTGGTACCACCCTGGCAGGGTGATGAGTAGACGATCAGCATTGATGACTTGACGATAAACCAGGATCAGGGTGAACCACTTCTAAGGTCACATCGACGAGATCAGACGGAGCCACAGAGACCAACCAGCATCCATCTTAGCTGGGACCTGGTATGTTAGCCGAACTACAAAGGTCTCCCACAGCGCGTATAGTGCAAGTCGACGAACCAAACCTTAACCAGGAAGGCAGAAGTCACCACATAGGGAATGCTAGGCTAGCATTGCTAGCACCAGTAGCACTCAGAAAAGAAATGAAGGTCGGCGTCGGGGACCTTCCGGACAATAGTGAACAGATCGGTATCGTAGTCACTTGCATGGTCCACAACCAGGCGGATGTGATACTGGGGAGAGTTCTCGTCCATACCAGCAGCCGTCGCATCTGCCCTCGCCTGCTTCTCGATGAGCGCAAGGTCCTTCTTCTCGATACCAAGGTGGTTACCAGGAGAAGCCATCAGGAACCAGGCACGTAGGGGAAGGTCTTATCCGCTGGTATGGGTACCCGAGCTCGTGGAGAACGTAGTTGTAGTGATAGCAAACAAGGAGCTGCTACCAGAAATGTAGTCTGTCGAGTGAGCAAGACTACAAGTGACCAAGATCGTTGCTCTCACTAGTCAACTCAACGCTTACGTCCTGGTCAAAGGTCGTAAGGTTAGAACAGTTCCACCAAAGGAATGAACGGGATGCAAAGCGATGCACTTGGCGACTAGAATGCGTGACGTACGGAAGGTGACGTGACACCAATTTCGATCACGCTACCGGCGAGCCAAAGGTCATTCCATGGAGCACTTGTCTACTTCAGACCAAGTTCAGACCGAGTTGAGGAGTGTCAAGCGATCCAAGAAAGCAAGAGAGCAAGTGGACCTAAGGGCATTTCCAAAGGTCTACAGCAGGTGCCGGAAATGAGTTTACGTGCTAATGTACGCGGACACAGGCGGGGACGTATCAGTCCATTCTGTGGCCCATGAAGGAAGGACAGTCTGTTCTGTCGCAACATGGCTTACGGACGGAAAGATGATACGACCGTATTCCGCATAGAGGAACCATCTGTCACCGATCGAATGAGGATCTATGCGCTTGCGTCCTCACTACCATCTCGCTCGCCGTTTGCCAGCCTGCGACACAAATCGGAGGAAAACTCGGCAGGTCGTTCAACCATTCAGAAATTGAAAACGCTGCGATTCAATCGCACTGAGCATTGTTGGGCAAGGCTTGTTCCTTGGATCAGAATGATGCGCCCTTTCCACATGCACGAAAGTAACCGGGGTGTTCAATAAACCCCTTCAATTCAGAATACATAGTTCTGGAATAGGTTTTGCCAAAGTTTGCTGAACAGCCCGAACGTTTCCGTTGAGATGTGGCATAACTGGTACGAAACTGGTCCACATGGTAAGGTGGTGCGTGAGCGCGGTAGGAAAAGAGCTGAGGAATCATCGAGAGAGAAGTCTTGAGACCGGGCCCGAAATGATAGACTTTGTTGGACCGACTGACGAGGTGATTTCGCCGAGGTTGATTTTCATAATCAATTTCGAAGATCTACATGGGTGGTTTCCACCGGTTCCACAGTTCCCTGCGTGTTTGATGCGATGTTACGACGAGACGCCAATCTTGGTGCCGCCAAGACTACCTCAACTCGAATTTATTTGAACCGATGCGAATATTGAGACCCCCTATTACAGAGGGCGGCGCCCAATGGCCTGGGTGATGATCTCTCCTCGTAGTTTAAAGCTTAGTCTTTAAATGCCTAGTAGAAATAGTATCATCGGTGCAACGGCTGCTGTTGCAGCGCTGTCCAGCATACCTTTGGGTTATGGATTGCGCATCATGTCCTCATCCGCTTCCAATGACGGAAGAGCCTCAACGTGTGACCACAGGATGAGCCTCGATAACTCGATTTGACGAGGAGTATAACCTCAATCTTATCTCCTCACGACTGGTCGTCGACTCTCAGGTTTTCCCTCCGGTAACTGGTGAGGGGATAGACGGCAATGAATTGAACGCCCTCTGCGAGTACAGCAGCGGCACGGAAGGGACAGAAGATTGGTCTAGCCTCAAGATTGCCGTGAAGAAGGTGAAACCTCAGACGTGGCCCTACGGACCAGTCCACCGCCACATCATCACCCAATCCATTGCATGCCCTAAGCGTGGTGAACGGGGTGCGTTCGGTGCTACATTGTAAGACAGAGATTGGGCAGCGTGCAGTCATGTCGACTTAACTTCAGTGATGACGAAGGTCACAACATGCCTGGCTACATCCACTCGTGTAGAGGACATTTCGTTGATTCCGATGAGCATTACGTGTTCAAGTTCGGTCCTCCCGAGAAGGCAAGATTGGATCCGTTGCTTGATCTCGACAACAGAACCTTCTCTCACATAGTCGAGCGATTTGATGAGTTTTTTGGCTACCTCGGACTCGGAGTCGAACCAACTAAAAGCTGGGATTTCCGAATCGACGTGAGCAAGTTGGGTGTTGTGCATGAGGTTATGAAAGATTTCTGTCCTCTGGTGAGAGAGGCTGTAAGGAAGCATTCGAGGACATTCGCCGACTTGTGCGATCAAACCTTTACGACTTGTAAGGAGGCAATTTCAATCGCGAAAAACGAGGGTTGGGAGTGTTTCCCACGCGGCAATACAACCTATGTGTTGCATCCAGGCTCTGAGGAAAGCGATATCGATGCCGTGATTGCGTACTTGTGCTGACCCACTTGACTAGATCAAGAGGTCCGTTTAACGGTGTTCTCTATCTATCAAGGTTCTGTTTCTGTTTGTCTTTTGTTTTTGCCTTATGTTTGTCTGGCAAGGCTAGACAATACTTTTTGCCCCTTCATGAGTTTTTTGACTAACATGCTATGATGATGTTGTTGATGTTTTACGATAACCGCTGTGTTGTATTTTGCCAGTCGAGAGGTCCAGTGGAAGCGGTTCTATTGTCGTGCGCAATGCATGCCTGAGGAGTCCGCCGCCCGGGTACCCTGCGCAGGGTACATGGCTTCCTTGAGTGAAGTTATCAGCAGTGGCCCGAGTTGTCCTTTCGGGCAGCAGCAGCAGCATTCACGCATCGCTGTATTGTGGGCGGGTTTTCCGCGGAAACACACGGTCGCAGAAGCAGTGTCTCTGCGTTTCTGCGTACTTGTATCCTGAGTAGTGCATCTTGATTCATGGTTCTCAAGCGCTCCTGGCTGGGTCCTGTTTGTTTCTCAGTCCATTTTGTCCTGCTCCAAGTGCCAAAGGCTGAGCTATCTTGGATTTTTTCCTAGGTAGTTTCTCTTCACTTGGTCCTTTGCGCCGATGTCCTATCGTAAGGTCTACAAGAAGGTTAAGAGTTCATCTCAAACAACTCGGCACTTGTTCCTATCGCCCTGCGGTAATTCTGGGGGACTCATTGAATTTCGCCTTGCCTGCAAGGACAATCACGAATTGATTATAATATTCGGGAATTCACTTTCGGGCTCGGATGGTCGCTCGCACGTGTTGTTGCTATCCATGAGGTATGTACTCAAATCAAAACTCGCAATCGGTTACGTGAAATTACCAAAAACTGGCCCTGAGTGACAGGGAATGGCCCGATCAATTCGCCCTTGTCGCCTCGCGGTTCCAGCTGCTGCTAACGATTCATACAACACCGTTCATACATCCCGCTGTCCTTACGCGAAGGGCGTCGTCTGTCACGCCAATGTTTGCGGTCTTTGAGTGCATCACCGGCAGTGATGGTGTTATGTCAGGTCACACCAACGGTATCACGGATATCGAGGGATTACGGCGATTTCTCAATGATCCCTACGGTCTGATCGATTGCCTCATTGAAAACAATTTCACGTTCGTTTCTTTTGAGACTGCTGAGGACTCGGTGCGATGTAGAGACAGTTTGCCGTCTGGAATGTAAGGTGGGAGTGCAGCTTCAGGGAATCTTAGGTCGATGATAGGCCTTCATGGGGTTAACGTTTATTAAATGGGAGCGGCGTTGTGTAGGAAACTATTATCAGACTTTTCGATATCCCGTCTGATGGTTATGAGAAAAGCCGTGCACTAGATCGGAAAAAAAAAATTAACCTTCTTTTGTGACCAAGTGTAGAAAGTAATTTCGAAATTGCTCACTCAACCTATACTGAAGGGCAGTACTGGTTTAAGGGAATTTCTGCGTGCTAAGAAACGATTTTGCGGGCGGTTCAATATCATTACTTTTCAGACGGGCCGAGTTCGTCACTAAGCGGGGCGACAGAGGTTCATCAACATCATCATCGGTATCAACAACCACTGATGAGCTTCCGCCAGGCCTCACGGTTATACCCGACTTCATAACTGAGGATGAGGAGAAGAGGCTGTTGGCGGTAGTGGACGAAGGGCAGTGGGACGAGACCATAAGGAGACGGGTAGTAGTCGGGTGTATGGGCGTGTTGGACGAACATAGACTGTTCCTGGATGAACCCGCGTTGTTGATCTGTCGGCTCACCGGGCCTTGCTGTTACTCATATTTGCCCGCGCTCGGATTCGCCGTTGGGGTTCCCAACTTGGGAAGGCGCGTCTGGGCTTTATGGACTGAGAATAGTTCTTACTGGAGGTAGTGGTGATAGAGTCAGAGTAGAAGTTAATACTTCCTGCCGAACACTTATTGCTGCTAGGAGATGTCGTCGTTGGGCGAGATAAAATTTTGCATTATTCTTTGGTCGATTGAGTTGTTTCTTTGTACATCGAGCAGTACATGCTACACTTAGCCATGCCTTGGACCCCGCCGGCTTGTTCGTGGATACACTATAGTATCCGAAGTCGCCGAGGTTAACGATGTACCGTTAAAAGAGCGTTTCGCCGCTTCTCTTCTTAGGGAACAATTCGGACGAAAACGCGTATGGAGTCTTAGTAGCCGTTTTCTGTTGTATACCCCGTGTGAAATCGAGCCGCCGGAATTTCTCTGACTATTTCGTACTGATTTGACACCCCTGGATTCGACGTTTGTTGCCGTTCGTGTAAAGGTGCAGCACTTCGGTCATGCTTTCAACTATGCTTCTTTGCGAGCTGAAGATGCCGACTTGCAAGGAGAAGCGAGCATGCCCGCGTACACTGACGAGTTGGTTGGACGTATCCGGGCTAATAGCGTCGATGAGGCACGGGATTTCGAGCCTGATCAGCTGACGATTAATGAGTAGGTTTGCCTGACGAATCGTTATGGTACTGGGGCGTAGGTACACACCCGGAGTTGGTATTGCCTTTCATGTTGATACGCATTCGGCGTTTGAAGGACCGATAGTGATACTGTCGATTGCGGGGGGTAGGAGGAGGGAGAAGCTGGTGGTGTGTTCATCATGGCGTGAAGTGCAGACTGATGCTGAGGGAATGTTTTTAAGATGTGTACGCGATGTATAAGGGAAGCTTGAATCGGTACTGAAGGGACTGAGAAAGTTGAATTGCGTGACGAATTTGTGGGAAAGTAGGTAGTGGTTGATTTTTTGGTATGTTCTTATTCTCGCTCGTCGGGTTGGGGTTTTACCATTTTATGGTATTCTGGAAAGCCTTTGTAGCATGTGGTTCTTATGGACTCTCTGGACGGACAAAATCCCGCAATTTGAGAACGGCTTCTTGTGAGCGAGGAAACTACTTTTTACTATTGACTATCTTCATTTGACTGGGGCTCGTTGATGGTGCATCCGTGAGTATCTTAGGTTGACTCAGGTATCGTGTTGGAATTTAGGAAGTCAGAAGGGGAGAAGGAGGAGAGGGCATTGCCGTTGTGGTTGCCGCGGAGAAGCTTAGCGGTTATGGGAGGAGAGTCGAGGTAAAATTTCGCGCGCCACGAAATTGTTTATCGCTTGCGAGCCGTTCAATAAAGCAATTCTGAAACTCAGAACTGATTCTTACGCGTAAGATGCGGCTCCTGAATCGATCCTGAGTTTTGTAGTTGGTTTATTGAACGACCTCAGACTCTTCATCGCTGTCGTTGTGGTGTGAAATAAAAAAGGCGGAGCGAAGCTGGTCGTCTGTCGTTTTCAGATTTGGCTGGGTGCATGGTATAGCGGGTAGGAAGACTGACAGGGTCGGGCCTGATGGGAAGCTCGTTGAACGGCATCGACGAATATCTTTGACGTTCAGACAGGTAATGCGCACAGCGAAGCTCGTACATTATAAAGGGAGAATCTTTCGTCGCGGATATCTTGCGCACCGGAAAGATTCGGGTTCTCGCTCGCCCGTCTTTTTTTTGCGTACGAAACGGTGGCATGATTTTCAGATGAAGAATAGTGCGTGTCATTGCGAGTGGCCGTCTTTGTGTGACACACAGAATCCTCAAAGTTTGGTGTTGCCGAGTCGTGTTGGTGACAGCCATAGTGAGCAGTCGGGATAGCCCCCTTGTTCTGTCTGTTTCTTAAGGTGTTCAGTAAACTGTCTTGTGTTGGGATCGAACCTGGGTCTTTTATTTTGAGTGTTATAGTAGAATATCTTATGTCGGGCCGTGGTAAAGGCGGAAAAGGTCTTGGTAAAGGAGGTGCTAAGCGTCATCGTAAGGTCCTCCGTGATAACATTCAGGGCATCACCAAACCGGCTATCAGAAGGCTTGCTCGTCGTGGTGGTGTGAAGCGTATTTCTGGCCTTATTTATGAGGAGACTCGTGGTGTACTCAAGGTCTTCCTGGAGAGTGTCATTAAGGATACTGTCACCTACACTGAGCACGCCAGGCGTAAGACGGTGACGGCCCTTGATGTGGTGTATGCGTTGAAGAGGCAAGGGAAGACTCTTTACGGCTTTGGTGGCTAATGAAGATGCTCGGGGCGATCATTTGACTTTGTACATTTTTCTCGTTCGATTTTGCTAACGACTCAAGTCCATTACATTCAATCTTGAATAACAACAGCGGTGGTTCGGATAACGCGGTTTCCTGGCGGAGGGGTTGGGTTGTTAGTTGTCACTCTGCTGGGAGGGGTATCTTTTGCGCGCTTGCGCAATAACTCCAGGCAAAGGGTAGATCATTTTGGTCGTCCTCCGGGATTAGCAGGGCTGTTGCTCTGGAATTGTGTAGAGGCAAGTTACCTCAGGTCGGCTGGTATGACTATGATGAGCATATCGTCACATGATTTTTGAGTGTACAGAGTGATGGGATGTTCGAGCGCATGGCGATACTTGTGAATGTTGAAGGGCGGGGTATCTTAGGATGGGATTGAACGTGGACGATTAGCAGGGGTTGTAGTACCTGTTTGGTAAAACGCTAGTACAGTCCTGGGGCGCAGCTTTTACACCTGCTTCCTCGAGCTATCTCGTGCGCGTTCAAGAATCGCTGTGGGGTAATTAACTAGTTGGATCATCAGTCGGGCACTATCCTCGGGCCTGGTATTATTTGACGCAGGTCTAGTTTCCGATCTAACAGCCTACACCCCTCCAGGTAGCATCAAGCCGCTCTGGCAGATAGTAGAGGTTGATGGAGGCACGGCGTCTTGTGAGTAACTAAAGTTTTTGGTGGGGTGTCGTATCCGTGGAATTGGAGAAGCGGGGGCCTTCACGTGAATGGGATGGCCATTTTGCTGGTCATGGGAAGCTTTTTTAGGCAGTGCGGCTCCCTGTGTTGTATGATGCTGAGCGTGAGTTCTACTGTGGTTACTAAGTTTTCGGAGTGCCTAGGGGGTACTCGAGCTTCGTTACGAATGCTCCACAGTTCTGCTGCCATTACACGTAAGTGTAAACACCATTTACATTGCAATTCAACGGCGAATGGCGAGACTATTATTTGTAGTTTTCTGGCAGTGAGCCGAGATAGCGTGGTGAAGACGGGTAATCCAGATAGCCTAGCTTTCTGGTACTGTGTCGAAGAAACGTTGCTTTCCCACTTGGCGTTTCCTCAGCTCCTCCGGGAGACCCGATGCTTGACTTGCGGGTTCCGTTATTGAAGACAGCAGTGCCCTCCGTCGCAAGACAGTATCCAAGGTTGAGCGTAGGGAGCGGTGAATTTCCAGGATTCTCGGAACAGTTCGTATGAGATGTCCTGTGGTTCAGGTAACTGACGATACGGCTAGGTTGGGCGCTAGGCGATTACCATACGTCAGGAATATCGATTCTGCAAACGAACGACCTTCACTCCTTCTCCGCTCAGTTCTGAGTCATCGATGAGCAGTTCGAGCTGCAGGCTTTTTTGAGAAGCAGGTTTCTAGTGTCCCATGCACGTAACGATTTTGGCTTGCAGGTTCTGCCATGAGCTCCACAGTTTTTTCAACGGCCAACCAACACAGTATAAGTTCAGCGGCCTCTACGGTGCTCTCTGGTTATCACTGTTGTTGTTTAGGATGCCCAACTATGCGGACTTGGCGATAATTGCGTGTTCTCGAGGGTATTCTTGTGGGACCTTGCCACCCGTAAATTGATCACTTGCAACTCGAACCACGCTACACGCGTGAACAGACAGCCTGATGACAAAGTATGATAGATAAACGAGGTGTAACAACCAGGGGGCCTCAGCGGCAACAACACATCTACATCTAACAAAGGAAGCTATTTCTTGACGACCTGAGTCACGGAACTGGATTTGGTATCGACTATTCTCATAAGAACGAGCGTTATTGCGACGGTAGCAATCTTATGAGAAATTGGTATCGCTTACTCAGCCGTGGCGGCGGACGTTGTGGTGACCGTGGCCTTCCTCGTGGCCCTCCATACTGCTGGGGAACACAATAGACCTCGAGGACGCGCTCCCGATGATGACAGACACGAGGAGAATGAGACCGATGCGGATGGACATTCTAATGATGATTTGTGGAGCAGGGGGAAAAGCTGTGAATACGCTAAGATAGCATAACAGCTACCGTAAATGGATTTCCGAATCTCGAGCTCTGAAAGAGAGCGCGCCGAATAAGTGTCGCCACTGGCGAGCTCTTACGGAGTGTTGGCCACTTTCACTTGGCGAGTTGCCAAGCGTCGTAGCGTTGCAGTTGAGGACGCTTCAGCAGGGAGGGAAGCTCAGGGGCTTCAACACAGTGCGTGTATAGTGATTCATATGTCGATGGCGAATGCATCCTCGTGAGGCAGAGCGAGTTTAGGCCGAGGGTGGCGTTGTTAGTCACTCCGTGGGATCTCGGGGAGGAGTGGTATGAGCTGCACGCATGCACAGTTTCCAGCATTGTGTCGTTGATAAATTCCCACTCTTGCCGAACATTACGGTACCGAGTCGGAGGAGACGAACGGTCTTCCCAGAGGTTTATCGTGCCCTTGAAAGTCGTAGATTTTTGGCTTGGCTTGAGCTTTTGGAGCACGAGGACAGTTGACCCAGGGGAGAAAGTAGGCTGCCGCGATTCGCTGACTCGGCCCTAATGAACATGAAGTCCGGCGATACCTACTGAATAGGGCCTAACAAGTCTTCGTCACCACCCATCTAAGAGAGTATCATAGGTAGCAGTGTGAATCCACTGACTTTGTCATTCACTATTCGCACTCCCATGGGAATCTCGCTCGGAGACTTTCCTGAGGAATTCCTATGCTGAAGGGAAATACCGGCCTACTTCCCTTTGGCCAGTGGTGAACATGCTTCAGAACGAATACTGTCCGTGGGTAGGCAGTCGTGCTTGACCGCTCAGCGGTTTTTGATAGGGAGTTACCACTGTCATAATGACACTGACTTTGTCACTTACTATACAGACTCCTAACCTCAGCCTCATGGAAATTTCATACAGTACCAGAAGACCACAAGTGCACTCGTGTGTTATACGCTGTTGCATTCTCTTCGGCCGGCACTCGTCTCATGTAACTGTGCCCTAGCTATGAGGACCTTGCTGTCATTATCACCACTATGCTGTGGTAGGAGATTTGCGAGTTGTTTTCGCCATTCTTGTTGTTATTGAGTATGAGTTGAACACTTTCGGTGTTGGTATTACCTCCCTCAGTCTAGCTTCAGACCGCTGTGTAGTTTTGACTGCCGCCCCCCGTACTCATGCCTGGGGTGTCTGCCTGGCACATAGTAGGCGTCGATGGTGGTACGGAGCCGCGAGGGGTGACACAACATCTAGGTACTTTCGTTGTCCACGCGTAGTGTCACGGATGGCTCTCAGGTGGATGGGATGACCATTTTCCTGGGCGGGGTCAGTACCTCTGTAGACAGTGTGGTGCAGTCTTGTATGATGCTGAGCATAAGTTCGATTGTGGTTGTGGTAGGAGAGGGTCGCCCGTTCTCGTTTGTCATAATACTGTTGTATTTCTGTCCACGGGTGTATGAGGGATTTTCCTACATCAGTATCAGTATACTCATAGTTTAATACTGCTGGATATTCTCGTTCTTGGCGACTATTGTTATTAAGGTCTTCCTAGGGAGAGTTATTAAGGATACTGCAACCTCTTGTGGTGGCGGTAGGGTAGGAGCGGCCCTTCTCTTGGGTCTTCCGAGGGGTGCTGTTGATCAATGGGGGCCCTCGTGAGGGGTTTTTACTGGCGTCCTTGTAGGATGGCCGGGCTTCTACCGCTGTGCCGAGGGTGCCGCGTTAAAGCTGGTGAGGGATACTGATGATGTCCGCACTGAGGTGAAGTGCGGAAAGTGTGGTATACATTTGGGACATGTATTTTATAACGAAGTAGGTGGGTGTTAACCATCGGGAAACTCAAGTCAATGGTTTCGTGGAATCCTGAGCTTCTGCCAATAATAACACTGATAAAGTCATCAACTAGCGTCAGGCTAGGCTTAGGGGCCATAGTTGTGCACTTGCACAACAACAGTGGGACCGAGCTCTCATCGATGTCGTCCTTGCAACGTCATCAAACCTCTTCAGGGCGAATCATCCTGTTTTAGACATCTCGTTTCCCGTCATTTCTCAAGTCGAGTGTTCTTCTAGCCGGTCGCTTTCAATGGTCATCGGAGTAGCTTGAATGCGGCAACTTCCTCTCACAAGCTAGACGCTTATTCTTCCTACGAGCTCTCGCGTCTTGTTTAACATGCCAACGTATTGCTAACCTTGTCTGTGGTGCCTTCGCTTTCGAGGGTGGCTATCGCTTCAAGTTTCAGGGTTTCGACAATCCACCCCCGAACGAGCGGCATTGCATAAACTCGGCAGTTCTGTCTTACTGTGATGGAGGTATCGTCAAGGAAGCTACATATGATGGTGAGTGAGAACGATGCTTCGGCTGGGACTAGAACTTGGGATCTAGGACCAGTCTTCGCCCATGCCCATCGCACCAGCTTAGCTGCACCGTCGGTTATGCGTGACTTGGTCTTTTCTGGCGAGGCGGCCAAGGCAGGAGGCAGCTCGTGGTGGATCGTCATCGATGCCACCGTCTACAAGCTACTCAAACCACCAGGTGTAATCTTGCTATCTAGCGACAACTTGCATTTCCTCAACTCCAGATACCCGGAAGCTTCAATGGTTGGTTCGTTTGCTGACTTGCGAGTGTCAATGCCTGTTGGATTTCGACGGGAAGGAGAAGCATTGCCCGCAGTTGGACGATTATGTTCCAGGACAACCGTAAGGGTCAGCCAGGGGACGCGGGATGATGGTGGAGTTTTGTGAAGAATGACTGCCGGCGGGCTGGAAGCGAACTGTGTCAAACGGATTGATTTTAAGGGGAAAAGCCCTTCGATAAGTGTGAGGTTTTTTTGGACCAAAAATTTTGGTGGTATAGAGGGCAAATGGTAGGAAGTATCTTTTCGTTAGCGAAATTCTAAAAAAGCAATAAACAATAAAAAAGCAGCCACACCAATGATGAAATAGAATAGAAAAGTTAAGGCAATCAATGTGATGTGCCGTTATTAAGGTATCGCAAGGTGTTTACAATGCCAGCTATACCCGTATGGTAATCATATTATAATAAGGCCTTAAAATTATTATAAGGCCTTACGATGTCCAACCTCGAACACACTGTATGTAACACTCCATTTCATTGCACTGTGAAGGCTGGATACCACTTTTGTATCTTCGAAGCTACTGCGACCGCCACACCGAGTGATGAAACGGTCGTCTCGTGATGCGGTTGGTCAAGCTGAATTAAAACTTTTTATATTCCCTCAATCTTCATTGTTCGGGTCTCTAACTTCATAGGGTTGGACATGTTCAACTCGGTGAAAACTATTCGACACGTTAGTAAATCGTCCAAGACAAAACTGTATTCTGATAATATTTCATACCGTACCATATCCAATTCGTCTGTATCTGCCTGTTGGCGAGTGTTTGATCTCTATACTTAGCGGTGACAATGTCTGTGGTGCGTGCTTCAACGTAATGTTGCGAATAAGGTTCAATCTGCCTCAGATTTCCGTACGACGTAGTCGGGTATAATAATGACGGTAGCAGCAGTGAGGTCACCGATGATGGTGACATCAGCATTTTTCATACCCTTCATTTTGTGTTACGCCAGCTCTCATCATCGTCACCATGATAACAGTTTCTCTCTACGGCGAATTCTACTGGCAGTTGCGATTAATCAGAAACGGGTGTCCGAGGAGGTGTTGGTCGACTTAGCCGGCGTTAGTAGATTGTGTTCTTATGAAGGACGAGCTACAACCCTTTTCGGAGTACTGTATTGCCTCGAGGAGTTCTGTGGTTGATGCGAGAAAGCTCTTGGAGTTATTCGAGTTGCCATAATCGGGTTTGGCTGTGGAACATGGAGAGGTCGGAATTATTGAGGTGACGGGAGGTCTGTGAATGAGCAAGTTGTCGGAATTGACGGGCTAAAGGCGAGCTTGGCAAAGATCTCGCAATAGGTCCTACCCAGAGACATGATGGCATAACGAAGGACTATAACCGTGTAACCGGCAAGTTTCGACGACGATAATCGATCGTTATGATGCGCTCTTTTCACATGCACGAGAATACGATTCCGTGTCTCTTGTGGTATCATGAGACGCTACTGATGACCTTCTCAATTGGTCACCAGGGCGGCCTCCACTCTTACCAAATCTTACACGATTCGTGAGGTCCATACGGCCAGACTGACCTGAATGGTCCCTTCTACAGTGCTGTTACGACTACCCTTTGCCATGCCGACTTGGAAGATCGTCATTGCAGCATCAGCTATGACGGTTGCTGCTATGCTATCTCACATACCTCTCGGGGATGGAATCCGCACAGGCGCTTCACACGACCCTCAAGCCGTAAGAATATGGACATCGTCTTCCGAAGGGGCCAGCAGGTCAATTCACCTTCGGTATTCTCGCTCAGGCCAAGATACGCCCCGAAGTAGATACACCGACTCCTTCTATTGGGAGGTACAGGGTGAGGAGAATTCTGATACCATTATCAGGTTGTCGATTTGCCTCAGTCCCGATACTGGATTGGAGCCACGGGCAAACTTGAAGGTTCCTCCCGAATGCACTGGCATGAACGCTCCTCCTGGGAAAACTGCATTGGAACTACCGGAGGGGATTAAGCGTGCTTGCGAGGAGGCCCTAATGGCGCTCGAGGCCGCTGAAAATCTGATCCCTCTCATCGAGTCGAAAGATATCTCGGCCAATCATCGAATCCTTTTGTAGTCGCCATGACGGTGATTCACGACGTGATGTTGATGTAATTTGCTCCCAAGGAGCTTGAGTAAAGGTCGAATATGATGAACGTCTATCGATCACCATTGTGACTACCACTAGAGTGATCCAGGGATACGTCCAGCCGATAAGTTTTGCAGATTCACGCAGCTGTCAATCGAGACACTGCAAGACGTGTCTCTGCGTGTAACAACTCATGAAAGCTTTTCATTGGAAGGCGATGGTCTGGGGAGGTTATAGACGAACTTGGCCTTACGAGAACATTACGAGATGTATGAAGGCTCGAGGAGGAGGAGGACCCTCCTGGAGGGTAGCCGCGGGCTCCTCTACGACAACACAGCTCATATGGACCTGTCGTGACGCCTCCACTGTTGGGGGAGCAGTATCGAACTCCTCTGCGGCTTACCCCGCCCGTCCGATTTCTCTTGGCCAAACCGAGTTTTCTCAGGCCCTTGAGCTCGGGGGTTGAGCGGAGTTTCACGAGAAGGAAAAGCGTTCGCCCGAATTGGGTGTAATACGGGAGGCCTTGAGATATCTGTAGTGTGGGACCTATCATCGCTTAACCTTCCATGAGAGGAGGCATTAACGAGCCACAATGTACGCCAAAGACGAGAGCGATGTATTACGATTTGGGCAAGCAGAGTATTTCGCGAACGATTATGGCCGCGTAGCATGGTGTAGGGATCGTGCCCTGCGCGCTTACCCTTGTCATCGTTATCGTCTGACCACTTGTAGTTCGCCCTTCGATTATTGCGCCAGCATTCGATCGCTCTGCGCTAAGATCAAGGGAAGCTGAGGGGCACACCCACTTGGTGGATACGATTAGACTAAGTCAACTCGAGGAACTTTGCAGATTCACGCAGCTCTTAATCGCGCTGCAAGGCATGTCGTTGCGTGAAGCAGCCCATGAACCGTGCTCCGCCCCGCTAGGCTGCAGGGGAACATGATCTTACGGGGGCATTACGAAATCTTAGGGAGCCAGAGGAGGGTGGCAGCAGGCTCATACACAACAAAACGGCTCATATTAACCTGCAGTCACTACAGTGTACTGTGCCATTACTGATGCTCAACAGGGTAGAAGGCGTGGTAAGCGATCACTGAGGAGGTAATTCCACCATGTTTCCATGCTCGAGTGCGTTGGGGAATAGAGTAAGAGAGCAAGTGACCAAGGATTGGTCAACATGTACAAACTAAAGTTTTTGGAGAGAATCAGTGGCTGCTCTCGGAACAGCTCCGATTCTCTTCACCTTCACTCAACGTGGTTCGGCAGAAGCTTTTTGCGCTGTGCCCAAAGGCGTCTGTTCTCCGGGTTGTGAGTCTTCGGAAGTTGATCGATAATGAGATTCTATAGCGTAATCTACCCTACCGCAAGTTCTAGCCTAGAACGCGCACTCATGCACGCGAGGGGGCACGTGTAACCGTGGTACTGGCACATGCCCTGTTAAGGTGTGCCATAATCGTTCCTTTGTCCCAGTCCCCGCAGTCAGAGGTTTCATGTTGACTCACACTGGGACTGGCACAGTTATGACGTCCAAATGATTCGACCAGTGTGCATCACTCGAGGGACCCTTCCCAAGCGTAGCGTACAAGTGTCTGCGTGCGAATTAGCCCGTACAGTGGGACGCAATCAGCTACTGAGCTGCGGAAAACAGGCCAAACTGGGTAGGTAGTTCCTCAGCCGCGCATCGGCTAGTACCTGAGTTGAATCGTGTATTACATCAAAAGCATCTTCAAACTTTTCCCCCCAGATTTCTCCGAGAGGCATGCACTATAGTGACAACTACCTCCATCGCTGCTTCGTATCCTCCTTTCTTGGCGTGCGCCTTTACCCGAGGTACGTACGTTCGGCTCAGCGAACGCGTGCGTTCATAGTCATGCTATTGAACGTGCGTTCACCCTAACTCTGCAACAGGTTTATCTCATGTTTACCACACTTTGAGTCCTGTTCCAAATAGCCACACTGTACCGAGTTATAGTGCACACATAAGAGCCTCTTACGATCCAACTGCTTCTGCCTCTGCGCTCCTTCGTTTTTAGAACCTACTCTTCATACAACTACTCTATTCTATCTATGGTGAAATCCCCCGCGACTTGGTCCGTCATCGCCACTCTATCTCTGGTGAGTACGACCGCTCAGTTCGTTGGAGAATACGAGGCAACACGTACCAAGTCCTTGTTGGACATGCGAGCTATTGTAAAGGATGGCTTTGTGTCATGGAAGATCGAGTCGCCTTCCGGGTCAAAAGTCTCGAGCCCGAGCCCCTCTCCTCTCAGAGAAGTTCCTGGTCATTACACGAACCCAGTTTACAGAAACTACACTGTTGACTATGAAGACTTCGACCAGTTCAAGAACTCAGTCAATACAGCTTTTTCGGCAGTGAAGATGCAAGATGGTGACTTGACCTACCTGCGCAAGTACAGCGCGTTGGCTTTCACTGCTGCATTTGACGGGGAATCGCTACTCTTCCTTAGAAAGGCCCTACCTCCGGTAACGGGTAAATACGCCTATCTCGAAGGTGGAAAAAAAAGCTTCGCCTTGGTCGTGATAATCTCTTCTACAAGCATAACTCTGAAGATCAGGTGTGGACCTAATACTGACGCGAAAGAGTTCACTAATGTGAAGGTCGACCAGAGAACCAACATTCAGTATTTACCTGACAAAGATGCTTACGCAAGATTCATTCACAAGGTGGTGGGAACTTGTTCAAGACCTGACCTGCCGACGAGCGCGTCTCCTACCTTGTTTGTCTTCTCCCCAGTGCCAAATACACTTTACGTGCAACTGGACGCGGACCAATCGGGGACCTTCACTCTCAAAAAAGTCGAGTAGAGGCGTTCGACTTCGAGGCCCACTCACCTCACGATCTCTGAGAAGTCAAAGACCTTGAGGATGGCGTTTGCGGAATCTCGTAGAATCTATCCCGTATTCGACATTGGTAACCGCCCGGTTCTGCAACGAGGTTACGACTCGGCCTTGCCCATTATTATTATTGTCATTATTGTCATCACTACATCTCAGATGGTCGCTGCGAGCTGTCGCTACCGCACCTGATTTATGCTCAGTGAGGTTTTGCAGCCAGTCCTGGTGGCCAATTAGTCCTTCGCTTTCTGCCCCTTGAGGGCCCCTCAGCGTGTTCTCGTACTCCTGCTCGGGCCGAGCTATGGCCGTTCTTAGTCAGTCAACTCGCTGATGGGTCGTTAGAGGCCCGGGGTAGATCCAGTCATGCTGGGTCTTCCACACCCTCACTATTCAAGTTAGTTCTTTGTTGGGACTCTGATGGCAATGAGTTCAGTACTGAGCGGATAGTAAACGCAAAATTATTATGCTTTAATTGAGCTTGTCGTTGAGCATCCACTCCAAAATAGGAGCCTTAGTAAAACAAAGATCCTACGTGAAAGAACCTGGCAGAACCTGGAAGAGCTCGAAGAACTCCCTCGGCCGCGAAGCTCGCGAGTTCAACTCGGGAGCTCCAAGCTACACCGGGTTTTCAATCACAATGGCGGCGGCATGGTGCTCCACGGTGCTCTCTGGTATCCAGTGCTGTCTGCTTGGGAAGGCTAGACTCGGCCCTGACGACAATCGAGCGCCCAGACGCCGTAGAGTATGCGGAATCGGCGGCTGTGATGGCAGAGGTGTATGCCAGAAGGAATTCTTCTGACAACACTGCGATATGGGCTATACCACAAGAGCTCACATGTAAGCCTCAAGCAGACTTTATACCCGACAGTGACGACTTAGCATACCCATTCATGCGTATCTGCGTGACCGCTGATCGGGAGGCTGTGAGGAAAGTTGGCAGTCCCCGATATTGCTAAGATACAGAGCATCGCCCCACATCCGCCACATTGCTTTCACGAGGCTCTCCTAAATCTTCGCAACTGTTATCGCTACGGCAAGTGGTCTGAGAGCATTGGTAGACGCGTTGTTGACATTTTTTACTTGCATGGTAGCTGGACTGTTGCGCTTTAGTATATCATACAACAGGAAGCTTTCCTATCGTCCAACAGTCGTGGTGGTCGCCCTACTGGGGCTGCATATTTACGAACTACTTCAACATAACCCACCTTACTGACTTCTTCAGAGATATTTGCGCACTCCTTCTTTTACCTCGTTTATTATGGTATTCCCTCTGGTCGGCGCTCTAATTAACGGCGCTACAGCGACATTGAACGTCGCCAGCGGTAAGTGAATTCAGAGTTAGATTTGAAACAACAGCTTCGCTTGAGTGTTTGGAAAACGACGTTATTGTAGCATGTGTCTCGTTGCTCGAGCTCGAGTAGGACTACACCATTTCCAGGCCTACTTAGCAAAACCCCAGAGCAATTTGATAAAGCCCAGAGCAAATGAGTAAAACCCCAAAGCAATTTGATAAAGCCTAGACCAAATTAGTAAAATCCCAAAGCAATTTAATTTTATGAAAGACCAATTTAGTAGAGCCCCCAAGAAATCACTAAAATTACGGAAAACTCACAATCGGCCTACATGAAGTAAGCACTCGGTATTCTACAGATCGCAGGTTTTTGAAGTTATCGTTGAACATTCGAATTGGGCCTCCGACTGGCATGCCTTCCATAGCAACGAGGGTACAATGTTTGGGCGTGATTGAAGCATCGTATACAGAGTTGCGTAGTTACCGCTTCAACCCCTTTCTGAAGCAACTTCCCACAGCACTGCAGGAGGTACTCTGCCTTCGCTCTGTCTTCGTTCCACCGCGTCTCCGCCACTCATGGCCGGAGTCCCCGGGCCGGGAGGAGGGACGAATCGTCCCGGACGATCCGGATGCCGATCGTGTGCCGACTAAATTGCTCTAGGGTTTTACTAATTTGGTCAGGGCTTTATTGAATTGCTCTGGGGTTTTACTAATTTGGCCTGGGGTTTACTAAGTTGCTCCGGGGTTTTACTAATTTGCTCTGGGGTTTTACTAAGTAGGTCTGGAAATGGTGTAGTTAATCAGGCGCTGAAGGTAGAATTACAGTCGTATAACAGCACTGCAGCGGTAGGGCCGGAGGGCGACTAGTTTATGAACTCGAAACTGGCCTCGGTGGTGACGAATGTGGGATGCGTTCATGCAGTCCCCCATCACCCCAGTGGAAGCGGGTCTGGGTATTTTGAATTGTATATTAGGCACCTTCGGGGCGTGGGCTGCCCTGCATTCAGATCAGCATCAAGCAGAGGTAAGGTCGGAGCGGTTAGCTTGGTCTTTGCCAGGGGCTCCGGTAGATTGCTCAAGACATACAGGGCCATTCAGTGAGGCTGCAGAGGAGTATGGCGCTGAGGGAGGATATACGGGATCTGAGGAAACTTGAGGTGAGCTAGCGAGGGATGCGATATCTACGTATTGCTGGTCCTGCTTTACTGAACGGCGGGTCTAGGAGGAATGTAGGAGTTCGTGGGGCATTCGTCATGCCTCAGGGCTAGAGTTGAATCAATTTACTATTGATCACCGTTCCGCTACTAATTGAGATCTAGTGGATATCTAGTACTTCCCCTAGAGGGTATTAAGTTGATTGTTGTTGATGGTCAGGTCGAGACAGTCCTCACCTCGATGACGGTAGGATCGATAATGCTGGGCTGTTGTTTCGCAGTGTGAGTGACAGCTCCATCAATCATCATAGCAAGTGAGAGGGTAGGTTTACAGAGGGCTATCCCCCTCCTGATGCTATTTCGGCCTGGGCGGACATATGGATGTTTAACATCGCCTGGAGCATCTGCCTCACTTTCCTTAGTATATGGCTGGCCAGTGTCTATCAGGTCGGTCGCAGGTTGCTCGATGGGCGCTAACTCAAAGGTTAGGTTTGCGTATCAAAATTCGCCCGAGCTCTCCTTCTGGAGGAGTACAGAATTTACCTGCCCTCAGAGAACGAAATCAGGAATGCCGGCGGCCTATCTTTATGGGACCGGTGAGGAGGGAAGGTAGCGCTGCGTCATTCAGGAAGCCCGCTCAGAGTGAAGGCATTGCAAGCCGTTCCGATTGATGGTTCCGAAGCGGTCGGCTCCGCTCCTGATACGAGAGGAGGCGCCGGTGGCGATGCGACAGGGCGAATAGTCGACACGAAAGAATTTTATGCAGAAACCCAAATTAACATTAACGAGCACTTCAAGGAGCAGATAAACAGGTTGGCGTGTCTGGTTGTGGGAAGTGGAGAATTCGGAACTCTCGAGGTACATCCCATTGAAGGAGTTCTCTGATAAATACCTCAGAGCTGGCGGCACTGCCCTCATAGCAGCAGTCGTCTGTATGACAGCTTCCCCTCAGACTTCTACGTAGATGTTGCATTCAGGCACGCTCGGTTCACGACTCGATACATCCGAATGGTTCCGAGCTGACGTGTGAGTGGATGCAGGGGGACTGGGAACGACATCTTAGCTTGCTTCAGATTCATGTTGTGCGTCTTCGCTGCGCCACTTCTGTTCTCGGTCACAGCAACTGCGTTTTATCATGCGCGGGAAACAGATTCAACTCGCCCGAGCTTTGGCGATTTCGGTAAGTAGGCCTAGTATCTCATGGCTCAGCATTGCTGAGTCAGCATTGCTGCGCCGTGCGAACCGTATCCACCGGGTATGTGGATGGTGAGCGTCCCTTGCTACGGATGTGAGGACTTCCATCAAAGCCCATATCCTAGAAGCCTTGTCGAGGCACTACTCAAGAACTGTTCTCGCAGTGTATGCGCGGTGGCTCATTGGAATGCCATTCGTCCCGTCTTTGCCGGTTGTGCACAACTTGTGCAAGTCTTCTCGATGCTAGTAGCGCTCTGCGGCTCGTAGCACTTTCCTGTGCGTGTATGGAGGTATATGGAGCATTGTGTTCTCTTGAGATTTCGAGTAAACTCCATTTTGTCCAATCAAAGCGAGTTTCAGTTACTCTGACGAAAGAGAGGTCGAAGAGGCATTTTCGATCGGCCGGAGGTCTGCTGAAAGCGCCTTTCGGTTCATGTGCGAAACGTGATCAAAAGAAAGCCAAGAAAGCTCTCTTGGTTACGAAGGAGGAAGAGAAAGTGAGGATGATAGCAATTAGTACCATCCCTCGTGTCAGTGCATCTATAAACATCACAAGCTCCGCTAGCTCAGTAGGCAGAGCGTGTGGCTGTTAACCACAAGGTCGATGGTTCGAACCCATCGTGGAGCGTTTTTCTCGTATTTTCTCAGGCCTCGCAGCCACCATCAGCAGGCTCTACGCGAGCCCCGTTCAGCGGTAGAACGCTCCAAGTAGCGGAGGATCTCTCAAAGTCGTCTCTGGAATCCGTTTGTGAAGCCAGAGACGGGACGGCGTATACAGCAGATCTGGCAGCAGAATGCAGTAGGCCTTAGTAGCGTTACACAGTGCTCTGAAGCAGATGCGTCGTGCTCATATGCTGACTTGTCTCTCAGATGGAGCTCTTGTTCAGTCGACAGCCGGCAACAGCAAACGACATGATGTGCCAGTTGACCGAGACCTTGGAGGCGTTTTTGAAGGTGCTCCTCAGCGGCTGGCCGCTAGTAGAATCCGAGCAAGAGTGCTTTTCCTGAATGGAGTGTCCTCATGTTCCTCGAATACTGCTGAGCCTGCAGGCTTCCGCCAGCGTCAAGATCACCATGTGAAGGACTGTGACAGTATTTTCGACGACGACTCAAGTGTAGTCCACCCCAGAGCGGGCTGCCTTCCTCTCGATAATTGTGCAGCATCGGTGAGACACACTCAAGTCGCGTGATTGTTGATCTGGCAGTATCTCAGGTTCCACCGATGACGTCTCGGCGGAGGAACGTTGCAATGGAAGAGAAACAAATGCAGGATTACCCGCCTGTGAGTTGACCGCCGATCCCGCTCCGTCGATGCTCGTGCCAGGCCATGTTCGCCAATCCTTCGGTCGCCGACGTAGAGGAGGGTCGAGTCTCGATAGCCCCTCGGGATGCGTCGTCTCTGACAGATGGGGCGTCCTGCGATGGAGAGCGGCGGGGTTCACCCTACCCCCGCCTGGTGAGGCAGACCGCTATCGCTGCGGCAATGCGGGAGTCGTTCTGTGTTAGCAAAGCCAAGCGACGGGTGTCTCTGCTATACTGGTGCCCACCGAAACTCCCTGTTCTGAAGATTCCCAGAGAGTAGCTAATTCACCCCAACCCCCTTTATTTGCTCTGCGTGCTGACTTAGGTGCGGTATACTATGCGCCACTTCCATAGGATCCTCTGGATGCTCGTTATAGCGACATTCATTGCCACACTGGTAGGCTTCAGCTAACTCGTATGGGTCGGCCTCGTTGGCTGCATTCTCCTGCAGGTGCATATTATTCTCGAAGCGGTTAATGACTCCGAACCGGACGTCGCGAAACTCCAAACCATCCCAATAAGTTTTCCGCCATTCTTCGAGTCAGTCGCTAGTGAGGTAACACGATGAGCGATGAGGTGATAGTAGTATCTTTCAGGCGTTTTCGTGGGTGCTGATACTTTATACGTCCTATCGACCTACAGGCTGTTGCAAATAGAATGGGATGGTGCCACGAATGAGCTGATGGTCAAGAAGGTAACGCATTATCCGTGGTACCTCGTTTGCAGGGGTCTAGTGCTGCATCATCAGAAGCACTCCGTTCTCGCAACATCGCTCAGCTTCCTGAAGTGAATTCTCTGTGATAAGAAGCAACACGCATTTGTCTTGGACTCGTAACTCTGAGGTCGTGGCTGGTCTCGAAGGTTCGTCGAGGCTCTTGATCATGAACTTGTCCTGATCAGGTTGATCAGCTCCAGAATGAGACCGCCACATTGTTCGTGAACGATGACCAGTTACATCTCGTGCAGAAAGGAAATCGACAGATACGGCGTCTATCAAATTCGTCGATTGTATCAGAAGCTCCCATCAGTAGCGCTACGTCCCTGGCCCTGATTGGCGACCGAGCATTTCTCGCTTCGGACGCCAGCAGCCAAGTACGCGTTTATGAATTCTCGCCAGATCAGGGAGCAACGAGATTCGGGCAGCTGATGTAATGTTGTCGCCGCGCACGTTCTACCGTATTTTTCTGAGTAGGTATACCATCGGGCATCCTTGTACGGTGATAGGTCTCGCCGATGCTTCAGTATCGATCGACTCGCCACGGCTGATAGTCCTCCTGGACTGTGAGACCTTGCTGCTTTGGGACATATCCTCGGGGGCAAGAGTGAAGCAGTGGAAATTAGACACACGGTAGGTTCTCGCCGTCTCTCGCGTTCATCGGAAGAGAGGACTTAGTCTGATCCATACTCTGAATTACAGGTATAAATTCACCTCAGTCGCGTTCTCGCGACCAAACGGAGCTCTCATCATCACCACCGGCGTACGCGGTCTCCGGGCTTACCCTCAAAGGAACCTCCTGAGTCTCGTGAAGCAAGAGTGAAGCAGTGGAAATTAGACACACGGTAGGTTCTCGCCGTCTCTCGCGTTCATCGGAAGAGAGGACTTAGTCTGATCCATACTCTGAATTACAGGTATAAATTCACCTCAGTCGCGTTCTCGCGACCAAACGGAGCTCTCATCATCACCGGCGTAGAAGATTCCACCCAGAAGGTGTTCCAACTGTCAGTGTGATTGGCTCCCTTCATTCAAGTCTTTGCATGTTTTGTGAATCTTCGAGCAAGTTTTTAAGCGGAGCCTGTCGTGTTTCCTGATATACTTCGTTCCACCACGAGTAGCTCCCGGGTTATAATCTGGGAGAGCTTGTCTCGGGGCGTGAAGTACCCCATTTCAGTGATCTCCCCCGCAGGAGACTGCTCTGGTGGGGCGGGTGGTCGAGGCAGGACAGTGTGTTTCGCTGTGTTAGCCGCGATCGGCTCTACAAGAGTGTACGACCGTGAAAGTTTACGAAGCATCCTTGGGCCGGATGCTAGTGTACGAGTCATGAGTGTACCAACTCAATGTGAACGAGCTGAAACTCTCCGCTTGAAACTGTATCGATTTTCCGGTGGGCGAGTTTCCTCTCCCTAAGATCTTGCCTCTCCCTTGCACTATCAAGAATGGTGCCGTTCTTGTTCACTGCCATTAAGTTGGACGAACAGAACGAATACGCGTCCGAGTCGAGCACATCCTGCCGCCGCACCGATTGAGCTCGTCTTGGCGAGGTCAGTGAGCGCACAGCTCTACTTCCAGGAAAATTAACTGGCGACGCGAGAGGTCGCGAAAGGAAAGAAATTGTAAATCACCACGGGGCTGACAGCCTAATCGTCCGTTTGTTATGGAACTGGCTGATTGAGAACCCAACACTCCCGTTCTTCCATTCGGAATCAAATCTATTCTGTGATCATCAATGTAGGCTGAAGCCTTCACCGTAGCTTCTTATAAGAGCAAGATAAAGTGAGCGATATAAATATTACACGATTGTCACGAAGTGTATGCGACCGAGGGAAATGATCGACTCACGGTTCCATTGGAGGCTACGCAGAAGGCGACCCCCGAAACTCACAGATTGGGCGAACTAGAAGGGGCTGAGGACCTGATTGAGAATCGGGAGGACCCGCGAAATGGAAGCTAAATTACTTCGGTCCCTCCAGGAGTTTGGGCAGCATCAACAATTCGCTCAACAGTTGCAGCAGAACATGTAACCCGTGGGAGTGTTGCAACACTCACAGGACGGCTTCAAGCACGGGAATGGGCAGAGGACGGTAGCGTCCTGTTCGAGCCCCCAAGCTTCGTTCGAGGAGAGCAGCCCGTAGTGGAAGGCGATGGAGAGGAGGGCGACGTAACGCATTAAAGGAAGTGATTTACACTGCACCACTTCCCTCTTCATTTCTCGGCCCGGTGGGGTACCACACCCCTGCCACTTCGCCCAGGATGGTTTATACAGTATACTGAATAGCTTGCCAGAAATAAACCGTCAAGAGCTGCATTGGAGTACTTAAGATCATCCAAGAATGGCAGGAAGTACCACACAGAAGGGTCGACTTAGTCGAACTAACCTCACTACACAACACGTCCGGACGACGAAGTAAAATATAGCAGGCCGAAGGCCAAGTGCCACTTGGCGACACTAAACGGATTCTACTAAATGGACTTGTTGATGGTTGACCTGGGGGACACCTCTGAGTGAATCGAAAGCCTCTTGTTTGGTCGCGCTAGACCCTAGGTGGAAAGAAGACGAGTACCTGATTGAGGAGAAGTAAGAGCAGGGTATCGCTGTTCTTGCCCTACATGGCTATCCAGCCCTACACTTAGCAGTCACAACAATACATATACCATCCTGACGGCACGGGGCAGCAGCGGCAGGTCGGGCTGTGGCAGGTTTCAGGGCACACAGGGCGCTTCAGCTCGTCGTTCTGGACCTCGTTGAAAGAAAACTCCTCTTTTATACTCGAGCACAGCAAGAAGCAGTACACGGCGAGGAAGAGGCCAGCAAAGTAGCGCATTGACGACAAGGGATATCTCAGAATCAGCGCTGAGAGAGATCCTGCCTGCACTGCGGTGACAACCAGGCTGCAGCGAGTTTGCTTATTAAGCACTGCCGATAAGCACTGAACCTCAGATTCAAGCAATGCTTAAATCTGAGATTCTCCTCGCACGCCGTACAGACGACCATCATTCAGCACGCTAGCCTCTAGCTCAAACTCTCAACATTTGATGAGGGTTCTGATGAAGATATGACATCATGTCGTGAAGTCATTGACATGGCCTGAACTCACCTCGGTGTCATTGGGAATCGTTGTACCAAATGAACGCAGCTGATGCAATTATACCGCAAACGAGAGGCAGAATGCTCGAAGGCTGAGAGTCGGGATGTCCCAAGTCGAGACAGCGAGGGGGACGTCCCGACAGTGACGCTCCACGGCAGTCAGTTCGGATAAGTTCCGAGAGTCGCTTGAGACTCGCCAGGCGGCTCAGCAGCAGCGAGAGAACCGGACAGCCGTCAACTCGTCTGCAGAGGCTCAGTATCGGCTACTGGAAATACGCTTCGACTCAGCTGCGGCAGGCCTAGGGAGGTAACCCCATCGAGGTTCGATTGTCTCGTTTAGGGACAGAATTATAGCCGTATTACAGTCGCACGCCACGGTGGGTGTGTCACCATGAAGGGATCGAAGTCGCGGAACGTTCCTCTTTCTGCGAGCATCGGATGCCGGAAACTCACCTCGAAGCCACTCCATATCCTCGAGGTTCATACCGTCCGGTGTTCCCGTCCCATGGCCCCACTCGTCTGTGATATCGTCACCCTCAGGATCCAGCTTTGGAAGATCATCAGTGGGAGATATGGTAGCTTCTTCTCGGTCCTCAAATGCAGCCAGCTCGGCCAGGTCCGATTCTTCCGCCTCCACGAGATAGTCAGGATGTAAATGCGCTTTTTCACGGGCTGGAGCAGGAGAGGCCCTTGAATGTGATGATCGAAGTAGCCCCAGCCACTCCTAGGGAGTTTTTCAGGAGCAACATCTGACCAAGCGACAGTCCACTCTGGGTAGTCGTCCACTCCTAGCTGCCTCCACAGATGAGCCTCAAGGGGACTCATGTTGAGTGGTGGCATCTTTTGACCCATTCCTGCTCGTCGCCCCCTATTATAATGGCACAGCCACCACCTGTTGCTACTCCGTTGTTGCTCATATTTAACGCAAGGCGAGAAGGAGTATAAAGTCTTCTACTTGGATCTGTTCGGGGGGCTGGAGTATCAGCTATGCACGCATGCACAAGATGATCGGCGCATAATGAGTAACACCACCCGAGTCGACACTGAGAAAGGAGCTCCCCAAGGCCGCGGAAAGAATAGTGGGTTCGATGATCGAACTTCGATCTAAGGAGCTACGAGCTGTTTTTACGATCGACGATCCTCTTAGACTTCGGTATTGCCACATTAGAGGACCATCTCCTCGATATCGGACTTGGTGTGTTGGCTGGTACGGTAACATCTCCGGGTGCTCGGGTACGCATCCTCAGCCCACATGGCGCAATTGCAGACGGAAACACTCTAGGAAACTCTTGGTGACGAGTGGAGCTGCAACCGGTCTTGGGATGCCTGTGAGGCTTGGGATGCCATCCCACTGGCAACCATAAGGAAGGCTTGCGAAGGATGGAGAAGAAGGCTCAGGCTTGTTGAGGAGGTCGATGGAGGTCATTTTGAGCATCTTCTGTGACTCGGCGTCGGCCCCTTCCATGGGCACTTCACAGCGCCAGCATGGCCTCGGTGGTTCTGCCAACGAATTCTTTGCGTTTTTTTGGCGTTTTGTTCGATATTTCGAGGGTGAAACTTGCGAGTGAGATGATGCTGAGAACGAGGTTGTGTAGAGCTTGACGAAATCTTTCGATTGGTGTGCGTTATAACTCTCAACTCGTTCGCACGAAGAATTCACGAGAGGTTTGCCCTTTTTAAGTCGGCACCCTGTATCTTCACACACAGATTGGGGCCACCGAATCCCTCTGATAAGATCATGCATTTTGTCTTAGGTAAGGGCACTTCCATGCCGAACCTAGTCAGAGCTGCCGAGAGCTTATCGAGGGTACGTTGGAGAATAGAGTTGTCAGAGTTTGACAATACACGGGCGAGATTGACAAGTGCCAATCCAAGTTTGACACCGCGCCGATGAGCGTACAGCAGCACACAACCACAATAGGCAGAGGGCTGAGGAAAACACTGTTTTCAAAACAGCACCTGTGTCAGTATTGCGAGAATGTGTCGCGCAACTGTGTCGGGGCAACGGAACCTCTCGCACACGATAAAATGAGGGGAATGTACCGCTATACTGACCCGTAGAATAACAGGGTTGCTCGAGAGCTGCCGTTTTGAAAGGGAAATACTGCCCTGTCATAGTTCGCTTCATATTTTCGCTTTGGAACATATCCTCGGGGGCAAGAGTGAAGTAGTGGAAACTAGACACACGGTAGGTTCTCGCTGTCTCCCGCGTTTATGCGAAAACGAAGACTTAGTCTGATCCATTGCCTGAATGACAGGTATAAGTTCACGGAGCTATGTAACGGAGCTACGTAAGAAGCTCGCAGACGTAGACGATTCCACTCAGAATTTCTGAGTCAGAAAGTGTTTTAACTGTCAGTATGATTGGCTCCATTCATTGCAGTCGTTGCATGTTTCGTCGAACTACGAGCAAGTTTTCGGGCGGGGCCTGTCGTGTTTCCTGATATGATTCGTCTCACCTCGAGCAAGAGCCAGATTCTAACCCGGGAGAGATTATTTTGGTGCGTGGAGTCACTTAGTTTAGTGATGCTCTTCGCGGGGAAAACTCTGAGGGCAGTTTGAGCACCCGATTGACTACTAGAACTCTTATTGATCTCGGACGTGATTGAGAAAGGATAAATAATATAACTTAAATGTATAGACTTCTCTCTAGCACCATAGTTAAGAGGGTCACACAGCCTTGTACGGATAGTGATCATTGATCACTGATCAAGGGGCTGAGACGCCACAGAGTGTTTCACTTAAGGCGGGAAAGGTCGGTGAGTGCAAAGGTCAGTGTGAGCCTTGTTCGGCTGAAAAGTGTACGACCGTGAAAGTATCGTAAGTTATCCGTGAACCGGATGTCAGTGCACGAACTTTCTGTGCACGAGTTGAAAGTGTATCAGTTTCCTTGTGGATGAGTGTACCAGTTTTGGTGGTGTACGAATTGTCGGTGTACCAACTCCAACTGTACCATCGTGACACCCCAAGATCTCGGCGCCAATACTCAAATTTGACTGTCAAAATCCAGAATCCTCTTCATTGAGATAGCAGATAGCAAGGTACAATTGGCAATTAGCGGAAATTTCCTAGGAGATCATAGCACAACCAGGGGGGCAACGGTCGTGATATGGTCACATCAATCACCAAGAATCTTGGTCCAAGATACGCTTCTGTCACGAACTGGATTTTGACTACCTGTTTGAAACCTGCCGTTCCAGCATTTCTCAAAAAACAGTAAATGTCGTACCTATCACGTAGCTTATCCCATCGAATAATGATAAGTGTGAGGCTATTCTCGTGTGTGTTCCACTGAAACCTGATGCCCTTCATGTTGAAGCCCTGGACCAATGCCTCTGGCGTCATACTGTATGACTCATACAAGAATGGTTGCATGCAGTTTAACTTAAGTCTAAAGTTGCAGTAGCTTCGCCTCCGCGAGCCTTACAAACATAACAGTACTTCGAGTGCATGGGTCTACTGAATAAGCTTCATTCTAAAGTTTGGAATCCAAACACACGTGCTGCTTTCCCGGGGACAGATGGTAACGGCGGACGAAACCATGCTTGGTACTGTCAAACTGCGCTAAATTATACTGGTTGAAGTTATACTGGACGCACGGCGATGGACGTCGCCCATTCACTTGCGCACAAAAATGAGCTTATTCAAGATACATCGTTGCTAGTCTGACTAAGCCGGTTCTCGGCATTGGACCTGAAACTCACACACACAAAAATCAGCAGTGCAGTGTGTCACTGTCGTGCGCTTCTGCAGCGCTCACTATGAGTGACGATAACTCCATTCATTCTTGCTTCGTATCATTAGTCTCGATGTTGCTACATGTATTTGCTCTTTGTGCGCCTGCACGTGCGTTCGTTCGTCCTCGCAAGTGTGTTCATTCCTCGTCACGCTATTGAACACGCATGCCTCATAACCTGAAAACGAGATCGCTTCTCTTTTCTCTGAAGGGAGAAAAGTGATTTCGTTTTCGAGTTAATCTCAAAGAAACGTTCTTCGAGCCCTGACTCAACTTCCACGACTCTCGGTAGGTCACGACTCTGGTCTAATGCGATAAACGAGCATGTCTGCCGCAGCGCCAGCGCTGTGTGTGGTGACACCGTCACCCGCTGTCTGCACGATCTGTGCTCCAAGAAGGCTGTAGCATGCTCGCAAAAGAGGCAACCGGAGTTTCGCCCAACAACGATTCGCCTTCGGGATATGGTCTATAAAATCCTAGGACTTCACCACAGCCGCCGTACACTACGACACAGCGGCTTATCTAAAGCGCACAAAAAAATCTTAAGGAAATCACCGTTGTTGGTTCGTCCTCAGGCGGACCAACTACCGCACGCGCACATGGTGCGACTGTGAGTTGCGACCTTACGTCCGGCATAATGGTTCAACAGCAGACCCTCAGGCAATTCGACACACGGGGGGTTCTCAGCCGCGGAGGCGCAAAAGGACCCGACCGCTCCGTTAGTTGGGCGATGGAGATCCCGGAAAGGCACAGCGTCACGGTGTGCAAGCGTAGACACATACCGTCCGGGTGGGAGTGTCCCTCATTGAGTTGTTTGCGCGAGATCTGCGGGTACCGCGGCGGGTCACTCAGCTGTTGTGTCGCCCAGTCTTGAGGGAACACTCACTGTGGCTTTACTCGCGTCGAATCCTGCGGATTTGACTGAACATTAAAGTGCCCCATACTCCGCAGACTGATCAACTCGAGATTTCTTCTTGTAGGTAAGGCAGCCTTATCTCGTGACATGTGGGCCACCTGCGTCCTCTGGGTTCTCCTGGCTGCAGCGTCTCCAGCCGGCGACCCAATTGACCCCCCACAAGTTAAGTACTGCAAGAAGCCTCGTCCGCCAGCTAAGTGCGTCGGTGTGCTATGGCTCAAAGGCCCTATCTATGTGGCTGTCGAGGTCGATTGTAACGGAAGTTTGTCGTTTGGCTACTTTCATCTCAACAAGACTGGGCCAAACCGATATCAAATCGCCCCGAGCAGTGAGGAGTACCGCCGTATGATCTTCAGGGTCAACCACACCTGTGACTCTCACTATGTTCGCGAAGGAGATCTTCTTACGTACGACTATGAGCCACCGGCACGGATTTTGACCGTCCAGCTCGGAGGTGAACCCATCACTATGAGCCCAATGCCGCCGATGCAGACATGTCCTTGTTGAAGAGCCTGAGCCGCTGGCTCGGGGTGATGGCGGATGATGCTGATGACGAAAACTCCAGTTATTTCTTCAAATATGATTATGATGATTCTGTCCCACTTACGTTCAACGAAGAGTTGTTGATCTATACTCATCGTTCCCTCTTCGCGTATGGCGATTACCAGATTCTTTGCTGACACATTGAAGACAACAAGCCGTGGCTTAGGCAGTGCAGATTCGTGCTGCTCTTCTTCATCCTTTCCGCCTAGGATTTGTGAGAAGACTGCTGGTGCTACCCTTGCTAGCTGTCCGGGTAGTATTGTGACCTCAAGTATGACCCGTTCGGATTGTCCCAAATATTAACATCTCGTCTAACACCGACGGGTAGCTGACAGACTTCCTTGGATGTTGTTGGCTCCACGATGTGAAGTCACATCGTTGTATACGCATATGCATTGAGGTGATCGATATAGTCGAGCTTGATTCGCACGATTCCCGCTTTTCCGCACCTCCGCGTTTTGCTGGTCAATTGCGACCCGTCCAAATACCGTAAGTTCAACCATTTTCGCAACTCCTCGCACAGAGAGGCTCTTCCTCCTCTGCGATAAGAGGTGTAAGATACTCGGTAGCTAGCAGCTCGAGCGAGAGACACTCCCAGAACGCTGCTCCCGCAGTCTGGCGATGGCCGCAGACACGAGGCCACGTCGAAGCTCTGTTTGACACGGCCTCAAGATTGCGGTTGAAGTCACTAAACACCATTTCTCGGCCAACTGTTATCATGTGATGGCTACTTTAAAACGAACGCCTAAACTACACCTTTTCCCGAGCAAATAAAATGTTTTTTCGTTGGATTTCAAAGGGCACGGAAAATCGAATTTTATTTTAAAAAAGTTTTTATCCACTTTAAATACTTCAGCAAGTTTAAAATACTTGTGTCACGCATATTAAATCTCACTTTCCATGCAATTTAGAATGCTCTACAGTAGTCGCCGAATTAGTCGCGCGCATCCTCGTTGTTCATTGCATGCCTCATCGTGAAATTTTCATCCCGTAGCTTCTATCTCAATATGATCAACGTCAATGGCGTCGGACTTCTAAGGCACATAGTTCATATACAGTAGTAGCCGTGACATCACGCCAGTGACATGATGTCACACATGGCAGCGTCCTCGGAGGAACTTCCACCGGATCGAATCATTGAAGTATGGTTACCGTTGGCAAGAATCACGACTCGTGATTCACGAGCATTAGTGTTGTACCGTGTTTCATGAGCTTAGAGTATGTGTTCGAGTTGCAGGAAGGAGGTCGTAGTAACAGAATGATTTAGATAGCGAAATTGGATCAAAATAGATTTAAATAGAATGACACGGGTTAAATCGTATTTGCTCATAATATTAATTTGGGTGACAAAACGAATTTGGTTTGACAATTTTTTAATTCCAATGACACTCGCTAAATTGCTATCAAAATGGTTTAAACCGAACGAAAAAACATTTTATTTGCTCGGGAAAAGGTGTAGTATCCTCGGATCAGCGGGACCACTCAGTGGATGCCCCCATACGTCTTCTTGATATCGACAACCCGGGTTATTCTACACCACTTCCCGATCGATTTCTCGCTTTGCCATAATAATTTCAAATTTCAATTTCAATTTCAGGTGATCGATATTTTTGAAAATTTTTTTGAAAAATAATTTTTCCACTCCCGTTCGACAAATTTCCGCACTTATTTGATCCACTCTGAAGTCGTTTTCTGGGCAAGCTTTCTCCACGAAATCTTAAACTGTCCGCGATTCACCCACAGCGTTCGGGAAGATTCTCGCGTTCACTGAGAAGTGGCGCATCATTGCGGATGGCCAGCCTTCAACGAGAAGGGACGCTCCCACCTGTCATCAAACGACCATCTCCTCTTTACTCAATTCACAGCGTGAACAAGACGAACCCTCCTATGCGCAGAAACACGTTAATAATAGGAACATCGACAAGTGGTACAAGCAAGTGACTGGATGCATAGAGGAGGGCTTCCGAATACTTGATAAAAGCTTGGTCGTGAATTCAGCGTTTACAACAGCCCGTGAAGGCCTATGCAACGCACCTCAGCCGTTTGCGCCGTCTCGCTGCCTTCAAGCTTCGGTGCTCGGTCGATCGTTTAGGCGCTACGGCTGCGTTCGTTGGTATGGGCTGCTCTCTCATGCTGGCCATTTGCGTACCTTAGAAAGCTAATGATCACCCCACAGGGCTTGCATGCGGGAACTTACAGACTTTCGCTCCGAGTACGCAGCTGGTCGCAGAACAGGAACCCTCCCAACAGGGTCGTGATGCCGCTAGGTCGTGTAAGGGACCCTGAAGGGGATCACTAGGCGACATCGGTCACATTCACGAGACTCACCTCGCCTGTAATGGACTTTCTTTGCAACTGCATTCTCACTATGTCACGTATGCTTCGCTGAGGGATATTATCAAACCTGATGGCACACGAATATCGCAAGAGATGGTATTATCGTTCGACTTACGCGACCAAGGCTTCCAGCATGTCCTGAGTTGCAGTGTAGGCTTGAATTAAGGCGGAACAGGAGAATACGCAACCAATGGGGTCCTCCTCGAGGTTGCCGAGAGAGACGCTCGAAAGACCGAAACGACGGAGCTCATCCGAGAAGACAGTGTGAACGCGCTTCTCGTAAACTTGGCCACGGAATTTCCACAGAAGCCGCGACTTGTGTACGTAAACTTCACGCTCGGTTAACCGTTTTAGAGGCTCGACCATCGCGAGAAGCTCCTTCTTTCGCACCCACAGGGAACCGTGGAGCAAGCGCTGCAGCTTCACGGAAAGGGGGTCCGAGATGGCACGGAGGACGTCTAGGTCGTGGTCGATGCCGTTGAGTCGATCGCCCAAGTGAATCCATAGGTCGATGCATGCGTTACATAAAAAATAAGATGCGCAGGAGGTCGAATTGGCAGGCTCTAGAGGGAGGTAGCAGAAGTCACAGAACTTGCCGTAGACGAGATGGTAGTATGCTTCTTGTGATGAACAGCCGATGGAGGGTCGAGGAAGGCCCACTCGAAGTATCAAGTCGTTGTAAACTCGGCGGGTCAAGTCCTCGTGACCACGATGATTCTTCGGCCAGGCCACGACCAAGGCACGGCAGTCACGTGGATGGAGGTAGGGGGCGACTATGTGAGCGATGTAGTCCATCGCAACACAACCGACAATACACTCTACAGTAACAAGGAAAAAATGACGGGAGAAATGGTCTACCCGGGGATCGAACCTGTGTCTCTGTGAGTAGCGCTCGCCCCAAGATTTTGCAGCGCGATTCTCATCCTGCGCTGCTGTGGCAGTTTTGTTGAAGGCATGGTAGAGGCGTCTGAACAATCCGCGTCGGACGAGCTGCTGGAGGAGGCGATCGAGCTGTCTGGCATTATCGAGATGAGTCGAGTCTTCCCCTCATCCTGCAGTAAGGACCTTTTATTACAGGTAGTAGTAGTAGCAGTGGTCGGGGTTAGGGCTTTCACGTGTGCTCCGTATGTTCTACAATGCCAAATGTGTAGAATTTCGTTTCCACTCAGAAAAAGGGGACAGCGGTATTTTGAATTTACGTTGAATTTGGAAATTTGTCAAATTGACATGACAAATTTAGCGAATTTTTATGAGTTGATGACATCGGAAAGGCGGCCTTGATTTCTGTTGGTGATAATCATCATCCTCGGAAACTCTGATGAAATACGTTCCTCATTTTTAGAAGTTTTAAGCTGCAGCAAATAAAAAAAATTTATTAATTTTTCGTGAGTTTTGAGACTCCGTCGTCGCGGAACGGTAAATCAAAACATCGCAGTAGTTTGCTTTCTCACCCACGACCATCCGCGTGGAGACTCTCCCCAAGGGAAGTGCCAAATCGCGGGTAAAATGCAATTTGTGACAGCGATTCGGAACAACCCCAACTATAAATTTTTCAGAGTGCGAGGGTGCGTTCGGCAGCCCCTTCACGGCCTCGTAGGACCCTTCCGCTGTCTTGTACGGTCGAATACTCCGAAATCTGTCGCGAGTTGCTCGTCGACGGGCATGCTTCCACCTTGAGAGAAGTAGTACGGCTACTGTAGCGGCAGAAAACAACCCGACGACAAAGCGACTAAAACTCGACCATTTTGGGTGAACCAGTGGCCTAAGCAGACGTCTTTATATTTCGTATAAGTCGGGATGGACCACCTCTGTGTCTATGCTTGTGGCTGTCGTCGATGCGGGGTCGTCGGGGTTCACTATTGGGCGTCCACAGGCGAAAATCGTGGAAGTGCGGCATAAGTTCTCTCAGGTTTTCGACGACGTTTGTGCTTCCCTCGGATACACGGTTTACGAGAAGGCATCTACGTCCACTACTGCGCTGAAGGACCTCTCGTTGAGTAAGTAGTACCCTTTTGAGAAGCTTATAGCACGTGATAGAGCCTAAGGGTGTGCTGGATTGATAGGTTCTTATTTGCGGTAGCAATGCGAGGACCTCTGTAATCGGCTATCACTTGGTCTAAAGAAATATGCTACTTTTCGGTTGAGCGATTAGTCGGTTAGCTTCCGCTGTTTGAGGATTTCATTCAATAGAACGACGAAGTTGAGTCGGTGTACGCTGTTAGAGGATATTTTTTCAGGCTCCCCAGCTCTCCTTAAATGTGTGACACCAGTGTGGAACCGATCGCAGAATATGGTTAAGAATTTGGTAATACGGGCGTCCGGGGGAGGGGACTGGCTGTTGGGGATTTTTCTCCCTATTATTGTCAAGAAGGAGACTTCTGGGTGGGCTTAAGATTCGCAGGAAAAATTTTGCGTGAATTTGCACTCCTATGACGATTTTTTTGCGAAGAATTTTTATGATTTTCGCGATTTTTTTGCGTATTTTAGCGCTGCGATGAGTGGAATAATATAAGCGTATTTATCCGAGGGTGAACTTCTCCGTAGGTGGCGGACTAGGAAAATCATTTTCGCGTTTTTCACTTGGCGGAAAACCTCACTTCACGTATTACGGGTGAAACTCCATTGTAGTCGTACATGATCATCGAAAACAGCACACCCCGAACCAAATTCTCAGCGCATCCGTTTTTTCAACACGTGCGCTGTTACCTGAACGAGGACGGTACCGCAGCTCAGGGGGGTATGTTCCTCCTGACTTCAACTTGTGGAGGGACGTATTACTTCTGGCGGGAGTAGAGAGCCTCTTTTTTGTGGATTTTTTCGACCACTTGGATTTACTGATTCAGGCTGTGTGCCGCTGCACTGTGAAAAGCAGCAGCGGCAGTGCAGATGAGAAGTCGTCCCTAGAGGGTAGCGGCGAGTTCAAAATGTTAGTTTTCACGGCATCCGACAGCCCGTCGAATCGGGGAGTTGAGAATCAGCTGGAGGAAAAATTAGGTGACTTAAGTCACTACTGGATGAGTGTGATGCATGGGTAATAGACGTTGAGGAAGAGCAAGAATTCGTAAGAGAGGAAGATTTGTGTCTCAGGGCTATTGAAGAGAATGGTACAGGACGAGGGGCAGATGATGCGTACGAGTTTTTCCGAGGTGTACTGCTTGGGTGGGTATCGATTGTCTTAAAATTTTTGGGAAAATTTTTTTGTTTGAATTTCGGCGAACCGTGTCGAAAGTGTTGTGCGCATTTGTTGGTGGACGAGAATCTTAGGTTGATGAAGGGGATTCGTGGGGAAGGTCGGCTGTGGTTGGGAGCCGGTGATGGTGTTTTTTTGAAGAGAGGTCGAATCTTATCATTTGAAGATGCGCTCGACGGTGGCAGAAATATTGCAAAAAAATAGCAATAAATTTTGAAAGAGGAGAAAATTTTGAAGATGGTTTTTGCTGGGAGAAATGCGGAAACAAAAATTTTGGCCGAAGCCTTTTCTTGGTCGATGCTCCGTGAAAGGCCAGGCGACAGGGGATCGGTTTATCGCCTGACGGGCATGGTTGTAGACCAGTTTTGTATCTTCCTTTGGTCGACCTTTAGATACTCGAGAATATGAATTACAGCGTTGGTCTCGAAGCAGCATCATTTTGTGAGGAGTTTCGGCGGAAATATTTACCCCGGGAAGAGGTAGTATTTGGGAGTGGTTGAAGTATTTTCGGATTGCACGTAGATGGGCTATGTTATATTTCCACGATTGACAGTGAGCCCCGGGGTGGAAAATAGACCAAAATTTTTTGTTCGATAATTCGATCCGCGACATGCTTAAGAAATACAACAATGTTAGGAGAGCTCATAGCTGAAATTTCGGGTCCGCATGAGCTCTAGGTAACCCGGGAGAAACCGCGTCGTTTGGTCCGTAAACGAGACCCCCGAAAGCTGCCAGATGCAATTGATAAGTTATCAATGATAACTCAAAATCAGTACTGAGTGTTGGAAGAATGGATGATTCTTATGAAATGCAGGGTTCAACCTAAGATACTGGTATTGGTGTAGCCTTCCCAGAGTATGCGGGGAATCGTGGAGGGTTCTGCTGCCCGCCGGATGACTGTCGGTTTTCTTCTCAGCCCTCCTGGACGCTCCCGCATCTTCCAGAGCCGACAGAGGTTGAGGAAGCAGCGGAGAGGATAACAGCGTCCATAAGGAAGAATATATTGGCGCAGGGGCTCTCGGTGGCTCAGGATGTGGTGAGTGCTGTTTTTGTGGTTTCCAGGGTAGAAGGACTGAGTCGCGGCGCGTGTGGTACGGAAGAAATATTCGTAGTTGAAACCGAAAGGGCGATCGGAACCTTGTCTTTGATGGAATAGGTTTGAAATGTAGAACTAATAGAGAAAGATTATGGAGATGATATAAGCAGAAATATTATCACAGGAGGGAAGCATTAGAGAACATCGACGACGCCAGCGACATGATGTAGTTGATGTAGAATTAGCGTTCACGAATCGTGAATCACGATTGTTTACGCTTTGTAAATTATATCATGATAACGAGGAAGTGCAACGTATGGCGGTGAGCTGATGCCGTTGATGCCAGCGACTGTACATAAACAGCCACCAGGCGACGGCCGATGTTATTCGTTTGGAGTGGTATGCGGGAGTGATTGTAGATCGGTGGTGAATTCCTGTGTCGTCGCTTGATGGCAGTTCTTGAATGATGCATGGGAGGTTGCTGTGTGTCAGATGTATCGGGAGTATCTTCCTTCTGCAGCGTGCTGTGTGCGAAGATATTTGTATGGGAGGGTTGGAGGGATCCTATGGGATGTGTAAGTTGAAAATCGATCACTTGATCGATTGTTGAAATCGAATCGGACGGTCATCAACGTGTCATATCGGTCAAAAATCTGCTACACATTTTCCCGGATTGTCTTTCTATAATGAAGGGCTACGAGTTGTGGGATTTACGGTATTCACGAAGTTGCTGGGAAAAGAATGACGGAACGGGCCCCTTTCGGAATTGTTGGGATTCATTTTTAATGACGCCCACCAGTGGTATCCCAGTTCGGTGTTCTTTACGTTGTTGGAAAAAATTGAAGAATAATGAGAGAATTTTTTCGACGATTTTTTTCGTCGTGCAGTTTCATGATCAGCATGAACAGTTCACAGATACTGTCGGTATTACTCGCGAGACGACAAGGAGTTTGTGAATCGATGTGACCGGTTGCGGGAGAGGTATACCGTGGAAAGCTTGCCGGTACTGTGTGGTGTTAGGGAGGATTTTATAGGTAGGAATTTGGAAAATGGTATCTTAGGTTGATGCATGCACTTGGTGGGTTCAGGTCAAGCCGGTGAATCATCTGATTTACAACAGTTTTATGTGGCTGGGAGTAATCGATTGCGCGAAGTTGAAGATGCGATGACCGCGGGGGGTGGTAAGTCGCTTAGCCGTTCGATCTTTAAAAAATAGTGAACACCGAAAGATACGTTTTTTGGTAGTGTGCACGCACGGAGAATATTTTTGTGGAATGGAAGGGAGAATCTTTGGTTGATCCATGAAAGATACGAAATTAGGGTACGAAATTTTCGACTAATCAGGAGCGCTAGACGCATTGAAACGCTGCCAGAACCGACGCATCGTGTAGCTGGAAAATAGGATAGATAGTCTCAGTCTGAGCGTTGGCAGGTTTTTATCCGACGGCGATGGAGCAGTTGTTGTCGGTGGCACCGCTGCTGAGGGAGGAAGCGGCAAAGGCTAGCGAGGGGAGGAAAGAGTTAATTGATATGGATGACCTTATGCCGGTGAGTTGGCGAATAAGTTCCTCGAAAACGGAAGCTGAATTTTCGTGTCAAGCGGCGTTAGAGTGCTCCGGGTAGCGCAGCGGTTGGCCGGCCCTCTGCTGAGGAATGTATTTTGCCTGGATCGAGTGAGACTGTCTGATGTAACTGCAGTAGGAGTTCAGATTGTGAGATCATTGTGGTAACGAAGAGCTCGTCGTTACTTTCCTAGACCGCCAGTGAATCGAACCGACGACGGCGTCATTATATTCATGGTATCTTTACCGAGCTTAGCTTCCGTGTGTGAGCTCAGGATGATAAAGATTCCTGTCAGGTATATATTTTTGCGTTGTTGATGTCGGGTATGACCAAACCATTTGCGGTGTGGCATCTTCTGCTGGACACTCTCTCGGAAGGTGCGGATTCCGGCGTGTTCTGCTTCGTCTTATATTTTTGACCATCTCTCGATTGTGCTATGCCACTTCTCGAAATTTCACAGTTAACGTGATAGTATCTTATTCTCCTCGCTGGTTCTTGATTTTTCTTTGTGATGTGCCTCGGTAACTTTCCCAGTTTTTCCCGGGGATTTTTCCTCGTGAACCCCATTTTCGTACGCTTCCTATTGTCTCGTGAACAGATAATTTGCAAAAATCACGTCGACCTGTGAATTGAGGACTCTCTAACACGAGCCTCTTGTGTGGGGTTGTACTGTGACATGCAAGTTTTGCGGGTGAACTGGAATATCTCGATAACTACAAGGCATTTCGCGCGCGTTCGACACAATTCTGAGATACTGTGGTTTCTTCCACAGTTTCACTAGGAAATTCTGTCAGACATGCACGTGTCTACACTGCGCAAAAGTTCAGGTGGCAAGTAACGAGAAAGTTATATTTGAAAACTGCACAATGTCTGTTTCGTACTTTCTCTTGAATATTCGAAATTCTTTAATGAATTTTTCCGTTATCAATTCTGTGAAGTGGTTTTTTGGTTTTATGGAGAAATCGGCTTTCTGTTGTATTCTGTGGGAACGTTTTGGTTAAATTTTTTCAGAGCAGCGACTGCAAGGTGAAGGCAAAGCCGTGGCGTTGCTAGAAGGCAGCAGCACTGCCATATCCTTCGGCAAGTGGGGCGAGGTCCAGGATGGCTGAGAAGCCAATTTCGTGGCGCAGTGAAAGATTTTCGCACCATGTATCTTGTTATGCTATCAGTATAATTGCTGTATTTTTTGTGTAGTTTCCGAGTTTCATCGCAGAAGGTGCTTGGTGTTGGGTTTGGTACGGGTTGGCCTTCTTTACATTATTGCCGCTAATTTCTCGAATCGTCCGCATAGTTGTTGTCTATGTTCTGTAAAATAGCTCGCTATTTTTTCGACCGTTATGAGTGCGGTTAAGCACACCTGCGTGTCTTGTAGATATCTTAAAACTTGAACCACGTCTTTGTAAATTACAGCGTATGTTGCTGATGATACAGTGCTCCAAATTAATTTCGAATAGGGCGTAAGTTTTTCGAAGGTCTGTTCATGTCTCTGCTGCGAATAGCGTGTTAATGAAAAAAAACCGTTTCAGAAATTTTACTAGGGCGAGCGAGTATTGACTTGACTTTGATATATTTCTTGTTTCTTCATAAGTGATACCCTCACACACGAAATCTCACGACCTGTGTCGCAGTAATATCGGAAAGATCAGAGGAATATTGCGTGTTTTATTATTTTGTGAGGGGGCTCAGATTGAGTTCAAAATCTCAGTAGTGGAGGCGAAATTAACTTTTTCGGCTAAATTTCAAATTAATTCGGAGCACTGTAGTGGTGATAATATTCATGACGATTCCCAACGCCAATCATCCTGCTGCTGCGGCTGCTACCAATGGCGGGTCTGCCGCTGTGGCAAGGCCGGTGGTGAAGCTGCAGGAAATGGACCCAGCTATGCTCGAATTCGCTATTTCCAAGGCCGCTTACGCTCAGGTGGGAATTTTATTGTTGTGAGAAATTTACGATTTTTTTCTGCAGGAGAATTTTATGAATGAGTCGGAGATAGCGCACTTTTTGAAGACCGAGATGGAAACGGCTTATGGGGAAGGGGGAGGCCATGGCACTTGGCACGTTATTGTTGGTGAGAAAACGGAAGGCGGGTGGAATTTTAGCGGAAAAAATCGTCGCTTTTTTCGGTGCTGACAATGGTAAAATTTTTTTCCATCGTCCCTGGTGATGGTAATAATTTTTTACGACATTGGCGATTCGTCAGTTTTTTAACACCGTTAATTTGCAGTAAATTTTTACTAAAAATTCGGAATCTTGTACCTCTGTTTTATTCATAATTGTTACCGGGCATGCTCACGGGGAATTTAGCGTGAAGGGTGGAAAATTTTGAAGTTGCTGATTTTTTCAGGTCATCATTTTGCAACATATGTTACACATGAAAAACAGTGCTACTGTTATTTTTATATCGGCCAGATGGGAGTCACTATTTGGAAGACACCATGATTATGATCATGATAATTGCCTGTTGATTATTATGCGCAGTAGAGTTGAGGGTCTGGGTATCTTCCATTCCGGTCTTGCGCTATGGTCGACCTAAGATACGCCTCATGAATAAGTATAATTACGTTCAAGGCAACTGTTGTCATTCAGTTGGTTTATTTTTCCGTGCCGAAACTTTCGGCTGTATTTCCGTAAATTGCCCCGACTACCGCCGATTCGTGAATCGGTAGTGGTATTAGTAGTAGCAACAGTAGTTTACCTTACCGTAGCAAAGTTCCGCACGATGACTGGGGAGAATCATACAGAGAACGTTGAGGAAGTGCAAGATGAGCAAGATAGGCAAGAGGAGGTGCCGAGGCGAGAGGGTGTGGAGGAACCCGTTGATAATGAAGATGATGTAACCGTTTCAAGCTCATGTGAAATTTTTATAGAAAAAGTAAAATTTTCTTCTCAGTGGTACGAAGTTGACGAAGACGATGATGCTGACAGCGGATTTAGCGATGCAGAGTCTGACGATGGAGAAGGTGATTGACGAAGAGCGCGCGCCCTGCTGATCGATTTGTGATCAGATGAGCCATCGAAGAGTGACAATTTAGCTGTTAATCAACCCGCGGGAGAGCATGAGGGTTGTGAGCACTATAAGCGACGGTGCAAAATTCTGGCGCCCTGCTGTGGAGAATGGTTTTGGTGTCGGCACTGCCACAATGAAGCCAAGTGGGCACGGTTGACCACCGGTTTAGTCGTGAAGATTTTTTTGGCGATTTCAGAATGGCGAATGAACGGGATTATAAGAAGGCTCACGAATTGGATCGGACGAAGATCGAAGAGATTGAGTGCGAGAGTTGCTTTCATCGGCAGAAGCCGGCGGCGATTTGCGAAAAGTGTGGTATTCGGTTTGCTGAATATTACTGCGATAAGTGTAAATTTTGGGACGATAAAGGAGTTGAGAAAGGTGAGGTTGTGTTGGCGCTGATGATGATGAGCGGTAATTTTTTGCCGTTTTTCGTAGGTGCCTTCCATTGCGATGGTTGTGGTATTTGCCGAGTGGGTGGTCGAGAGAATTACAAACACTGTTATGGGTAGGTTTTAATGAGCTCTTTCGTCTTCCTCCTTCATCACGGATTTCTCTGTTCCAAAAATTCCTATGAATGGAAGATTGTGGGCTGTACAATTGCGATGATACGAGACGTATAGTATGCTGATTGATCTTAAAATAGGAGCAATACCTTTTTGAGCTTACCGAAGGCTTTCTTTCTGAGCTCCTCAGCTGCCAGGGAGTTTGCGGATGTCATTTTTCTCCTTGCCGAAGCGCTATTTCGTGACGTTGTTTTTGTTATCGTTAGATGTGCTGCCTGTTACCCTCCTGAAGTCTTCGAGAATCACCATTGCCTTTCCGCTGAGACCATGAGGAACGTCTGCCCGGTGTGCCAAGCAAGTCTTTTTGAGTCGACGATACCAGTAAGTGCAAGGTCGCCTGGTCTGAACTTGATCGTTTTGCTCACGAAGATTCGACTCATGTGGTTTGGGAACTCCACCGTTGGGGCTGCGATGGCCAATTGTGTTCGATAGGGCGCGTGCGTGAATGATAGTCTTTTTTGATACTGCCCAGCAAGCCTCGCTGTTGGCGAGAATCCGGGGTACAGTGTACCCGGCCTGCCGTACAGCTCCAAAGGGAGAAAGCCATGCTTGAGTCCGTTCGTGATATGACAAAGTTCTTTGCAGCCCATTTTGTTGGCTAGCTACATCCAGGAGCTTTTAGGAGGGGTACCTGGCCCAGGTAACCTGGGTCCGCGCTCTTCGGCTCGCTCGAGTGAGCAACGAGAACAGAAGCGTGATCGTGAGGTCTGCATTGCGGAGTTTATGGCGTTCGGGAGACTCACGAGATGTCAGTACCGTTTTACCCGTGATGTCATCTGGCTACAGATCTCCGACGAGAGGACGAGATCCGTTTTAGAAGTTCCACGGCAAACTCATGTTCATGTTGGCTCCCTCAGGGAAGTCGTCAGTGACAGAGCCTTCTACCTCAGAAAAGCCACCTAGGCGCGGAGGGCTATCTGTTGTCCAATAACACTCCTGGGAAGGCGGCCCATGCGAACTTTATCATGGTATTGCGGGTACAATGCTACGCAACAGCCTGCGGGACTGCGGTAAAGCAAGGTTTCTGATGGATGGTGACAAAGCCGAGCAAGGTTTCTGACGGATCATCACCGGCTTGATCTCCTATCTCAAGTGCAACCACCACAGCTCAGCCGCGAACTTAGAGAACATGAGATTGCTCGTGTGAAATAGTGTGGGCGTGGGGTTGGATTTGGACGAGGCGGTACCGGACAAGGTGTAAGGAACAGCTTGGGCTGCTCTGAGCCAATTGAGTGTCAACTATTATACATGGTCATGGATTCTTGCCTGGGAGATCCCTATGCAAATGATGGCATGAATCTCCTTCCTAGAGGCTTGCTCGATGATCATCTCACATCTGGCGAAGTTTGCTCGACCTAGGCATTGGTTTCGCCCGATGATGATGATGACGATCCACATGTCCCCGACCCTCGTGTATCGACTCTCTTGACTTGTGTTTTCTTCGAATCCTCGCATTAGGATGAAGTTCGAGGATCAGTACGGATGTGACCGTCGGTGATCCGATACTAGGAGTCCTCTCACAGGACTCCTGTACACGCTCCTTTGTTGGGTGTGCATCCTTCGAAGCGGGTGGGGTGTGGTACGCAGTTTGACGTTACCTTAGGCGGTGGTACTCCGGTGCGGCCATGGTATTCACTCGACGTGCCTGAGAGAGTTGCAGAGGAATGCTCCGACTATCGTTCAGGCGATGCGGTAAGGCAGAAGATTTGGGCGAATTTTGGTATGATAAGCACGCATGCAGGTGTCCTCTGTGCAACAAGTCGACGCAGGAAGATATGTCGGGTATATGGCGAGTGATTGACGAGGAGGTTGCTCGAGTGAGGATGCCGAAGGAATATCGAACAACATTCGTCAGGCTACACTGCAATGACTGCGAGTAAGTCTCATGGGAAAGGTCCCTGGTTCGACCCCGGCATGATGCACTTTTAGATCAATAACGCCGAAGGTGCCCTTTCATATCATGGGTATGAAGTGTGGGAATTGTGGTAGTTATAACACGCAAGAGGAGGATCGATTCACCGTAGAAGCTCCGGGAGGTGACGATGATAATGGCGAGGAGGAGAACCCGGAGCAAGAACAGCAACAGCAATAGCGGAAAAGATTCGCCGTTTCACACGAGCGTTAAGATACGATTCTGATGTTTCTATCCTTCTCTGAGATAGCAGACTGGTGTTGGGCAGATGCCGGTGTCGGGGTTGCGAGGGGAAAGTGTGATAGTGATGATTGTAATGTCTTCTGGGACGACAGCAGAGGTAGAAGGTGGGGAGGGTATCCAAGGTCGAATAGAGGAGATCGCACGGAGCGAAGATCCGTCAAAGGGTGAGATACCGTGGTCATGTTTCCGCGGTGGGAATTTGATTCTATGGCGTATCCATGGTTGAAGCTTGCAAGATACGCGAGAGCTGCTACGGGGCGGGCGGCGTAGTGCGGTCTTCATTGTGACCTAAAATTACCAATTCTCGATGCGTAGTCAGAGTTGTAGTCGTATCGTTATTATTAACTGGCTATAATCCATGACGCCAGAGTAATCACCTGGCTGTAGTCAGCGGACGGTAGGTCACCACTCCTGGGTTGTTCTCTTCAACACACATGCTCACTGTCCGTCGAAGGGGTAGTGCGATCTGCAGTACAGTATATAATTACTGATTACAGATCGTATTTCAGTCCAAATTAGAGAGTCGTAGTCGTATCGTAATTTTTAGTGAGTATGAAATCCCTGAGGCCAGAAATACCCTCGCTGTAATGAGGGGGCGGTAGGGTACTATTGCCTTGCTGCTTTTAGCACGGATGCTTACTGAACAATTGATAACGTCGTGTCATATAAATAAGGAAGATGAAACGGGAAGCTCGAGGACGATAGTAGCGGCCTTGTTGGAGAAGCTCTCCACAGGGCCGTCGCCGTCCATCGCCATCATCACCGCCTTGGAGTGCCTCGCTGACCACGGTATAGCAGTGGATCGGGTAAGTTTAGCTGGTCGTGATGCTTGGTGGATGGTAGCAGCTTCAGATCCGTTGTGATGAGAGATTCATGAGAGGGACTGAACAGCTCCGGGTTGTCGGTGTGTCGGCGCCAGAGCTCGACGCGGTTCAAAAAGGCTCGGTCGCCGCTGAGGAAACTACCGAGGCGACAGCCGCTCCTCTGAGTTCTCATAGTAATAAGGGAAGGTGTGGTATGAATTATGGGTAATTTCTTTCCGAGTGTAACTCTGATGGATTCTTAGCGTAATCTGTTATTATTAAGGTCGCTTGAAACGGTTAAAATGGAGTTTCATCCGCGATATGAAAAACACTAGCGAAAATATAATAATCACTAATATCACTAGTGACGTGGAACCACGTCCCTTTACGTATTACGGGTGAAACTCCAATGAATTCCACGCTTCAAAATGTATATGCCATCCAACTTTCGAATCCAAACGCTATTTGTGAACGGAAAAACCTTCGTTTTTCGGATTAGTCTGAGAAAAGTCCACGCTCCTTATATCACCACACTATGGTGGGTGGTCGTGGTAGTAGCTTTTTGGTAGCTCTATCCGTTATTTGAAAGAAAACATTTTAAACACGAGTGGATCGGGATTTCTACTGAGTGAAATTCGCTTCGCGAAAAGCGGTACTTCGCGTTTCACGGATGAGACGGTAGTATCGTTGATTGGAGCTCGACAGGTGTATCGGGGAAGGGGGGTGATTCTGCGGAGGAGAGCCAGTCGGATCTGGGCCTTTGGGAGACCATCAAGGAGGCTGTCATGGTGGGTGGTGGTAGGGCTCATTGAGGAACGCATTTTAGTGGTTTCAGGAAGGGGACGAGAGTGAAGATGTACAGTCGAAAGAGGATTCGGCGCGGTCGGAAGGGCCTGGTACTATGCCGGAAGCAGCGGATTCGACAGCTGCTGTTGATCACGAAACAAGTTCTGGATTGTCGGGGGTGTTTTATAAGGGCCTCCAGAATCTGAAGGCGAGTGTTGATGAGCTGGCGCAGGCGGTGGAGGATGATGTTAGTGATGATACTAGCGAAGCTGAAGAGAAGAAGGAAAGTGTAGGGACAGTGGGAGGGCTGCTCCGGAGGGGATATGAGAGTGTTAAGGCAACAGCGACTGAGATTGCCCAGGCTGTTGAAGACGATTCTAGTGACGAGAGTAGGGAAGAGAGCGGTACGGTAGAAGAAGCGCCCTCTTCGTCGTCTGCCTGGGGCTTCGCCTCGTCGTCGTTGGGCTACCTTAAGACGTCGGTTGCGGCTCTGGCTGCCTCGGTGGACAGCTCCGATGATGATGAGGAGGTGGCTGAGGGGAAGGCCAAGCCAGAGGGGAGGGATACCCCAGCTGATGGTGATGATGATGATGCTTCTCATCTGGCAGGGGCGTTGGTGGGCGGTTGGTCCCTTGTATGATTTTATAATAATATTTAACGATTCATTATTAATGGAAATTCACTGTGGCGCTTTTGGTTCAATCCTGCCGGTGGAAGTCGTCGTATCTTTTTAGTTAGCTGGTGTCGTGTTGGTATCTTTTCATCTGTATGAGCCCATGGGCAACCTTTGGATACGTCTTCGTTTCACTACTGTGGACCGCAGCGGCGCTACTTAGTATCCCTTTCAAGTTCGATCGCTCCCAGTTGATTTTCTGTGTCCGCTATGCCATCTCCATCGTTAGAAGAGTATCGAAGGTTGATCCATGAAGATCACGAAGGTGGTCGCTTTTGAGTAGATTCCCGTGTAAGATATTCGTCATTATTATGTAGCCTTACAACGGGGACGCGCGGCCCTGGCGGAGTCGAAAAGGAAGGCTTATGCTGAGTTGAAGACGGAGGTTTTGAGGAAGAGAGCGATTGCTCGGGCGCGAAAACCGGTAGGCTGTCGTCGTCATTTCCGTGAGGCTACTGGATGGTGGTGAGGAGGGGTATTTGTCTCCTTGCCTCGAGATTTGTTTGCTGGGTATCCGAGGTTGCACCGTGCGCTTGGCAGAATTGGTCGGATTTTCAGAAGAATCGCCCACCGTGGACGTACGCGGACGCCCCTGGTTTCAGAATCGGCACGGATGCGCTGGTAGGTTGTAGGCCATCACTTGGAAGGGAGTATCTTTGGATAGGTGAACTCGGAGCCATCAGGCAACTTCATGAAGAATCCATCGCGGATGGGGATCTACGGTGCCAAGGGAGTCCCTCCACCACACGAACGTCGACGATCAAAACCGTTCATAAAGGGTAAGAGGGCTGGCCTGGATGGTCGGCTGAAAAACATTAATTTTATTCCTTTGAAAATCCTGGTTAAGGAGAAAATGTTTTTTTCGAGAAAAAATTTTTTCTGTTGCGAAAATTCTTTTTCAACGGAAAAGTTGGTATTGGTTTGACCGGAAAACATAATAATTTTCTCTGTTTTTCCCATCTGTATGAGTGATTATTTTATGGTGCTGTTGATCCGAAGTGGTTACAGGGTTTGCGGTCCACAGAAAAAAATTATGATCAGAGATTTTCCCCTCAGAATTCGCCTACTCCGCCAAAGGCAATGATGGTGGTTATTTTGATACTAACATCGGGAGACTGGATGAGCCCATCGCGGGACGTGATGATAGTCGGCCAAGTGGCGATCGCCAGAAACGGTCGAGTAGGATTGCTGGTCGTGGTGGCTCGGAAGGAGACGTTTGGGTTGTAGACAAGACAGCACGGCCGCCTTGGAGCACGCAGCCGTTTGCGTTGGACTACTTTGATAAGGAGATGGCCAAGGAATCTATCAGTAAAAATGCCGAGTGCGCGGATTGAACCCGGGACCTCTCGGTGTAGGTTCTAAAGACGAATTGAAAGGCCTGAGGTTTGCCGAGTTGGCCATTGCGCCTGATAGAACCTACGATTACTCGATGCCGGACTTCATCGCTGGTGATGCCGAGGCGAAATCTTTTTGGCGGCGCCCTGATGGGAGAAGTGAGAGGGTTTGTTGATCTGCTCTTTTCTGTCACTCGCATCTTGTAAACGGCGGTGGAAGCAGCGGAGCAGCTCTGAAATTGAAATAAGGAAAAATTCTGTTGATTCTGGTATGAGTTTGAATGATTTATCGTGTGCTTTTAATAGTAACTCGCACATGGCCTAAGACAGTGATGGGCGATGGGCTGAAGCTGGTGTTATGCCGATAAATGTAGTTTTATAAATGGCTTAGCTCGGTCGGCTTGGTCGAAGAGGAGTACCACAATTTTCACCCTAATTTCCGCCATACCCAGTCCTCGACTCATTCAGCGACCCTCTCGCTTTGTTATAGCAGTGCCGTTCTTTGGGTGGAAGGCCGTCTTGAGTTTGCGTCGATCAGGCAAGGATGGCAACAAGTGCTTGGAGGATGTGCAGAAGTGGCAGAGGCATCATCTAAGGAGTGGAATAAGATACTGGGAGAAAGTTGAGAAGGATTACCGAGCTAGAGTCAGGGAGAGGTGAGAACCGGAAGGTCTCGGGTTCGATCCCGGCACATGTCGTTTTCTGTATTTTGTGTTTGTGGATGATAGGAAGAAGCTGCTGGAGAGACTGATGGGTCGGGGGGCAGCTGATGCGTCCGAAGGAGGCCGTGGGAAAAATGAAGACGGTTCTGACTCGGCTGGGACTTCTCCTGTGGAGGCTGTTGAGGTCAACCTGTCGAATAGCGGACGGTGGGTTGCCCTTGATGGAAGGCATCGGGTGATTGGCTTGGGTCGACTCAGGACGGTGACGCTTCCGATTGCGATACAAGTGAAGAGTGGATGGACAAAATATAGTGTTGAGTGTGACGAAGATGAGACTGTTGGGAATTTGACGGATAGATTGCTCGAGAGGTTGGGGCCGTCTGAGGTACGACCCTGGTTCGATCCGCGGTGACGGTATTTTTCTTAGACATCTATTTTGACTACACCGTCAGAGCGGAGGATATTAATGGCAGTTGGTGATAGCAGACACTGGAGTGGGGACGATCGATGCGGAGACGTTCTTGGGTGAGTCGCTGCGGGTTAGGTCGGAGGAAGTGCTGTAGGGTCGCAGGGAAGACGCGGGTTGTGATAATGAGTGGTTTGATCGGGCAAAAACCGCTTGAGTTCCGAGTTCCCTTTTTATACGTCGTGATTTCGACACTGGCAGAAGCTCCGTTGCCGCCCTTGTCGATTCGGAAAGAAGGTTTCGCCTACTACTGCGCTAGGCATCCCCTATCGTCTTCTCAGAGCTATCGAGACCGCTGGATTGGATCCACAACTCTATCTTGTTGAGAAGCTCACAGCCCCTTACCAAGTTCCTGCCATTCTTGCATCACCATCTGGGTCATGATAACGAGGTGTCCTTCTTCCAGTCTGTTGTGTTCTCTACACCAAGCGGAGCGGTGCTGCTTTTTCTATAGCGGAAATTGTCGCGATGAGCCATGAGTTACTATTACCAATAATACTGTGGTTAATTCTTCCCATCCAGAGGCAGGCGATGATGATGATGATGATGATGATGATGCAGAGCTCTCCCGAGTAATCATGATAATACGAGGTTGGGGTATGCCATTATCATCTCCTCTTGAAAACGGTACTGACTACCAGTTGCCATTCGGGCGTATATCTCATACCAAATATCCGCTATATCACTGACATACCCGGGTAACTCTCTGTAGTCACTCCAGTAGTAATGACTTTGAGATTCCTGACGCCCCATTTACCTTGGCATCATACGTCGGTCAGCGAGGATGCTGTCCTCTGTGACTTGCAGCTACGGTTGAAGCATGCACTTGAGAGAGGTGACTTGGAGGGAGTGCAAGCATGCGTAGAGGTAGGGTAGGATGGGGAATCTTGAGGTTGAACAGTGACAAGCACGAGGTTGAAAGATATTCGGCGTATCTTTCAGGTTCGACCTCGAGCTTTCACCAAACCTGCGAAGTGGTATAAAGTATTTACTCCGTGGGCTAAGAAAAATAATGAGCGATGGTTGAGCGTCGGAGCTAACGCCAAGGACTTTGTCTATGACGAACAGGATCTCCTGGGGTAAGGGCTAGGGGGCTTCGTCGGACGGTCGAGGCCAACTCGATTAGCTTCTGCTGGTGATAGTAGTAGCGAAGAAGTAGAGAAGTATGAGTTGGTATGAACATTCGCGAAGTGTCTCGAATTCGAAATGGTTAGTTCTGTATTGTAAAGGGGAACGGCAGAGCGACAAGTATATTTGAAAGTGATACGCAGGTGAACTAGGTTGCAAAATAATATAATGTATGAATTGGTGGAATTTTGGTATTGGACGGTCTCATTCTTCGCAACTTGGCACGATGATACTAGCGGGAAGTGTAATTCTGAGCCATTGTGGGCTTGGAAGGCAAACGGAATACTAGAATGATAAGTTGCTCGATGGGTCCACGTGTACAAAATCCCGAGATCTCTCCGCCGTTGACCCATGAGTTGCGTTTTGCTGGTGAGTTGATAGTCCAACGCCGGTAGTACCGCCTCGATTGGACTCCCGATCGTGGACGAAGGAAGCACGCAGAATACCCCAATAACAGAAAGCTCGAGGGACAAGGAAAAATTCCGAGATTTCCTGAGGGAAATTTCCTCCGCGTTGACTTGTCGTACTACTCAGTGGAACTGTGTTTGTGAGCTTATAGCTCACCGTTGGTAGTCTATTGGGACTCAGCACCGATGCGCTCACCTACGGTAGGCTTTTGCGCAGAAGAGGATGGATTTGTTTCGAGATGGTTCGTTGAATATCCGATTGTCGTTTGCAGAGGTGAGAAGTTCTCTCTGCCAATTCACTGTCTATGCGGAAGTCCCGGGTTCGATTCCCAGAAGGCGGGCGTTTTACTCTATTTACTCGCCACTGGCTTCCTAGATGACGAGGATCTTCTGGTAAGGCCTGCCGCTTCCGATACCACCTCTCTCACCCCTCGTCAGGTCGTGGATTCATCGCTGAACACTCCTCTGCACCTCTGCTGTAGTTGTGCGCTTCCGGAGACCCTCCGTGCGTTGTTGAAACGGTTGCCTGACGGTCGGGGTCAGAGACGGCGGAACATAGACGGCAAGACGCCTGTGGACTTAGCGGTGGAGATGCCCAATCTCAGCTGTGTAGGTCTTGGGATACGTCAATTATTTCCCATTGGACTGGTTTAGCAGCCTTCGCCAAATTTATCTGCGAAATTTTCTGTTTCTGCGAAAAAAATCGGCAGCTTCATACGGCGCCGCGTGTATTCGGAAATTTCCCGGGAGACCTGAAAAGTGCTATTTTTTGCTATGGGATTAGTGGATGGTATTGTTGAAGAAATTGTGTTATTTTTTTGTGAAATTATCACCGTTTTCCTGAAAATAGTGGTAGAGCGCGCTAAGGACGCGAAAGTGCTTTAGTGATTTTAATATTGTCTTTTGAATTTCTTGCAATTTCGTGGCGACTGCGGTTTTATGTCAGTTACGGTTGCTGTCCTGGACGAACCTCACGGGCCTGGACGAAACTCGGCGGAAGTTCGACCGAGTGGCCGATACACTTGAACAGCAGCAGCAGCAGGACTCGCAGCTGGAGGATAAATCCCGACGTAAGCGAGGGCCAACCTAAGATACGGTATCATATTTTTTGAGGTCGAGGTTGAAGATACGAAATCGGTGAGGTTGTCTTAGCGGCTAAGGAGTGATACCACACCATTCGTAACTCTTCAGGCAAGATGGTTTATCTCGGGTCCTGGTCGATGGGTGCTGGGTCCTCGGCCGTTATACAAGAGAATGATGATGATAGGATACTGGAGGTCCAGAGGTTGACGGCTGAGGTGAGGTCGACCTTTCCGTGATTGACCATGATGGACGTATCTTACCGTTTCACAGTTGTCCTTGTACTGTGGCTTGAGCAGCGCAGATGCGGACAACCTTTTGAAGTATCATCGGTATGAAATCGACGAGGCCACGAAAAGCGTAGGTGAAATTTGATGTCGCGCGCCACGAAATTCCCCGCCAGGTTCGAGGAGGATCCGATCAAGGCGTTGCGAGATGCGGGTGTCAGTAAGATACCGAAGTATCTTTTGGATGAGGCCAAGGAGAGGGGAGGTCAACAGTCGGGTAAGAATCTTACGGCAGGTGATGAGCTAGTAGCTGGCGTATCTTGCCGAGTAGAAAGGTTGACATGGGTAGAAAGATTCTCTCTGGGAATTCTCGTGAAATGTGGTATTCGGACGCACGGCTTTTTACTTGTTGTTGTTGTGTAGGAGTATCTTCGGTTGAAGCGCCAACTACGGACACGTCGGTTGAAGAAGGGAAGATATCTAGTAAGCTTGGATGCTCTCTGGTCAAATCAACATCTCTTCGCGACATTATGATACTGTTCATTTTTTCATACCACACTTTCTACGCTTCCTTCTTGAGATACCCCCTCTCGAGCGCAGTCCCGATGACCAGTGTGTTTCGATGACCTCACGGAAGATAACGCGAAGTGCTACAAGTTACTACCGTGCAAGCATCCTGTTTGCGACCAGTGCTTGACCTGCCATATTAAAGTAAGTTGGTATCTTAGGTTGATGCATGCAGTGCGCAGAATGGTCGTATCTTCAGGTGCGCATCGAAGAAGGCGATGCAAGATTGCTAGTGTGCCCAGCGGAAGGGTGTCGCGTAGGAATTCCCGATCAGGTAGGGAGGCTGTAGCGTTGAGGAAGTGCAAGATTGCAAGTGATGGTTAGGTAGTGAAGCTACTCGTGGATGAGCATACGGCGGAGCAGTGCGAGAAGGTCCGTGCGCAGAATTATGTGGACGTGTCAAAGGATGTAAGCTGATAGTGTCAAGCATCGACCGATTCTCAAATCTACCGAAAACCTCCAGCGCCGTCTACCCAACGTTTTAGCGCATAAATGTTATTTTTTCACCCAAACGATTATTGGCAACTTCGGCCCCTTTGATAACCTTCTTGCTGATTGATGCTTGAGATCATCGATCGGTGTGAGTTCGCAATGGAGTGGTACGCGTGTTGTAAGTTTCGTGATGGTAGGTTCGGTGGTGCCCTGCTCCTGGCTGTGGTAGAAGTGTAAAATTGGAACTTGCCGACTCGCCAATGGCGACGGTGCGATGCACTTGCGGACATGAATTTTGTTTTTCATGCTTGAAAGATCCTCACGAGCCAGCTAAATGTAAGCAGGGGTTCATCTTGCCATCTTGTTCCCACTTGGTTTTTCTCAACGTGAGCAGGCGGGCAAGTTGAAGAATTCGAGAAGGCTGTGAAGGCTCAGCACACGGCAGAGGACCAACAGTCGGAGGGATGGGTGGAAAGTCACACGACCAAGTGTATCGATTGCTCTGCTCCGATTCTTCGTAAGATGGCTTCGTCAGTAGCAGAAGGTGTCGGAGAGAAGCTACTCAGTGCGACGAAGTTTATATCCGTCGCCGTGGCTATTGATTGCTTCAAGCCATTGAGGGCTTCATTTTTTCTACTGCGGGTACTGTTTCTCATACCATAAATTTCCCAAATCATGCGACGTGGTGAAGGGTCAGGCTTGGTCGTCGGATCCGTGGACTTTTTTCTCAAGCGGGCTTGCTCATTCTCTCATCTTTCCTTCGTCCTGTGAGGTGCGGGGGATGGAATCTTTCTCGAAATCGATCGTTTGATCGATTTATTGATATACGCTATCAGGTTCATACGGCTGTAATCACATGACGTGCCGTCAGTGTGGCGGTGAGTTCTGTTACATGTGCGGCGCTCGATGGCGACCCTCCCATTACACCTGCATGGGTGCCAACGGCGGGAAGCCTAACGAACGGAGGAACTCCGCATCTAGCGTTAACGGTGAGCTGGTGTTGCGGAAGATCTTACTCGAACGAGCGATCGGTTTTCAAGAGGTTGGTGTCTATTATACGTGATTGGAATGCTTGTGTATTTCCGTTGTATTGGTAATGGTATCGTTCTCATCGCTGCTATCGGTCTTCGCCAATAGGAGCTGCAATCAGGCTTTAGGGCTTCTACTTTTCTCGGTGGGTGGAGCTCTCAGCTGCAGGAGAGCTGATTTAACTCAGCTGAAATTGCGCAGTTGGAGAAGTATCTGTTTTGGTGATTGTGATACTTCCCTGGATAAGCTATTCGTGTGGTTTGAAGGGTCTCTTACTGAAGGCTCGACTGATGTGCTGATATGGCATGTGACCTTAGGCCAGCAAGCAGTGAGCAAGCTGCTCACCAGTCGTCTCCGTGCGGACTGTATCCGAGGGTTTACCCAGGCTAATGAGGATGCCGATGAGATGATCTCTACTGAGCGCTGGGGACGACTGTGCCAGGCTGTTGACGTCGAACCGACTCTCCAGGTGAGCTCGTGAGGGTTGTTGGCGATGCAGTGTCACGATGTTGAGTGTCAGGCCCTGATCGAGGACACCTCAGATTTGGCGAAGTCAGCTTTGGGTGTCCTTGCACGCTCCTATGTGGTCCTCTACTTCACACCGGCCACTCCCGGGTAAGGGCAGGGAAAACCGATCTATGTATGGGAGCTAATCTGAGAAATTCTCGCTAGCCTTTCTCGGCCAAGGGTTCTTCGGTGACGCGGTGTGGTATAGTGACGAGTGGGTTTACTAATAGTAGGTAGGATTAGGAGTACTACTTCTACTAATAGTACTAACTAAGAGTTGACTAATAGTAAATTACTGTATTGTGCAGTAGGTCGAACCTTGTGAATAGCGATGGTGAAAGATATGACATCAATCGTACAGCCTACGATTTCAGGAGTCTTGGATTCTCCCTTGGTGTCCGCTACGGGACGATTTTTATTACTCCCGACTTCAGTGTCGAACCCTCATAGTACACTCGTGTTAAGCAGTCCAGCTCAAACGATCGGGTGTCTGCGAGGCACTGTCTTCGATCGCCAGAGACTCCTTGCACAAGCCAATAATTTCGGCTTTTGTGCTGGACTGTGACCCCCTTGACCAGCGGTTGTTTCCACTGCTCACGTCTAATCCTTCAGGTACATGCGGGCGATACGGTTGCTGTCCAGTTGGACGTCGAGCTTGGGGAGATCGCTGAGGCTTCTCGTCTCCTTATTGAAAGTTGACTATGAAAATAATGACGATACCTCGCCGGAACGGAGAAGAGAAATGCTGTGCATCATTCTAGCTACCCGAGAGAACAAAGATCTTGTCCTGGTGAGGAAATGCAGGATTGAACAAGATAGCAAGATTCTCTGTTGTTAGGACCTGAGCTGTACGGTTCACTACGACGTGGATCGTATTATTCGTGCGGGTCGGACGGGTCTCTTGCATCAGCCCGGGAGTGTCGCGGGGGAAATAATCGGCGCCTTTGGCAGCGCGCTGCAGGCCACCGCAGGTGAAAATTATAATAACTTTTCAAGCTTGAATGCTTTCGAAAAATGCAGTCGCTGTCATCGTCGCCGCCCCGCGTTTGCGATGTGATGCCTCTGCTGTTGTCGTCGGTTCAGGTCTGGCCGTGCGCGGTATCAGTTCTCTGACCACCAGGCTGCTGTCGGCAGGCGAGAGGACATGAGCGGAAGATTCATTGCTGTTATTATTATTGCCATCAATTTCAACTGCGTGTATTATGTTTTACAATTTTATCATCAGAATGTGACTCGAAAGACCTCTGGAATTCGTCAAGTTCGAATCTGAGCAACCGTGAGTTTTTCGTTGTCATCATTTTGGGTGTCGAGATCCTAGGTGGGAGTTTCTGTGGCCCTTCGCATGACGATCTTCAATCACGACAATAGCAATTCTAGTGGGTACCAGGCAACTTGCGTGGCGGGCACAGCCGGGTGGCTGCAGAATGGAAGTGACGAGAAAAGATATGGTAAGACTCTTTTTGCTGAGAACCCACGACAAGTCGAAATGGTTCATCGCGGTTAACAATATGTCTCTCCGGAAAGCCTGCTTTGGCTGGTTCAGGGTCGGAGTCGACGATAGGCGTTCCCCGGCGGGTACAGCACGTTGTGAAGAAGGCTCGTGATGGTATCACAGCTGAGGCTTTAGAGCAGCGACAGCGGACTGTAGGGCTTGTCCTCCTCTGTGATGGTGCAGGCCAACGCTCAGGCAATGAGGCTGCAGGGAGGTGTACCAGCTCATCGTGCCAAGCGAGAATCGTCAGTAGAGAGAACGAGGCAGCACTTACTGGACAAGACACTGCCATTGGGGTAGGAGACCACGCGGAGCTGCAGATGTCTCAGGGATATTGTTCTCAGAATAAGGAGCGTTGGAAGCTCGCTTCTTGGCAGCACTCACCCCTGGCGAAGACATGAAGGTGGGGTTGTGTTGTTGGTTATCGGGTTAGGGCGCGGCAGATACGACGCTTGGCGTCGCTCGAACTCATATGAAGATACACCCTACCATCACTAGGTGTGCGAGCTACTCGTTTGGGAGGGCAGATCGATACCTGTTGCAGTCGAAGGAGGAAGAGGTGAGACTAGTGAGGGTGTGTCGAAAATAGGAATCTCATACCGCACCATACCGAACTCATCTTGCCCGGTACAACTTCAGTGCATTTACCAATGATCCCTCGACAGAGAGATGAAGGTTTGGGTGATTGTCACAGCGATCTTACATAATCCAACTGGACCTACATGGTTGTGCGTTTACAGACCGACAGTCTGCGGTACCGAAATCGAGCAGCACCAGCTCCATCAGAGTACTTCGCCAGCTTCCCTCCGAGCGGCGCCGATGCATTCGGCCCACAGGCGAAGTTGCAGTGGCGCGATGCTCTCAGTGAGTGCTCGCTCCGTTGTTAGTCGTCAATGCAGCCACCGTGATGACCTCCTGCTTGCAGGTAGCAGTACCAATCCGTGCGGGTTCGATTCCAGCAAGGTGCCTTCTAGCGCTAAGTTCAGCTTCCCCAGGACGAGGAGGTAGGGGGAATCTTTCTCTCCCCACTCGACCAGGATATGGCATCGATGGCCTCATGGCGGTTGTGCACCTGCACCTTGGCAGGTTCTTGAATGACTCTCGAGTGTCGTCGGGGAGGTATGCAGTTAAGACGGACAAAGGGAACCTCTCTCCCGGACCAATTTATGTTCATTACACGACTTTTGGTTGACGGATGTTGTTAGTTGTTGTGAACCTTGACTATCGCGTTCGAGTCTAGCTGCTCCACCTTGATGCGGCTCGACGAGGACGCCACCACCGAGATCCGACGTTGAACGGAATCGGGGTTCGAGAAGATGTCGTCGCTTCGCTGTTAACGAAGATCAGGGGTGCACTCCAACCAGATGAGTTTTCTTCCCTACTGGGAGGATCCGCTTACGCGTCCTGAGCCCAACGACCTTCACACAAGCCCCGCCCTGGTGTACGACCACAATCATAATCTCCAGGACTCGAATCGAGTCAGCCAGTCAAAGTTGATTTTCCCCTTCGGTTGGCTACCATTCCTTCTTTTCTTCAATTAGTTCTCGTGCTCTCTGAAATGGAGCTTTTCGCAGTAATCAGCCATAGCTGTACATCGGCTCGCACAGGCCTACTCTCGTTTTCTCTCAACTTCTGCGGCGAATTTCGCCACGAACCCGTACATTTCAGATGCCAATATTCTGCCACTATGTTGAAGACAGTACTTATATTTTTACGTGAAAAACGAGGCTTGATGTTGCTTCTAGCGGTTGAGTTAGCTATCTCTCATCATAGCTATCATGATAACGATAGTCTATAAATACTATGAGTATCATTGCTTGTTCTCCGCGAGGGCTGAGGCACTCGAACACTATCAGTAATTTCTCAGCCTAAACTCGGCTACTTGATACACAAGGCGTTTCTAAGATAGCTCAGAAGCCACACTCCTCGTTTCAGAAAGGATGGAAGATTATGCAGTTTCCAGTGAAACCCATGGGTGTGGCGTAGTTGCTTTATATTCCAGTGCTGTCCAGCGCGCGATTGGTTGCCAGAGTTCTCGCGCACGAACCAGTGTACGACCATTCGCTCTGGGTGAGGAATAAGCCAGGGTGGGTCGTCGGAGAGGAATGCTCCTTTCCTCGGCGGAAATTCCAAGATGAAAGAATCCTCAATCTTCCGGGGAAGAATGGGGGTCATCCTCACAGCCGATGGTTTCTCATCCCTAGCTGGAGATGCATCAGCGACGACCTGATCAGAAGACTATCGATCGGAGTTGGAAGAGAACGCCTTGAGTGCCATCAGACTTTAAGGGATCATTGCGTTCTATGGAAGTTCGCGGCTGCTACCGAGGGAGGATACTTGAGGACCCCAAGCTGCGGTCTCGACGGGTTCTTGTCTCGGCACGCAGCGAGTAGTCCGCACGAGGTGGGGCGATCAACGGAAAGTGACTGATTGTTAAATCGGATGATTGGTACAGCTTGACGACCGCTGGAATAGTGGTCGATCTCTTGCTCCAAACCCGCCTGCCTCCTTTAGTACATCGTCATTAGCAATGCCATGGGTCGCCAGGCCAGACGGTCATCTCATTTACTACAGAGTAGTCGAGCCAGCTGATGCGAGCATGATGCCAGGCAAGGGCAATATAGTAATGATAATGGGCCTTGCTATGTCTCATGTGTGTTGGGCCCCGCAAGTAAGCGAAAGGTCGTGGGTTCGATTCCCGGTATCCCTCCTCCTCAGACGGCCTTTTTGTCCTCAATCGGGTACAAGGTCCTCCTCATCGATAATCGCGGTGTGGGCTTCAGTACCCCGGAGCGGTTTTCTATGTAAACGCCTCTTGCCCTTTATCCCATTCCACCAGCGATTAGGGTTTACCTGTCTTCTCATCAGTTCGAACTTTCAAGATTTTACCCGTGATAGTATACTGTCTGTTACTGTCCACTGTCGGTGGACCACGTTGTACAGCTGTGTCTTGTCCTCTCAGGCGTCCCCATACGATATCGTCGATGGCTCGAGACGCATTGGCGTGCATTCAGGAGTGCGGAATGTCTGAGGTCCATCTCGTTGGTGTCAGTATGGGTGGGATGATCTCCCAGAGGCTGGCACTGATGGTGGCTGAGGTAAGGCTTACCCTGGGCTTGCTACGGAGGCCCTCCCAAGTGTTACTAAGTAACCTCTGTCAGGGACATGCTACTCTGCGTATCAAGTCTCTGGTATTGATAACGACCCACTGCCGATCGAGCTTGTCAACTATGCCTTCGCTGGCCGCAATGGCGGATCTTATCTCGATCATCGCTACCCGTGGTGGGGGGCCTCTGAAGGACCCAGCCACGGGAGAAATCAACGCCGACCATCCGATGTTGCGATTGCTCTTCCCGAAGAAATGGCGCCACGAAAATAAGTAGAACTGACCTCAAATACTCACCCATTCAGTCACGACATTTAATCCAGGGAGGAGATCGTCGAGGCCTTCGCTCGCGTTGACCGGGAGGAACTGCCACCCGATGTCTCGAGCGAGCACAAGAAAGTCCCATTGACATCGCCGGCTGATGCTCTGAAGCAAATCATTGGCTTACTCAACCATTCAGTTGGCGAAGATGGAATTGAGAAATTTCACAAGACCCTCCGTGTATGGTCAGTTGAGGTCGCCACGGGTTTCCGTTCTTTTGCGGCAGGGAACTCTGAGCTATCTGATCAATGTGGTTTCGACTCCGCCAGCTCAGCGCGCCGCTCGCGTATCTTGTTCGGTCCTTCGTCCTAGTCAGTGATACATGCTCAGATGCCGATGTTGATAATTTACGGTGGAAAGGACAAGTTGGTACCACCTGAGTCGTCGAGACGGATAGCTCGTCGCGCTGTACCTGAGCTCACGACTGTTGTTGAGCTTCCCGAATCAGGGCATGCTCTCATGCTGCAGTGCGAGGAGGAGTTACACGCAATTCTGGAGGAGCATTTTCGGAAGATTGATGATTGTTTTGTTGCCGACGTGTCCAGGCTATGACTTCGCAGTGAGTGCGGCTTCACAGTAGACCTCTACTGAACTACTTTTTTATGTTGAGATGAGATCTTTCACGTAGCTGGCTCAATTGAGTTACCAGTATTTTGGGGAGATTATGGTGTTGCTGGTCTTTAGTGGAGACACCAGAATTCGATTGCTTACAGAATTAACTCAACTCTAAGCAACAGTGGCACTTCAGCAACATCAACATCGGCCATCATCATGTTACAACACGAGCGAGAACTCATTTAAGGATGAACCCAATGGCTTTGTTATCGACGTCAAAGCGGATGGATCGGCCTCTAAAAATCGGCATGCCAAACACCCAGCTTGGCCAGACTCTCGCTGGGATAAGGCATGTGTGGCCCGAGGGAGCTTCTTCAGGAGCGACAAGGTGCCGCTTGGGGATGGTGAGGAGCATCGTACGACCGCGTCCTGTATAAAAGCGGACCGACAGATCAGGCACATACTCGGCATCATCACAGTCAATCAACAGGCCGTATTCATTCCTCTTGTGATCAGGAGTCCCCCGGTTTGCTTTTCTCCAGTTTCTTGTGAATACTGAGAAGAGTTTATCCACGAAAGACTGCGGCCCCATCAGACCTGGAGACCCGGAGTCAATCAGAACCGACGAGCTCACTCGGATGTCGTATGGAGACCGACCGACCACGTGAATGAACACACGAGCAACTGAGACGGACCACTTCTGTGATTTATACGGTATACCTGTTAGAGGCAGATAAACCAGCGCGCCGGTCTCTGTGGGGCTCCGCGGTTTCAAGGAGCCAATGACCAGCTCACCACCATCATCGTTTTCAACAGTCAAGGTAAACCCAGTCTTATTAATAACCTTTGCCGCCAGAAGTTGCTCCAGGAAAGTGTCTGAGCCTTGACGAGGGAAGCCCAAGCCCAGCAAAGAGTGTACATCCTCCCCTCGACTCTTTAAGCAGACCTCCCGGTGTGATGTACCACGCATCAGTAACAACCCCAAACCTCATATTCACAGCTGTCTGCGGGGCTGATGTGAAGGAAACATCACCTCTGACTGCGTAGATACGTTTCATCAACGAGTTAGAATAACCCTTATCTTCTAGCGTCCCGTTCTTCATCGCTCTGAGTTCCTGCGGACCAAGTCTGTAACACTCTTTGAAGTACGTTCTTCGGCATCGTTTTTCATAGAAGTTTTGACCAACACCATGGAAGCTGATGGTGCCAGTGTCGATCGCAAGATCCACGATCTGCGCACTGATGTTGAGACGAGCGTACAGAAGTGATTCGCCATCCATCAACGGTAAGGTTATCACACCCATCGCATTAGCCACGGCAGCATTGAAAGTAAGGAGACATGACCACCTCAGCATACTCTCGCTAGCTTGGAGTGCCACTGCGATAAAGATTGTCGGAAATTCCTTTTTGCGCGTTCCCTACCCAATTCCGATCTTCGTGCAATTCTCATGCACCACACTCACTACCACTGAACTAACAGATGTCGGAGACGTATGAAACGACCATTGTCATGCACTTTACGGCCATTACGATGGATATTGGGTCGACTACGTAGATAGACTTCAAACTTAACGGTAGGTGCCCAACGGAGCATAATCACATATACTTGGATTGCACGGTTGATTCCCATGCTTACACACGGGCACTGTCAGCCACCACTTGCAGTAAGTAGGCAAATTACCCGACAACGCGGGGTTTTGGTCAGCACAATACATATCACACCTGACGTTTGGGCCGCTATGGCGATCACCATCGACCGGGGAGACCGTTGATGGCGTTTCAATCGATATATACTCAGTAGTTGTAGCACACTCACCGACTCCGCAAGGCTGATCGCCGCCTTTACACACAGCAACGGCTTTCCACCACTTACAATACGAACCATCACCATTGAGACCGGAACAGTAGGCATCACACTCCCTAGAAGGGCCAGGGTGCGCTCCAGGGGCCGGCGTAGGCGTCTTGGGCTCCGGCCAATCCTGTGACCTGCACTCGCCTACATCACCACATGGTTGATCACCGCCATGACAAACTGGAGTGTCCATCCACCACTTGCAGTACGATAGAATGTTGTTCATGCTCTTGCACATGTAATCACACTCAGGATGATGAAGGCCGTCAACCGTCGGTGTCGTAACGGTCTCATCACTAGGGCGGGTAGTGGGCGAAAAGGGGGAGTCGCTAGTACAGAGATCGAGAGTCCCGCACGGCTGATTACCACCCTTACACACCGGCTCCTTGAACCACCACTTGCAGTAGGAGTTGGCGCCGTTGACAGTTTCACAATACGCATCGCAAGCATATCGGATGTCATTCGCGCCAGGGACAGTAGTCACAGTGGTGGTAGCAGCAGCGGTTGTGGTAGCAGCAGCGGTTGTGGTAGACAATGGACTGATCGATGTGGGTGACACCGTAGTCTGCACGGACTCGAGAGTGAGAGTAGTGGCTTCGACCCCGACAGAAGGGACAGGACCATCACCGCAGGCTTGATCACCTCCTTGGCAAAGCATTGGCTCCAGCTCGTACTTGCAGTAGCTCTCCGGACCGTTCTTGTACTTGCAGTAGTCGTCCCACTCGGGAATGTTCTCCGGTGGTGTCAGGGAGTTCGCAAACGGTGGATCTTGCCCAGCCACGCCCACAAGCAGGAAAGCGATACTCCGCATTGAGAAAGAGCTTAAAGCCAGCTCGACGAGTAAGGGAACGAAGGAATCTAACCGTTACTGATCCGCCTCTCGGGCGGGCGAGAAAAAGCGGCGTAACGGTCGTTAAGTCTCACGTGAAAATTACTGCCAGTGTACACTAATAGCGGCATCCATCCCGAGGCACAGAATATGTGCAAGTGCCCTATACGCCTCTCCGTCATTGCAAGAACGCTTCCCCAACTGTCCTAAACGCTTCGAATGCAGTTATGGCAGCGTTCTTGAAATCAAGGAGAGTTCCATCGAACGCCGCGAGTCCCCAGCCACGGACGCAAGGGAAACGACCACAAGGCATGCCCGCCTCCGGGAAAACGTCCCACTTCATCAACGCGGCACCGGGAGTGTTCGAGAAGTGATACGTGGTGGTATAACGATTGGGCTCGGGAAACAGCAGAGAGCGGCAATCAAGGGTCCTGCATCAACTCCTCAACCTTCCAATCCTCGTACCTGATCATGCAGGGATCACCAGCGGCCTCGGGATGAGCACTCCTACGTCCCGTCAGGCAGGAACCTCCGCACGATGAAGGGGATGACCTTGGCCACCAGCTCCTTCTCGGCGATGGCCATGGGGTCAGTCTCGCCCTCAGTGTCCACCATCACGGGAGCGTTCATAGAGATCTGCAGCGCTCTAGTGCCGATTATTCGAGCACGTTCGTATCTAAGGTCGAAGCTGGCACTTCACGGGTTGTCCTCACTATTTACTTAGTCATATAAGGAGAGGTTCTCCTAGGCCCCTCAGCTTCACGCGCCACGAAATCATCATCCTTTGGTTGGGTCGGCACTCGGCCGCTGGTAATGATATCACCGCTTCCACTGCCGCCTGCCACTTCTTCATCGGCGTTCAGGTCCGGCATCAAGTCGTCCTCATCGACCTCAAGATCCTCTTCGGGATGCGAGCCTCCGCCTAGATCTGCCATTACTAACAAATACCAACTTTTCCGCAACTCATTCCTCCCTTCCACTATTAACTGCCAACCCAATATAAAGCTCCTCTGTCCCTCTTCACAGCCTAATACTCAAAAGTCATTGCAGTTCGAGTGCATCCACGTTTCTGACAGGAACGACATCAAAGTCACTGCGAACGCGTATCGATCGTCAGGGCGCACGCGAGATCGTCGCATCCGAATGAATTCGCCAAATTCACCAGAGATCATCGTCCACTGCTGCCGTGTTGTTATTGCTTTAATGGCTGCTGCTACTGGGTTGGTGAAGTCCATCCACAGTGATGTGGCCGTGTATGATTTGGCCGCGGGCAAGTCGACGCCGCAGTTCATGGAGGAGGCCCGGAAAACGAACAAGTCCCTGCGGTATGATAGTGAATACAGGAGGAGGCTTGAACTGTTACAGGACTTCGAGTTCCCTACCACGAGCACCACGTAGTATCCTTGGGCTGACCATGCAAGATACAAAATAGGTCAAGTTGTTGACATTTTCAGAGTCCGTGTGTCGCCTGATGGATCATGCATATTGGCCACTGGTGTATACCCTCCCGAGATCCGTCTGTATGAGACAGCCGAGCTCGGATTAAAGTGTGCCCGGCGGTTGGACCAGGAGGCCATCGACGCCATCTTCCTCGGGGGTGACTACAAGAAGCTCGCCATTCTGGGATCGGACAGGACTATCGAATTCCACGCTCAATACGGCAAGCATCATACGCTAAGGGTAGTACTGGGATCTGCGCGCGGCCTTCGGTGGACAGTCTCGGAAAAATTCGACAAGCGGTGTATTTCTAATGGCTCTACTGTCTTGGCGTGTGGTAGAGAATTCGAATGGGCGACGTGAGCTTTTCCAGTAGTAGTCTAAGTTTTCCTGTCGCGGTGACAGCCAGCTCGGGGAACGATGACTTGTTCATAGTTGCATCTTAGAGTAGTATAGCCCTTTAGATCCCCAAGTTCGGCAGGAACCTGCAGTACGACCGGAACACCTGTTTGTTATACGTAACATCGTCGACCAATGAGATCTACCGACTTGACCTCGAGGAGGGTATCTTTGCTGCACCCTTGCTTGCCAGAAACATGGACTTCGTGAGTAAGTCATGGATCGACCTAAGATACGCTCCAAATCATCACTCTATCAGATGCCTCAGCATTGGCGCCTAATGGCGCGCCTCTCCTTCTCTTTGGTGGCTCGGATGGTCAAGTCCAAATCATGGACACTCGGGAAGGTCCCTCGGCCGTCGCCTCCGGCGTCCAAGCTCCCGCTGAGGTCCGCTCGGTGGCCTGGAGCCTTCCTGACTGCCTGCAAGTGGCGGCTGGAGACATTTCCGGGCGCGTGACGGTTTGGGACATCCGATCGAGTCGGCCTCTAGCGGAGAGAGATCATCGGAATGGCGTCCCAGTACACACGGTGCAGTGGCACTCAAGGGGCGTCTTATGTTCTTCCGATTCACGCACGATCACCTTCTGGAAGCCCGACGCGCATCGATCGGAAATCGTCACTTCGATTCCCTCCAAGACAGCTATCAACAGCGTCGCCCTGTGGCCTGGGTCGGGTATTATTTTCGCGGCGCGTGACGAGCCCCGAATCGGGACGTATTTCGTACCGGAGTTGGGAGTGGCTCCTGAGTGGTGCGGATTCTTGGACGGTCTCACTGAGGAGATGGAGGAGACTACCACTGGTGCCGTCACTAGTGTCTATGACGATTACGTATTTGTTACTAAGAAGGATCTCCAACAGCTCAGCGGGGCTGATAGCCTCATCGGCACTAGCCTGCTCAAGGCCTACATGCATGGTTACTGGATGGATAGACGTCTTCATGATAAGCTTGTCAAGGTAGTAGTGAGTGACTTTATCAGTTCCCATGGGGCATGGCGTCCTTTTCTACTTTTCCATCTCTGCCCGCTCGCGCTTGTGCTACGTAGAGGGGCTCATTGGGCGGGAAGTATCCTCTCTGTTCCTCACTGTAAAGATTTTCGCGAGGCGCAGCAAGTGTCGAACGTATTTTCCCCCTGTCATTCTTGTCGCTTTTTTTCGGGCCGACTGATCGGCATCATCACTTTCTCTGTCGTTTTCCACGGGAATCGACCCTAGTCGATCTGGTTGATGTACTCTTCCCTGTCTCAGCTCTCCGATTCTTCCACGTTCTCGCTGGCCGAGCATGAAAAGGAGCGTATTCAGGAAGCAGTTGACGCGAAGCGACCCATGCGCCGGCCTGCTCCGAAACAAGTGGCAAAACCTAAGGTAGTGGTAGAATGTGGTGTGGCTTCCGGTGCCCAGGGGAATCTTAGGTTAACGCGCGTCTGTTGGAGAAGGCTACATCAGAGTCGGCCAAGCAAGTGTTGGAGGATGATAGGTTCGCTAAGTTGTTCAGCAACAAGGACTTTGAGATTGAGGAAGTACGGGAAGGTACTATTGGGTTCGAATTGGAGTATTCTCATGGCTGATTGGTCAACATATTCTCGCAGATGAAGTGGAAGCGGCGCTCCATGATGCTCCCGCGCCAACCGGTGTTATGTCGACAGAAGCTCTCTCCTCCACGGGAGAGGCAGCCGATGGCGAGCAGAGGCCAAGAGGGAAGGGCAAAGGAAAGGGAAAAGGAAAGGGCAAGGGAAAGGGAAAAGGAAAGGGAAATGGGAAGGGAAAAGGAAAGGGGAGGCGAGGGGGTTTCTAGAGCCCTTCAATACGTTAACAATAGTTGTCCATTAACCTTTACTACGTTTCTACTCGTAACTTCGGTGAACTGAGTGGGGGGTCGGAGAACTCCCTCATAGGGAAGGGCGGATTCGGATTCTTCGTTCGCTGTGCTTTTGCCGTTTACTCATTCGTGGTGATGTTTTCGCCCGTGGGGTGCAGTTGGGCTCGTTGTCCTCGATGGTGCATCAACACAAGTCGAGCTCCGGTTTACGGCAGACCAACAAGCCGCATAGCAGTAAGAAGGTCCTGGACAAGGGCCGAAGGACTCCCGTGAAGGCCACTAAGGTCGGGAGTAAAGATATTAGTAAACAGGACAGGCGGAACCAGGCCCGGCAGCTGAGGGACAACCGAAGGCAATCGATAATAGCGAAAAGGAGGGTTGCTCAGGGGAAGGAGGGGGCGAAGGGTCCGCTGAATGTAGCGCTAATAGCGTTCCATGGTGATGTGGATATGCGTAGGGTTTGGGGGTGCTTTGCGAATGAGATGGTATGGAAGGAGGACGCAGTTAATGTAGCTGACGTTGGAGGTGTGAGGATTATTGCCTCTCCTTTGAGGACGATACACAGCTGTTTGGACACGGTATTGGCCAGTGATGTAATGGTGGGCGTGTTTGTGGGTGATAGGCTGTGCGATCATGAGCATAGTGCTTTTGATGAGCTGGGATACGACATCCTCACCAATTTGAAAATGAATGTGAGTAATCGGAAGGTCCCTGGTTCGAATCCTGGTGGGTGTATTATTAGGGTATGCCTGGGGAAGTGATTGGAGTGACGGCTCCTTCCAAGAATACAGGAGAGGATTTACTTTCTGGGAGGCAACTCGATCTCAGTCTCAAGACCGTTCAAAGGTGATGAAGTTACGAAAGTTTTGGTATCGCTTATTCGCTCGGAGGAACTGAGAAGTACCAAAATAAAATACTAGTAATAGTGATAAAACTAGTACAAGTAATACTAATAGAACTCTTCATTTCATCGTCTGCTCCCCGATGACTAGGACGCCTCGCAGCGCCGTAGATAGCTAACACTGGCCGGGTTGATGGTAGCGATTGTCCTCGTCGCAGGTATCTTCGTTCGGAGCTGCCTCGGGCGCAGGGTAAGGTTTATAACCTTCCGAAGGACTCGGACACGTTTGTGAAGGGACTACAAGCGTGTGTGGGGACGAATGATGAGGGTATGAAGTGGAGAGAGGAAAGGGTAGGGACATCTGTGGGAGGTCCCGAGTTCGAACCCTGGTCTCATCATTATTCCAGGGTTATATGATAGTGGATCGTATCGAGCCAGAGGCGGGTCAGCCCAGTGGCCATTGGGCTGTATCAGGATGGGTGAAGGGGATGGGTTTCGCCTGCAACTACGGGGAGACTCCTGAGGACGGTGAAGGGGCTTGTGTGCACATCACTGGTTATGGGGACGCGGCGCTGGAGGGCATCACTGGCAGCGCGGGAGAGCTGGTAATGGGGAATTTCGTGGCGCGTGACGGATGAGATGAGCTTGAGATGTTCTCGGTATTGCTGTGAATGTCAGATTGACCGGCGTTTGTATGAGGTGGCTCAGAGGCTGAGACCTTATGACCCGAGCGACGAGGAACAGACTTGGCCTACAGAGGAGGAGCTCAACGAAGCCAGCCGAAGAATGATTAAAATGCCTCAAGGTGTTAAGGGTTTGGTTCATCTTTCTGGAGGGCGTGGGTTCGATCCTTAGATGGTTCATTTTTATTCTCGTCAGATGCTGGTATCAGCGAATTTGAGCTTGCCTGGCTGGGAGAGGAGGCTGACGAGGAGGGTGATGACCAAATGATGGTTGATGATAATGAGGTGGTAGTGGTTTCGAGGGTCCTGATGGGTGAAGGCGCGCTCGAAAGGATGTTATAAACACAGCGCAGTGGCATGAATTTTCGAGTTGTTATTCGAGGCGCGCACGTCCCGTGATGGGTATAACCGCTTTTTGACGGACTGAGTAGTGGTGGTGGTAGTATCAGTATTCCCGTGAGCGTTATCGCCGATGGCGTGAAGATTCCGATGAGGTTGATATATATCGTGTGGCCAACAGTACTGCGGTTGTTGGTCTCAGGTCGCGGCGGCTGCGGATAGCAAGACTGCCGAACAGCAGGTGGAAGCGAAGCATTCGATTGAGATGGAGATGCGCTCGAAGGAGGAGATGGACTTCCCTGATGAGGTTGATACGCCTTGTGATAAACCTGCTAGGCAGAGGTGATGTCGGGCGCAGGGATCGATCCGGGGACCTCTATTACAAGCTCGCATGGTTTCTTGGCCGTGAATCGTCAAAGGGCTATGACATGCGAAGCGAAGACTGAATGCTCGCTTGAGGACCACTTAGTCCTGAAAACGCCTTACCTTGCATGAGGTTTCTTCTCCGCTCCGCAGGCCTTCTCTCGTGATCTGTTGTCTCGCCGTGTCCTTCAGCGTGAGGCTCTCCGTACCGCTTCGTGCTAGGTTCCAGAAGTATCGTGGTATGCAGTCCCTTCGTACCAGCGCATGGGACCCTTATGAGAGCCTTCCCACAGAGTACAGTCGGATATGGGAATTCGAGAGCTTCCAAGCTACGGCCAAGGCTGCTAAGACCGAGTATAAGAACGGAATCAAGGCAGAGGCGAAGGCGGGGCAGTAAGGAGGGAATGACAATTTCGTGGCGCGTGACGCTGATGGGAGTTCAGTATTTACCTCGGTGAATATTGTGCTCAGTTACGTGACTTTGCACATTTCTGGTATGGATGGACTTTCCTTCGACAACCGAGTGCCGTTGGTGGTCTCCTCCCTCTTCCGCCATGAAACCCGGGTGACCGTCATGCACGCCAGCCTTAGTCGGACGCCTGAGTAAGAGCAACTTTGACTAATTTCGTGGCGAGTGACGCTGCTGTTGGCAGGACGGACGATGTTGTTATCAAGTCGAAGGAGTTGGTGCTCTTGCGCTGCGGCTTCCGAAGTCTTCCCGCCAGGCCGACCTACGCCAGCGTGAGTTTAACATCATCGCCATGGAAGGGGAGTAGGGCAATGGTTTGTCAGAATATCCGAGGTTCTGGTGGCCCTGGAGGTGGTGCAGACGAGAAGGGTAGGATGCTCAGATTCTTCCAACCTAATGCTAAGTCCACGACTCTGGCGTGGTAAGCGGGGAGAGGCGGGCTGTTGTCTCTCGGGAGTTGAACAAAATGCTGTATTGCAGTAGTAGGCGGGTTTTTCATCTAGTGTAGAGGAGGGAAAACTGTGCGATCTCGTGGCGCGAGAATAGTAGCGAGTGTCGTCCCTCTGGCATTGCGTTGTGGTTTCCCGCGCGCCACGAAATTATATCGGGAGCAAGCAGGAACCGACTCTCTGATCTTGCATTCGTCGCTGTTGGTTCGTCGATGCCGTGGTGACGATAATCTTTGAAAGGCGTTGATCGATGTCCCGGAGTGTCCTCTCCGTACAACTCACGCGAGCCGCAAAATTCCTGTTCTTTTGCCTTGTTAGTTTCTACGCTCCAGTGATGTTCCCTCCTGCGCCATGCCTGATGTATACACCAGATGGCCAACGTCTAACCGCCTGGGGGAGTATTGAGGGCTCCTTCCCAGCTAAGGTCCTCATTAAGAGGATTGTCCTCACAGGGTGAGCATCGACTTGACCTTTTTCGTATCTTGCAAGGTTGCGAGCTAGATACCCCTACCGCGCACACAAGAGCAGGTCAGTCGTTCGCTTTATGTTCTTCAACCCTGATGATATCAATTGGTTCAAGCCAGTCGAGCTGCAGTCAAAGAAGGGCCTCCGAGGGCACATCACTGAGGCCTTGGGAACTCACGGTTACATGAAGTGCCGGTTCAACGGTCAAGTGACGCAGGACGACACCATCATGATGCCCCTATATAAGAGGGCCTTCCCTAAGTGGTACCCACCGGCCTGGGGGATGGCGGACACGTACAAGCCCACTGACCAGTAGCTGCTGCTGCTGTTGTATATTCCTACTACCAACGATGTTTCTTCTCTCACTGAGGTCGGAGGGTTGGGTTCGTAGTGACTCTGGGTTATGCGTGAGCGGAGCGAAGCAAATATCGACGAAGTCTTCAATAGACGGTACGGGTATGCTGTCAGAGATGTAAACTCAACGGCATCAACGGCGCTCACTGTGGTACAGGTTAGCTGGGCATGTGCCTTGCTAGCACTCGATGGCCAGTGCATCTTAGGGGCACCGATGCTTGATATCTACTCCGTTCTTGGGGTACCAGTCTTTAGCAGTTTCAGCGTGTTTCCGCTGCGACTGAAAGGAGGGACGGGGTTGATGGGGATGAACTCAGAGTTTGCGGGGTTTGGAGATGATGCACAGCCTGCCTAATGACACCGTCACCACGGTATATTCGAAAGTCATCGATCGAGCGATCAGTAGATTCCAGAGTGAACTCAGGCGGGAGGACGAGGAGGGCCGGGGCCGAGCTATACGTGAGTGCTGTCGGCCCTTAGTCGTTTGAGGTGGACCTTCTCTACAGGTGCTGATGTGCTCGGAGCCATCAAATCGCGGTGGATGCATCTCACACAGGAGTGCTACAAGAATGCAGGGAAGCTGCCCGCCGGTCTTAAGCGGCCGATGAGTGCAGGGTAATAGGTCGCGGGCTCGAGCTTTCTATACACGTCTTGGTAGGGGTCTTGTTCTTGATCCTGTTCTACAGTGTGAACCATATGGCCGTTATGCCCATCACTTTCTGTGAGACAACGCGCCCGTTTCGAAGAGTTTCTCGACCGCCTGCGAGAGACGTACTGATAGTAATATCATGGCTGTATGAATGAATTATATAAGCGTGTATGATGCAACGTAGAATCGTACTTTCTTACGTGCCCAATCTTGTTGGGCTGATGGGCACTCGCTATCGGGAGATGGTCGTTCACTGGGAAGGATGCGCTCTCCTCACAGCATGTCTATCAGGGTCGAGAATGGAAAAGAAGACGTAAAGAGACCGCGGATAGATCTCGAGGAGGCGGGGAAGGACGGCCAAGGCGGGGACGGGTCCGATGATGATGAAGACGACTTCGCCGACGAGTTTGATGATGCCGAGTTCGTCCATGCGACCGCGGCTGGCCAGAAGGCTTCGGCGGAAGAGCATCAGCGAGCGGCTGCAGCCGAGGCTAGGGAGCACGAAAGGGAGGAGAGGCAGAAGGAGCTCGAACGGAAGGAGGTGACCGAGTGACCAAACTACTCCCTCGGGAATTCATCTTTGCTCGTCCCTGTGTAGTTCGAGGCATGGTCTAAGATAGAGGGAGAGTTGATAGACGAGGAGAGGCTACTGGCGGAGGAAGATGCTTCCTGGAGACATGTACGGGCTGCTCATGTGCATGCGTGCATACCAACTTTTTCGCAACTTCTGTGGTAGGTTCCGGATCCCGAAAAATGCCCAGTGAAAATCTACGCCAATGTTGAGGTTACTGAGATGGGCTCAAATAAGCGGAGCAAGTGGAGCGTTTCGGCTGATCGAATACTCGTGGCTTCGGCAAGAGGGGAGTGGCTGGCGTCTAGTATGGAGGTGAGTTCAATGAGCCTTTGCTCTCTACTTTAGGAGGGAGACCTTCCGTGGTGTTGACCGTATTGGAATACAAACAGTTACATGCGAGATGAGAGGGGCTCTTTCTGGGACCTTTCATTTCGACTCGTGGACGGGTTCGCTGTGATTCTTAAGGTCTTCTTCTTTTAGGGGTCCTTCCTTCATCTGGGAGCAGAGACTGCCGAGTGACGATGACGTTTCCTCCACATGGTTGTTGAACTGAGTTTACCTGTCAATGGAGGCCACTGCGCAGAGGTGCTTCTGCGGTACGTGGAGACTCCACGGTGGAGTGGCTCTTGACGTAAATTAACCTGCGGGGTTTTTTGTGCAGGGTTAACATGTTATTTATCATCGAGCCCGGCCTCTACCACCCGGGAGGAGACCGGATACTGGCACGTCATGGCACTTTGCGCGTTCCTCGGGCAGTCGTGATGTTGCTACCATCTCGAGCGATTTGATGGAAATGCTCTATGAGTCGTTTCACGCTGCTCTATTATGAATGCCCGGTCTCCGGTTTCGTGTTACGCATCTGTGATTCACAAATTGTGAAGGTTCAGGTATTACCACCGTCACTCCCGCGTACCACCTCTCCCAAACTATGGGATTATTTGCCGGGTTGAAACGACCAGCGATCATGGTCGGAGGCGCGTCGGCATAACTTCTGCGATTTCACCAACAGATTTTCGCCATTTTTCGCCGCTTGGTTCTATATTTTGAGGGTTAAAGCTGCGGATAAAAATGTGGCTGAAAACGGGGCTATGTAGAGCTCGACGAGAGCTCCCGATCGGTGTGCGGTTAAAACTCTCAACTTGTTCGCTCCACAGTTGTGAGTTATGGGTCCTTTTCAAGTCGGCTTCCTGTATATTCCCTGAGCATTGCCCTCTCGGAGAGCCCTCCCAAAAGCTTATGTCGGGAAGTCTCCGAAGAGCGGCGTACTACGGGTACTACCGTAGTACTACGTGCATTTTATGACTTTTTCGTACTAGTAGTACAGAAAAGCTTTCGAGTGGTGGAAAGACGCCTCCACAGTGCTAAGATTTCCCTAAAGCTGTAAGCCTTGTGGCAACCTTGAATGTGCAGAGAAAGAAAGCGGTGATGAAAACAGTGAGGCCACGGTGGCCTGGCCATCTAAGGGTTGTTAAACTCACTGTATTTTACCAGGTGGGAGAGAGTGGCCTTGAGACGTGGAGGACCCTGAAGACCTACTGCCTTGCCGTGCTGCCTTCCTTTGGGCGAGTGGCCTCAATCTGGGTCCCGGCACTGCTCGGGTACGAATTGCTGGTCGAATGTGTCCGGCCTGGCAGCGAGAATAGCCATTCGGGCCGAATGATTCGGGTTCCTCGCTCGGCTTTCCACGCCGTGGCGATGATGATGGCCGGCGTATTTTTTGGGTATCTAAGGTCGTATATACATCGGGTGATAAGGCGTTCGAGAAGGCTCCAAAGCATTGCAGTACGCCATCAAGGTGTACTGATCGGACTCTCGATGTTGTTGCTGACGCCAGCAGCATTTAATAAGACAGTCCTACTAGGACCCTCCTACCAATCACCGAACACAGTCATTATTAGACCACAGCTACAACGATAACCACCATATAGTATGCTACTCGCCCGTTTCCTTTCATCACAAACGATTTGCTTATTACGATCCTTGTATTACGATCCTCGAAGGAGCCCGTGAAGGGCTGCCCTTCGGGAGGACCGTTTTCTTCCGATAACAAGATAGATTTGGGAGCCAAACTCCCGAGGTATCGAGAGTAATTAGTCGAGATTTTCGACTCGTCATCCCCTTCGGATAAGTCTGTGGAATTCAGGGCCTGAATTTCAGGCCTATTATAAGATAGCCGAAGGTAAGTCGTAACCCTGCGATACTCTCCAGCGTTTCTGCGCAGGTACGCTCTGTAACAAAACCCTTCCATAAAATTATATCACATCACGTTTTTTTCTCATTTCTTCCCATTTATTGCGATTGAGTGTCTGAACTTCGCGTACGGAATAATCAAACAGATGCACGCTCCGACTCGGAGCCTTCTCGGGCAAATCCGGAAAAAAACGAAAACATTTTGTGAACGAAAAAACGTTCGTTTTCCGGATTCTCTTAAGAAAAGTGCACGCTCCTTAGCTTCGCACCAACCCTACTTAGTTACTCTACAACTCGGCTGTTCACTGGCGGCGAATGATCACGCCCAGTGGTAGTTACCTAAGTGCACTGATTCTCTTGGTTTTTCGACAAAGAGAGCCCTACCTTACGCTTTAATCTATGCGGTTTTTAACTTTCCCTAGTACGTGTTATCGCCTCTTCTTTCTCAGTCTTTTTGTATTGTTCCTCCTTGGTTTTGTGAATACCACGATCATAAAGCCGTGTGGAAGAATGCCCTTCTCTTCTTCCCGCCAAAACCAAGATCACCGCTAGCAGTGTCTCCCTTCTCACAATTGCATTGCAATTGTCGCAATTGCAATTATTGCAACGACTAGAAACATCGCGGTTGGTATCCTGGCTCTAACTACCAGGCCAATTGGTATCCCTCCTACGATAACGGGTCTGGAAACTACTACAGCTTCGGGGCTAACCCTTGGCGATCCAACCAAGGACTGGGATAAGAACAGCGACAAAAATGGTTGGTATAGCTCAGCTATAATAGCTGATGCATCGCTCTCCACAGTTACTCAGAGTATCATACTCTCCAGATAAGCTGTGGCTGGCAGCCACTGGCTGCGCAGGATACGCGCTAGTAGAGATTTTGATAATCATTGAGTATTGTTATGATCTTTGTTATATCCAACTCAACTGCCTATTGTGTTAAACGATGACAGTCATTGAATAACCACTAGTCCAGATATGGAAGCGCTCGCCGACGATGACAGCCGGAACAGCGGTAACTGGTACAATGGAGATGCACCCGCGTAGTGAAAAACGCTAGCGAAAAACACATCACGAATTTCACTTCGCGATTTATCTTTTTCTCGCGAAGTGAAATTCGTGATGTGTTTTTCGCTAGCGTTTTTCACTACGCGGGTGCATCTCCGCTGTTCGCTTTTCCTGGTCGCACGCTCGC